>CM060967.1:132676487-132771487 GCA_030765045.1 Tenodera sinensis
AAGGAAGGAAGGAAGGAAGGAAGGAAGGAAGGAAGGAAGGAAGGAAGGAAGGAAGGAAGGAAGGAAGGAAGGAAGGAGGAAGGAAGGAAGGAAGGAAGGAAGGAAGGAAGGAAGGAAGGAAGGAGGAAGAAGGAAGGAAGGAAGGAAGGAAGGAAGGAAGAAGGAAGGAAGGAAGGAAGGAAGGAAGGAGAAGGAAGGAAGGAAGGAAGGAAGGAAGGAAGGAAGGAAGGAAGGAAGGAAGGAAGGAAGAAGGAAGGAAGGAAGGAAGGAAGGAAGGAAGGAAGGAAGGAAGGAAGGAAGGAAGGAAGAAGGAAGGAAGGGAGGAAGGAAGGAAGGAAGGAAGGAAGGAAGGAAGGAAGGAAGGAAGGAAGGAAGAAGGAAGGAAGGAAGGAAGGAAGGAAGGAAGGAAGGAAGGAAGGAAGGAAGGAAGGAAGGAAGGAAGGAAGGAAGGAAGGAAGGAAGGAAGGAAGGAAGGAAGGAAGGAAGGAAGGAAGGAAGGAAGGAAGGAAGGAAAGGAAAGAAGAAAGAAGAAAGAAAGAAAGAAAAGAAAGAAAGAAAGAAAGAAAGAAAGAAAGAAAGAAAGAAAAGAAAGAAAGAAAGAAAAGAAAGAAAGAAAGAAAGAAAGAAAGAAAGAAAGAAAGAAAGAAAGGAAATTGTCCCAAAAGTAGTACCAGTTCCAGAAGGACTGCTTTTCCCCCTTTTATACACGTCATTTCTACATATTACAAAAACCAGAATTCCGCTACATCTGTTTGGTGTACACAGTATGGTAGAGAATAAGGATATTACAGTGCTTACATGTATATAGCATGACTTACGCAACATCCGTGATATCAGTTCAGTGATGAACAGCACCTCTGCTAATTTATTTTCCTGTTCCCCAACAGGAAACGCAAGAACGTGTTTGGACAGGATACCACTTCACTTTTCCGGAAAATAAAACTTTACATTTCATTTAAGAGGCTGGGAAATATTAATATACACATGACACTTTCATTCTGATAACCGTTTACCAACTCCGTTGAAACAACAGCAGATTTTAATATCTACTCTTTCCTCTCATACTGCGAATCTGGATTTGAACTGGGCGACAGTTTTAGTAAAGGTTTTTACTTGTCGATTAACTTAATCCATTGCGTTGACATGATTTATATAGTTAAATGATGTTAAACAAATTAACAAAATAGTATGCAATATAGTCATAAAAGGTTCACTACTCATCAATTATTTCCATAGTTACTCCACAGATTATTTATACAAACTTTTATTTTTCGTCTAATTCTAATTTCTTGTTGATATTCCAGGAATATCCCCAAGAAATCGTTTTAATGAGGTAATAACAAAATCTGCCTTATGCAAAAGGGTGAGACTATAAAGCAGATTTGTAATACCAACCACGGAAAACAAAAGTATGATCAAAGAAGGAGAATTTAAAGGAATAACAGCGAATATTTCGGAAATACTGTGTTTTAAGGTGATCTATATTTTGTTTGCAGCAAAAGTTGTCTCATTTTTATGGTTTCCCTGTTACAAACGCAAAACTCAATGAGATAGAAGAGTACATACCTCTAATTAAATGTTATATACCTAGCAGTGAAATCATAAAAAGATAGCATCTTCCATTGGGAAAATGTCTATTGATATGTTTCAAAGGTTTATTTAAGATCGTTTTGACTACTTTCTTTTCCTAATGTTCCATTTTGTATATGCCGTCTTTAACATCGAAGATCATATCGGTAGCTTTTAGCCTATTGGAATAATTCCTCAATAGCAGTGGTGTCAGCAACACATGGAAAGGGTTGGTGGAGCTATACAACTCAGTGCTGGCGTTAGTGTGGGTGCTGAAGTGATAGGAGTGGCGTGTGTTGAACACAGGTCATCAAATCACACCGCTCAAAAGGGGACTTACCAAGTTCGAAATGGATAAAGATCGAAAAGGCTCGTGGAAAAAACGCCAAGAAATGTTATTCTGGGCTACGTAAAGCATGCAGAAATAAGGCTATCGGACTGTGGCACGTTGGGTTGCAGCTTTTCATCTAGGACTTGATAGTGTGTATCAGGAACCAAATGGAGGGCGACTTAGGGTCAAAAACACCGTCATTGAGTTGATTCAATCTTTGCTGCATACGGATATCATCTGGAACATCATCGACAACCCATTGTGTTGCAGGACAACGCCTGTTGTCACAACCAGTAGCTGTGTGGAACCTTTTTGCACGATGGGGATGGGTGGTTCTAGAGCACCCACTCTACTCACCGGACTTGAGTCCGTGTGACTTTCATCTGATACCTAAGATGAAAGAACTACTGCTAGGGATAGTTTCCACACCAGAGAGGCCATACTTCGAGCTACTACTCTTACAGACTTCAACAAAGAGGGCACGGCTGCGACTTCCCCATATCTGGCAACGGGTGCAACATATGACAGGGGATTACGTTGAAGACCTGTAGAAGTATCATAATTGCACAATAAATAGTTCACAAAAGATGTATTATATGTTGCCACTTATTACTTTCCAGCCCTCGTATATCCATGGATATTATCTTGTTTTACTTAAGAACCTCAAAACTATTTACTTCCAATGAAATTGTAGGTGAATGTGGCAGAGAAAGTAATGAGCAGTGAACCAACAATCCAGTAAAGGTGAAGACAATTTTTAAGAACAATGCCTCACATATAATAGTTGCAAGTTATCCGCCGTCGCACCGATTGTCCGAGATATGAAAAGTCATAATTATTAAGCGTAAAAATAAAATAATATTAGGAAATGGGCGATTTTCAAGAGAAATGATTGATAATAATGGTCTTAGACAAGGGTGCAGTTTATCTCCACTACTTTGTAATATTTAGATGGACGATATTCTCAGAGGAGGAAAAGGGAAAAGATCAAAAGGCATCAAATTAAAGAGCAACTACAATATGAATGTGCTGCTCTTTGCAGGTGACGTAATAATTACACAAACAAACGAAGATGATTAACAAAAAAGGTATGCATGAACTAGGAGAAACATTAAAAAAATCTGTGTTGCACTCACGACTTTCTCCACTCTTGTACTAACCTTTCTTACAAACTCTTATTCCTATATCTTCTTCGTGTTGATTGAGATAAACATTTTCAGAAATTATCTTATTGCTTACTTACTTGTAGATGGAAGGGGAATATGGGAATACAGTAGGCTTTGAGCGACAGTCAAATCTGTTAAGGGTTTCAAATTTCGTTCTCTTTGCACGATTATGAATAACGATGTTCAATGTGATGAAAGTTTGTTGTCCAAAACTCATACAAATAACAAGGAATATCTCCAAAATGGCTCACTCTGCAAAAAAAAAAAAAAAAAAAAAAAAAAAAAAAAAAAAAAAAAAAATTGGACATAAATTGTGTGCTTTAGCAGATTTACATTTCTGTATTGTAAGATTTGGTCTATCTGTTACGGTTTACCAATAATGCAAAAGTCGTCGAGAGTAAACAGGACTAATAGGCTACAGCCAAAAGTTCAAAATATACATTTCATTTGCCATAAAAATTTCTTAAGCATATGGTATTTTAATCAAAATCGTCAGAGCCATTTTAAACAAAATCAAAACTTTTGGAAAATTTGTCCATGTAAAGGGTAGCGGTGGAGGAATTTTCTTCAAAATCTTCTTATCACATCCTTAACAGATCTTAAACTTAAATACCAACTTTGGTTTTTAACCAACTGTTATCAGAAACACATACACACGCACCCACCCAGCCACCCACCCACACACACACACACACACACACACACACACACACACACATACACGGATCTTTTTCTAAAAATGCTTTTTTTTTATTCAAGGAGCCTCATAACATATTTCCGGTGAAATCTCGACATCGAATTTTTGGGTGGAATACAATACTTCCTCTATTTACTAAACGTAGTAGAGGGATATAGAAACCGATGGAAACATGTCTAAAGAATGGATGAAAACCGCTTCCCTAAGTTGTGTTATGAGTACCAGCCGATTGGAAGAAGTGCAGGAAGACCCATGAGGAGATGAAGAGAAACGTGAGGAGGCCGGAACAGAAGAAATTCCTAATCCATGATGAAATGTTAAATTAATAAGTGTATGCTAACTATGGAATGTAATTTTGAGATTTAATACGCACACGCATTCGTATATACTAGTAGTTTATTGTTCAAGAAAGTGATAAAATAGAGCACCTACGTCCTTGTATGTGGACCGTTCCTGTGGAGATCCTATCCATATATTGTAGGTAGATGAAGTGAAATCTGAGTTACTTCCTCAACCTCATCTACAATGCACTACTTGTAATTACAAGTTCTTTTCTTCCTAATACGCACCAACTAACATGCCCTGTTTAGGTCGTACGTACCAACTGGAAACTAGTTTCTCGGCGTTTTGCAGTCAAACTAGTAATCGCTCGTTAAGAGTTACTCACTCACTCACAAACCTTACAGAACAGGTTATAGTAGTCTCACTTCCTTCTGGTTAGTGCGAGTAAAAAACTAGCGGTAAAATCAACTTGACAATTCGGTAATATGTGTAAGCACTTCGGCAATATTGCAACAAAAACAACTCAAAGCAAGAGAAAAAGTAGTTCGTAATGAATTAAGGAAGCAATTTAAACAATATACGTTTCTAACCGCAATGTCGTACATATATGGTCTTCAATCTTCACAGTAATAACATAGACCATTACCCAAAGTTGATCTGGGAGACTCAGTTGGTTAGGCACTGGCTTACTGATCTCGGGGTCCTTAGTCCTGGGTTAAAATCTGGCACAGAGGGATGGTTTTAAGTGTGCCTTAAAATCGACAACCCCATGTTAATACATTTACCGGCATGTAAAAGAACTCCTGCAGGACAAAATTCCGGCACTGATATTCCTGTTAATTCAATAGTGTCCTTAACAAACAAAATACTCTTTTAAAATCTACCCAAGGAAACATCAGCGTTGCCTAATATATTTTGTAATTATGCTATTTGTTAAACTGCTGTCCTAGTGTCTACATCTACAACTTTTTTCGGAGAACACAGGAACTTTTCAATCTTGCTTTTGGTATTTTTTCCCAATCTTGGATTTGTTGCTTTTATTTTCCAAAAGCATCATAGTTACGTTCTAGGTTTCTGTTTAACTATCTTCCTTTTCTTCTGCTAAAATCAGCGAATATAGAAATAATTTTATCCTAGTTTGACTAGATATTGCTTTCTTTACTGGGTACATGCCGAAGAAGTATTGTATTCAACCTAATAATTCTAAATCGAGATTTCAACAGAAGTGTGTATCTACATCAGTGCTGTATAACTTTCCTATGTGCTCGGGCACATTTAGCTCATGCCTAAGGAGGCGCGGGCGCTATTACACCCACCGTTCATCTTTTGAGAGGAAAAAGAGAAATCACTGGTTAGGGAAGTAATGAATGTAGCTTTAGGTCTGCAAAAACATACATCATGGATGTGTGCTGGAAAGATATTCAAAAGGAAATAGTTTTGTGTTGCAATTTGAATTCATGTTAGAAATCATCGGAGTAAAAATTTTCTTATGAAGGGCACCAGAAAAATACACCACGGGCAGCGCTGATCTACATGTTTTGAATCTCCCTGACACCAATAAATCACTATAAAAACGTCCCTGTCTGTCTGTCTGTATCTTTGAACACCACAGTCCACTAAACACCAAACTTGGTATTTAAGTTAGGTATCTTCCATAGATGCTACACGAGGATTTTCAACGGAATTTTCCTCCCCAAACTACTCTTTACGTGGAACATTTTCGAAAATTTTTTATTTTCTCAAAAATAACTAATGATTTTCATTAAAATTCTACATGTATACAGAAAGTTCATAAAGTTCCTGAATTCAAGAGTTAATTTTCCTTCTCAAATGTCATTAAACACTCAATGTATTTTTATTATTTCTTTATGCCAACAAACTTAGTGTTGGTTGTCACAGTAGGTTACATAGATCACCTGCCTAGTAAGAAGAGCATCTGTGGTTCAGATCCCAGCTGTGGCATTGAATTTTTAAGTCCCAGTTCTACCTCTCACTCAATGTATTTGTTGCAGTCAGCTTTACCAATATTTAATCCCGTTTTTAAGAATGTTGAAATGTTGAGAATAATGCTAACATGACAGTAAACAATTTTGCGCACGTTACTTTCGTGAATGTCCAGTTCATAGCAAGTGTTGAAAACGACCATGGTTGTCTTACACAATTCCCCAGCAGCATGGATGTGCCACAATGCTGCTGGTGTTATTTCGGCAATACAAATAGCAATTGCGTCTTTGAGTTGTTGTGTTGAGTAGGTATGGATTACCAATGTACGCTCTTTCCCTTACATAATCTCAAATTGTTGTGGGAGTTAATGTAGCCATTTAAGTGGAAGTAAGCTTCATCGGTAAAGAAAGTTTTATCCAGAATGGCTACACTGTTGCGTGTGAAAGTAGAAGCAAGTGGCATACAGATTAGTCGGCTGCACTCATGGAAGACTAACATCACAGTGTGCAGTTTGATTAGCTTTAAAGTTTCATGTGTGGGTCCAATTTATGTCCTAATTTGTTGTGACTAACTTGGAGCTTCCACTTCGTCGATCGTCTATGGAGCGCATATCAGGAAACAGGACCACAAGTTTATAAACGATACTTTTACTAGTGCGGAATCGTTGGAAAATAATGGCTTCATCTGTCCTAAGATTTAAACTCAATATATGCTTCCAGTATAGACACACGCTGTGCGCGTTAAAGCTATTGCCCCAGACTGCGATTTAAGATCTCACTCGAAGCAAAGAAACATCTGCCCTGACCTAGTATAACACAACTTCATTCCCCAAGATTACATGAATCCCTAATGGAAGGCTTGCCAATTCATCCACTCAAATATCCAAGAGGCAATTTTTCAAATTTCTAGTCTGCCGACCTTCTGAAAGCCTACGCATATGTGTGTGCTGATATTTCTACGACAAATAAACTGTATATCTTGAATTTTTCTAGTAATATCTTGCGAAGTCATTCATTCTGAATTACCTTTGTATAATCGATAAACTTTAACAAATAGACAAAATCTTACTCAACAAATCCCGTTAATCTCCACAATTTATAGGAAATAAACATTTTTGTACAGCTAACTGTTTCCGCGATATTCGTAGTTATTGGTTTGAATTTTCAAATACTCCTATTTTTTCAAGAAGAAAATGGCTTTTTCTTTTCTTCTCGTGGCTGTGCAAAGAGAACAGAACTTCAAATCCACTACATAGTGACCAGCTCTCCTAAATGTTTTAACTGTCACTTAAGTCTTTTCTATTCCCCTGATCTCCCTGTATATGCAAGGAAAGTATGCATTAAGGCCATTTCTGACAATGTATATTTTAATTAAAATGAAATAGAAGAATGAACTTTTGTTATAGTAATTTGTTTAATAATGGGCAGAGAAAGCTCTGTGAGTGTACCATACCTATATATTTATTTGTTTATTTATTTACTTACTTATTACACAAGTTTAAGAGTTGGCAATTCATACCCGATAGTTTTCACTGATTGACAGGGAACAGACCGTCATCTTCTCTTTCTTCTACTGGTTTGAAACAAATGAAAGTTGTTCTTAAGCTGGTTGTATTTAAAGTAAATATGATTAGGATCCCTTGCTTGGAATTAACCCACATAATATCCAACTAGCAAAGAGAATTCCTTTCAGTATCACTTCGCTTCTGTTTTTATAAAACTTCCTTTGCGTAGCTTTAAACGCGAGTTAACTCTACTGAATCAATTTTATTTTTTTGTTTACGATTTCTCGAGGCTCTTATTGCTCTTACATGGCATCAAGATGGGTCAGATATTTCCACACTCTTACGCGCAAGCATGAATCGCATTCCAATAGAGAACTTCCTGGTTCGAAGAACACATTATTAGTTTCCAGAATATCCACGACTGTGTTCATGTAGACACAACCTACTCACGACTGGATTTCATTGTCCGCCACAAGAGTTGACCATAAGCACGCATTCTCCATTATCATGTAGTCATAAAAAACAAGATACACCTTCATTTGGCCCTCTCTCTATACGCATTTCTTTGGTGCCACATGGTGACCCACGACAACATGAGGAATAAATATCAAATACAATCATGTTACACATTATAAAATACTATTGATAGTGCACTGAAAATACTCATCGGCATCGTATAAGAAATTATCACTAACCAAACTTTTAATCGCACTAACTCTGGCCATTTATATCAATTGTAACATCCTTTTGCTGTCTCGTATACGCTTCGAATGTCAGTGCATTATAAAAAGTATAATAAGCCTATAAACTATAATGTTTTTGAAACTAACCCTTTAAGCTGTCCTGATAAGTTTACTAGACGTAACAAGCTATTACAAATAGAAGTTAATTTGACTTGTTTCATTAGTTTAGTAAGCAATAAAATGCAATTAATGTAATCTCAGTGATTCGTGGATGAGAAATTTGCCATATAGAGAATTTATCATGAGCTTTATGATGATTTTCAATACTAAACTCGGCAAAGGTTTTGATGTCATCAGTAAACCTGTGAGTGAAGTACTAAGCAGATTTATCTAGAGAAATCAAAACTCGCGTGGAATTCAATTGACTATTTCACGATTAGAACAAAACATACAAATATTAAAAAATAAATAGGTAGGTACAACAAAATTTGAATTCGCTTAGTAATATACTAAACGATTTTTCAATTGATAGGCAAATAAATGACGATCGTGGATTGTATTTTATGGTAGCTTATGGTAAGCAGAGAAACAACTTTTAGGGAGATGAAAAAACAAGCAAGTGCCAAGGAGGCGATAAAAACAAATATTAGGAAGTTGATACAACTTGTGGGAATAACCAACCATGAATGGTTGAAACACTTGTTCTGAACCATTTTATTGATCAAGCAGTACAGAACAGCAGCAGTGAAACAGTTTAAAACCACTTATTACAAACCAGTTGGCAGCCTTTTGTAAAGAAGTATTCATAAACCAATACGATGAAAGTCGTGCATATGGAATGGAAGATCTCTATTAAGTCAGGTTTTAACAAGTGATGAGTTCATTTAACTGGTTCCAATGATTTCGTTCTTCAGATCCGAAGTGACTACTTTTTGTAAACAAGATGCATAGTTGCACTTTATGATCATATACACAAACAAAACTTGTATATCACACCTTACATGTAATATTTTCTCCGTCTGTAGAGAAACGCATTCAATCTAACTCCCCCACAACTGGGTACATTAATTTATAACTAAAGTCCTGCACTTTATATATACTTAAATATTTATTTCAATTGCAAATCAATCCAGAGTTAGATTCCCTATTGGCAACTGCTGCACTGTACTGTGCTATGCATCCTAGTGGCATGAGTAACTCAGAGAGTGCCTGACCTAACCATAATGTGCATGTGATCGTAACCTAAAGCGTTCTTATGGGACCGGAAAGGTACTGAAATGCCTCGCCCTTATGGTTTCACATTAAATTTTACAATATATAAAGGTCGCTTCGTACAATCTTACCCACAGATGAAACCTGGGCTAAGATAGGAACTAGATAAAAAACCGAACCTCCAGAAACGGTATATGTCTGCTAGAATGCAATTAGAGTAAGAAAATAGCGTAGGTCCGTTAATTTTTATAGTCACAAAAAGGATAATGGAAAATAAAGAGTTTTCCATCTTTTATGTTCAAAACATAAAGAGATTTTCACAAACATAGATCTTTAATGAAATGACACACCTAAGGAGACCAAATTGTTTCTTATGCGATATAAATTAATGTGGGTACAGTAAACTAAAACAGCATTAATCATTTGACAATACCAAAATATTATTTTATTTTCTTCATAGTACACTACTGCTAGTACATGAACAAAATAAAACTATGATACAAACTACAAATCTTAACATTTTTAATTTTTTTTTTTATTTCCTAAACTTCTATGGTCATATCTGAGATTTTACTTGAGAAACAGTAATGATGGTGTTATTGCTCATAGAGCCGTCTGTTTTCTTAGCGTTGATTTTTAATTCTTTTTGTTATTAAAGATGGTCGCATAAATTCCCACTTTCAAACTCTGCATATGATAAGGAATGATTCCAATTAAAGAAACATTTCGCACCCCAGCTGGAAATCGAACTCGGAAGGCTGGCCACCCTGCTGCAGAGAGGATCTTAACCTTGACATTGTTTACAAAATTAACTTGTAATACACTGTTGTAATTGGCGCAACAGATCTAGAGACATGTGGGAATCTTAGTGACAGTAAGAAAGCGAGTTAGTACCAGATGTAGAGGTGTCCGGTCGTGTGTCTGCTGGACTGTGTGTGAGACAATCAATAACATGTATTACCATACACCGGTTGTGCACTATCATACACCACATCTTCATTCTCTGCATCTCTACATCTTATTTCACGAAGTCCAAGACATGTGTAATAACGGTATGATGCCTTAACGGTTATCTTTGAAAGCGTAGGAGCCATAGTTATAACAAATGTATAAACAGAATCACTCTCTTTGAAACCAGATGCGCCACACTTTCAAGGCAGACTGTATGTTTTGCTGGCTGTGAGTTAGCAAAAGTATCAATCGCTTACTCTGAGTTAAATATAAACACTTCCCGGACTCGAAAATTGAGTTGACAGTTAGGGTCACATTTCCAGTATTGCACCCACTGTACTGTGCAAATAATGCAGCTTTCGTTGTAAGTTCCATCTTCCGCTCCATTTTCGTTTGAAATTTAAGTTAGTAAACAATCGCGGGCCTTCCGTTTATCTCCGATTTCGTTGACAGTCCACGAATATGTGAGGAAAGCGATCTGGACAATTAAGAAATGTTGTGAAATAAGCGGTCAGAGGATTGTTGGTATTTGAGTATGACTAGTTTGGTTTTAAGGAATTCAAGAATATGAAAAAAATCGGTCAGGTATCGTACACTGAATATTATGTAGCATGTACTGTTGTACTGTTTTAATCATTGAATTGTCCGTTACTGCTTCGCTGAAAGTGATTGAGCAGTTGTCATGGAAGTGATTGCTTGATAAGGAAAATCCTTGTGCGCCTCAGAAGGTTACCCATAAGAAAAGTACAGAGACACATCTGTGGTGTTATAAAATGGATCTGAGTGAAAGAAGAGCTCGATAAACGTGGCAGAAGATTAACAATTAAGATGAATGATATTTTGAGACAATCGGAACATCAATGTGGAGCACCCAATGAAGCCTCCTTAGAGGTAAAAAAGCGAATAAGAGAGCTCATTACAGAATTCTTTAAACTACTGACAAACCTTATTAAGTGGTTTCAAAATAGGCTAACATAATCGGTAATAAATCATTTAGCCAGTAAAAGCTTGGGAAAATGTGATGGGATTTTGTTCTTAATCGAGGCACTTTTGAAAAATATTACATTTAACGTCAAGGCTGTCTTTCAGTATTACTTGTAAGAGCAGTAAACCTGAAGTAAATGAGACTGACTGCTTATTTTACATACTGGAATTCTAAACCCTCACATTCCTCTAGCATGTTGACCGCTTTTTCCAACGACCACATTTTTCACCGATTTTTGCGACATGGCAATCCACCCAAGCGAATGCAGTGCTGGATATGCCGCTCTCTCCTCGGTGTATCCATCGAAGAATCTCTAGTGTGGCATTACGATAAGTAGCGATTATTCGTCTGCGGAGAACTTCGATGGCCTATTGCGATAAATCTCTGAAGTCCCCGTAAAAAAAGATCTCGTGTGTAAAAGTTGGGAACGAGAAAACCAGCGAGGCAAGAATAGGCAAGATGAAGAAAAGCCTATACCCTGAAGGCATGATGTGCCGGTACTCAAACGTGTTACCAGTGCCAACAGAACATCATCTAAAAATTCACCGTCCATTAACGGAGTGACAGGAAGTTCACTTTTGAGATCGCCTTCCAGAAAAACTAGTCCAATATGATGATATCCTAAAATACCACTCAGCGTACATTCAGCGTACGTTCATTCTGAGTATGACGCCCACAGAGCCACCAGGAATTGCTATCTGTCTTGTATACAAGTTGGTGCCGGTCTGCACTGCTAGTATTGATGAAGGTAGATATATACTTTCGTCTGATTTAATCCGGCTATTGCTGAAAATACCGTAGCAATACAAACAATGGCTAGTTCGGCATAAAAATAATTTTCTGCTTGAACCAACTTTTGGGTGTCAAATGCTCGTTATCTGTTTTGGGCTCTCGTCTCATAGGTCTTGGGTTAGGTTTTAGAGTGCGATAAGGGCATTATTCTATAATTGTAATTTTTTCCTACTCTCTATAGGGTGTGGAGGAATTAATGTGGGAGTGAATGTGTTTCCTAACGAAAACTTACTGTCAACGCGTTTGTCATTCTAAGGTCAGAGGCTCCTACATAAACTAAAGGTATCTATACAATTGAAACAATAGAAAAATAACTTTGCTATCAACAAAATTTAGCTGTCCTTCCAACAATCTTAAATTCAGTTCACATTAAAATACGCTAACATTTGAAAATAAATAGAGATTGAAACACTAATGCCAATGTTTTTTATAAACTAAACATCGAGAAGTTTTTGAATTTCCATTGAATAAATCGAGTACATAAAAATACACACATTCTTGCACACTTGACCTGGCGTTACTGATTAAGAATACGTACTTATTAATTTAATTTCATTGTTCGTGCTTGCACAAAGGCATTAAGCAACTGATGTTCCACAACAATGGCAGGGTAAGTATAACTGCTGCTAATCACAGACCTGTCAACAGTAAGTATGTGTCTTATTGCTATTGTCAAAGAACTTTCTTTTTCCTTTTAATGTTTCATTTTTCAGGAGTCTTGCATGTAGTCTATGATTACGGCTTTCCACTTGTAAAATACTTGTTTCCTAAGAAAATTGGTAAGAGTCATAAGCTGATGGTTCACAAAAATGTGGTGAGGGTAATTTTTACCCAAAAAGAGTTCACTGTGCGCTAGCCCATCGATATAACTGTAAAGTCAACGGGTATACCGAATCTAGTATGTTATTTTATTTTTAGTCCCGAAAGCTAAATCTAAGATCATGTTGCGTGCTCACAATTCATTGTAAAAAGATGATTATTTTGTCTTTTTATTGCGTTTAACGTAAACTTTGTATCAGAGATACCAACTACTATATTACACAATGTGAATATCAGCATTCACTTCTATTAGTATTCCCATGATATAATATACCCCCGCGTGAACACATATGCATAAACACCCTCACATTCGGTAATATTTTCACACAAGTAAATCCTGGCTAATCCTGTTTCATTGTAAAATTAGATTATTTTGTCTTTGTATTATAATTTAACGTATGCTTTGTAATTTAAGTATATAAAATTACATGAATATCAACATCATACCAAAAACATCCGAGCCGTTCCGCGGTGTTTTTCCACTTATCTGAAACAAGATAATGCAGCTGCTGTACACAAGGTCATGAGGTAGACTCGTTTTTCTCTGTTCTGAAAGTGCAGTATTGAGCTGACGAGAAAACGTGTGATTGAGTTATTACCAGTGTGCTTTATAATTTTGTCCTGTGCTTAGTCACAACTCAGCATTTGTTTTCTACTGCACAGAGTGTATTTATTTATGATTCGTATGTGTTAACTCAGTCAGCTCGCCAACTGAAAGTGCGATTTGCAAAAACATTTCCAGGTGATCTGCAATTTCTATTTCTGGGGTAATTTAAAGCATAAAATGTACAGGAATTGTTAGCATTTCTAACGTGAGCTACGGCGAGTGATGGATAGTTTCCTAAAGATGTGCTAAAAATGTATGGACAACGATACAGACACACACACGGACATTTCTCCAATAATGCTTTTTCTTTTTTGGATTCAGTGGGCCTCAAAACACGTATTTAAAGTGAAATCTCGATATCGAAATTTTCGGGTCAAATATAATACTTCCCCTACTTACTATACGTAGTAGAGAAATTAATCGCGTTCGTAAGAATATTTTGCATATCCAGTAATAAAGGATGTAGGGTAGAGAAAGCAACATGAATGTAACACATCACATTTTTAGTAAATACTATGCTCCGATTTTATTTGTTTGTTAGTCTGCATATGTACGACTTTCGCCGAAGCTCCATGCTCCACTGCTGGAAAAGAAGGAATTCTCCATCATGACAGTACTACGAGTTATTAAATACAGGCTGCCGTACTGATTCTACAATTTCACAAGATTTATCCCATCCTCTCTACGGCCCTGACCTGGTACATTGTTTCTACTTCCTCTTTCCAAATCTTAAATAACATGTTGAGGGTCACATACACCTGTGATTATACTGGCCAAGTAACAGTTATTACTGGTGCCGGCAGCAGTTTCCTAATTTCGTCACCAACGAAATGCCAAAACATACTCTTTGTTGGAGAGCACGCTCAACATTGTGTGGCCGTGATGTGGCCATGGTGGCTAGCTACCCAGTGGGAAAGTGTGTTATTGCCTGATAAACTCAATTATAATTAGAATTTTGAGTAGTACCTACTTGATATATTGTTACGAGGATGAGGAAAAATTTAAAAAAAAAAAAAAAAAAAAAAACCGCTTATCCATATCAAGCTGACCAAGATTTGAACTCGAAAATGTCAGATCCTCAACACAGAGGTGGTAAAACTTGTCAAGTCTTGGCAACACAACCATTTATAACACTAAAATATCGGATGTGTTGCATCCATATGACTTCCTCTAATCTTATACAAACTTTTCTTTTATTAAGCAATATTCCACAATACAATGAGTTTCCTTCATGCCAAAACGATCTTCTGCCTAAATAAGTCATAGCATCTTCCTCCTTTAAACCTCTTCTCTCCATGCTCCTTTTCACCCCATCTATCCAGCATTCTAGGTTTCCCTCTTCTTCTTTTCCCTTCCACTTTTCAGTTTAGAATTTTATTGGGTATTCGGTCCTCTAACATTCTAAGTACGTGTCCATAGCATTTCAAACATCGTTCTTCTACAACTTTCAATGTTTTATCAACTTGTATAATTTCCCTCATTCTACTATTCGGAACTTTATCTTTCCTGGATTTTCGTGCTGGCCGTCTCCGAAAGTCCATTTCCAGACAAACTTTTCTTACGAACGGTTATTCATCTGTCTCTACTCCATATTAACCGAGATAAACATTTGTAGATATTAATTACATTTTCACTTTCTCTACTACGTAAAAGTAAAAGATAAAAGGATTTTTAGAAAAACGTTCATCTGTGTGTATGTGTGTGTCTATGAACAGCGTAACGCAAAAAAGAAAAGTCGGTTAACTACAAGGCTTGGTATATACGTTAAGCAACTTCCAAAGATGCGATGTGAAATTTTAGGAAATCATCCCACCCCAAACTACCCTTTACATTAGAACTTCTCGGGTTAAAATATGTGTAATATTTACGAAGTTGTTCTAGCTTTCGGCCATATTAAACTCCATGACCATCATCAGGAAATGAGTATTACACAGCTGGTAACACTTGAGAAGCTCTAACCAATGACCATCACCATGAAAGCTTTAAATCTTATACATTTTAAATGTTTTTTTTTTTTTTTTTTTCAAAATTATGATTTTCTCAAGACCGCCTCCGTAGCGCGTCTGCCTGTGGCGCGGAGGACCCGGGTTCCATCCACGGTACCAGCATGGGATTTTTTCCCCACTGGGAGGTCTGGTACGGGGAGCACTCAGCCTCGTTAGGTTCCTGAGGGGCCAACTGAGCACCTATCCTGACAGAAAGGTATCATCCATAGAAGGTCAAATAGTCGCCTTACCATCGGGGGAGTCGGCGTGCTGACCCCTACCTGTACTCCTCCGTGGCCTCGGCTGCGGTCAGAGGACACAGTGGCAGGGCAATGAGGGTAACCTCTGCATAGAGGAGACGCGCTATGGAGAATTTTCTAAAAATGGCTAAAACAATTTCAATCAAAATATACGTTTAAAATATTTTCATGACAAATGAAATGCATATCTTGAATTTTCTGGAAATATACTCTGAAGCCCTCTTGATACTGGATCATTTTTACATAACGGTAAACCGTTAGAGATATACAAAATGTTGCTACACATAATATTAAAATCTCATTAAAGCACACAGTTTGTGTTTAATACATTTCTTTTTGTGAATTCCGAGATACTTCTTGTTATTGGTTTGCATTTTCAAATACTTTTACTTTTTCTCACCATTGTTTCTTTATTTGTTGGCCATGCAAAGAATACATCAAGTAGTGAGTAATCTTAAAAGTTTTGATTACCGCTTAAACTGCTGTATTCCCCTCTTTCTATTGTATCTCCAAGGAAAGATCTGATGTGTTGCAATCACATGATTTTCTCTACTCTTGTACCGACCATTCTTAGAAACTCTTATTCCTATATCTCCTTCGTGTAAGTTGAGATAAACATTTGCAGAAATTATCCTATTGCTTATTTCCTTGTTGGTACAAGGGGAATATGGGAATACAGTAGGCTTTGAGCGATAGTCAAATCTTTTAAAGCTTTCAAATTCCGTTTACTTTGCACGGCTAACATGTAAGAAATGAATAGCGATGTTCCATTTGACGAAAGTTTGTTTTCCAAAACTTGCACAAACAACAAGGAATTTCTCCGAAATGATTCACTCTACAACAATAACAAAATAAAAAAATTAAAGAAAAGAATATTTGGACTTAATTGTGTTTCAGCAAGATCTACTTTTTCGTATACTAAGACTTGATCTATCTCTTACCAGTTATGCAAAAGTCATCCCGAGGAAACAGGACCATATAGGCTATAGCCAGAAAATTCAAAATATACGTTTCACTTGCCATAAAATGTCTTGGACCTATGGCATTTTAATCAGAATTGTTAGAGCCATTTTCGAGAAAATCAAAATTTTCCATATAAAGGGTAGTTCAGGGTCGAGAAATTTTCTTCAAAATCTTCGTGTCGCATCTTTAAAGATATTGAACATAAATACCAACTTTGTTTTTAACTGAGTTTTTGTTTTTGAGTTATGCTGCCCACAGATCGATACACACACACGCACGCGAGCACACACAAACACGCACGCGCGCACGCACACGCAGATTTTTCTAAAAATGCTCATTTTGGATTCAGGGGACCTCAAAACGTATATTTACGGTCAAATTTCGACATCGAATTTTTGGGTGGAATACAATACTTCCTCTACTTGTCAGTAGAGAAAGTGAAAATGACAAGGTGACAATTGGTATATGATAATGTGCATTACATTTTATTTTAAGGTATAGTTACCCACATTTAATTAACACTTTATACGACTGTCGAATAACATGCAATCAGACAATTGATTCACAGAGGTCCAGGAATGAACCCTGCGGTATATCGGAGGTACAGCTGTAAGATCGCAAGCTACAGCTTGTGTTGACTTGAAAGCGGTTCTAAGTGCCATGAAGGAGTCCTCAACAGAGCCGAGACCCTGAGGCAAGCAAACGTGTCGAGACAACCTGGAAGGAAATTTCCAACATTTGAAACAAAAGAGCAGATGGAGCGTACGAATGGATCACTTCGTGTATGATTGCCAACCACTTCACATTCTCTTGTGGAAAACCGTGAATTATATTCGTGTGCAGATAAAAGTACTATTAGTGGACTTGTGACACGATGAAAAACATTGCTAAAGTAGTCTCTCTTATACAGATACAGACGTCTGTTTACAACACTCGGGTAAAATATTTGCATCACCAACCACATGAGAAGCAATCTGCAAGGCTATTGCAATGCGAGAAATTAATGGCGAGGCTGGGCACATCGTACAATAGCTTGAGCGACCCTCATTTTGTACCCTTGTTTTATGGCCCCCTGAATGAAAAAACAAATATATATATATATAAACTAAAAATGTTGGCATAAACTGCAGATTACATTCTCAAGGACTGTTAGGAGCGTTTAATTTAGACACTGATGTTTCTCAGACACACAGTAAACCATTCCGTTTATCGCGTCTTCCTTTACAGCCTATTGATTCTCTTCTAAGCGAGCAGTACGTGTTGTAAATGATAAAATTCAACTGAGACCATTAATTGGTTTGCCCCGTCACGCACAAGAAAATTGCACTGCAATTAAACGCATCTGTCCTTCTAACTTCCCCAAATTAAAACTGTAATACACTGTTGTCTATGTACTCAAATAAATTAGTGCTTCACTTGATTATTGAGATCAGCTACTCCAAAGGAATGACTTACACGGCGCCCAGTTAATTCTCATAAAGATGCAGGCAAAGAAGCAATCCCGTGAGGCTGTTTCTATTAATTTAAAATAAGCGACATACAAAGGGTCGCTCACTTTGTAGAGGTTTTAGTCTCTAGGCTTACATTCTTTGCTGTAGAAGCGGAGAAATTTTAATAAAGTGCGTTATATAAAGATAAAGTCTCCGTTGTTTTGCGTATAAAAAATAGCTGGCAGCTCTGAATCAACCTCAGACATCTTCCATCCTCGGCTCAACATGAAATGACACCGTGTCTCAATTTGTGACTTGAATTTTTGTGACAAATGACAATTTCAGTTACTTTTTCTATCATCTTATTTCTGTTTTAAAACTGACTCACAAATATGCAATTCTCATCTTCATCGCTCTGTCCTATTGTAACCTTGATAGAAATACTGCTCACAATTCTACTACTCTCTCTGTCTGACAAACAGCTGATTCTGACGATACACTTACTAAAAACTACTTCCCATAACAACCAACTCTGGCGCAACGATTAAATGTCTAAAATTGTCTCTGCTGATACACTCAATCCCACTCAGCTTTAACCGTGCACAATACACATTAAAAAGTAACTTCAAAAATCTGATGTGTTGCACTCACATGATCTTCTCTACTTTTGTACTAACCATTCTTACACACTCTTATTCCTCTATCTCCTTTGTGTTAGTTGAGATAAACATTTGTACAAATTATCTTATTGCTTATTTCCTTGTAGGTGTAAGAGAAATATTAGAATACAATAGGCTTTGAGGGATAGTCAAATATCTTAAAGCTTTGAGATTTCGTTCTCTTTGCACGCTTAACATGCAAATCAAATGAACAACGATGTTCCATTTCACGAAAGTTTTAAGTTTTCCGAAACTCACACACATAACAAGGTGTGTTCAACCAACAAGAAAATTTATTTTGATACAAATTGTGTATTTTAGCAATAACTACATTTTCTATATATTATGATTTGATCTATCTTTAACGGTTTATCAATTATGCAAAAATCGTCCAGAGTAAACACGACTACAGGGACTTAGCCAGAAAATTCAAGATATACATTTTATTTGTCATAAAAATATCTCAAACATATGACATTTTAATCAAAATCGTTAGAGCCATCTTCAAGAAAATCAAATTTTTGAAAAATGTTCCATGTAAAGGGTAATTTAGGGTGAGGCTATTTTCTTCAAAACCTTCGTGTCGCATCCTTGAAAGACATTAAACTTAAATACCAACTTTGGTTTTTAACCGACTTTTCGTTTTTGAATTATGCTGTCCACAGACACACAGCCAGACAGACAGTCACGCAGAAAACACAAACGGACCTTTTTCTAAAAATGCTTGTTTTTATTAAGGGGGTCTCGAAACATATATTTCCGGTGAAATCTCGAAATCCAATTTTTGGGTAGAATACAATATTTCCCCTACTTGCCAATAGAGAAAGTAAAAACTGTACTAGTGTAATAAACAAGGAGGATGAGGCAGGGTGTCAGACCCATGTGTAATTGGCTATTTCCCCCCACACCTCACTCCCCATGGACTTTCTTTGCCGTGGTAAACTGTATTGAGAGCAAGTAACTCTAACTCCCGCTATATTTTGAACCTTGAAACAGCTAAACAGGATGAAAGGTGAAGTGAAATAGACCAACAGGAAATTCAGGGGATGTAATTATCCTCCCCAGCATTCGCTTAGCGACTCAGGGAAATCCCAGAAAACACCCATGGGTCAGGTTGATCAGCTACGGGAGTCGAACCCACGACATCCGATTGCGGACCATAGACGGATGCTCGGTAGCTTCACACTTAACCACAAAACCATCTCGCTCGTCTGGCAGGAAGTAAAACATATTTCTTTACTCTCTGCGATTTCGCCAGAAGACTACGAGACTATCAATAAAAAGTAGCCTTGTACAGGATCAAGTATAAGACCTGCAGAAAATGAAAGTATGAATGAATGAATCTAATAATAACATCAAGAATTTAATACTTTCACATGGAGTGCCGCCAAAATCACGTTGGCGCACCACCCATTGATATGCGTGACATAGACTCGCCAGTCCTGCTCTAGGCATGTCAAACCAGTGTCAGATCGTGTGCCAGAACTAAGGAAGTCAGGAAAAATGATGTTGCAAGATCCTTATTCCTTTCCTTTTAATGTAAGCTGACTATTCTATAACTACTACCATCACAATTAATGCTACAAAAACTGAGGAGTCCGGCTCCTTGATCAGCCAGCACTTTGTTAAACAATTCTCATCCGTTTTCTTCCGTTGCAATCGAGCTAACTTTTAATTTAGCTTTGACCATAATTGCCTAGTTTTAATAAGGGAAAACTGTTTATTTCGTTTTACCA
Organism: Tenodera sinensis; assembly: GCA_030765045.1. Classification (NCBI taxonomy): domain Eukaryota; kingdom Metazoa; phylum Arthropoda; class Insecta; order Mantodea; family Mantidae; genus Tenodera; species Tenodera sinensis. Next base: position 132,697,063 of record CM060967.1, read on the forward strand.
TATAAAGTTCGCTCTTAATTTTTCAAGAAAATATTTTGCTGTCTCTCTATATAGATGGCTATCCATACTCCTGATTTAAGTAAATTAAGAAAATTACGGAAATAAAAATCCTATCTAGTGCCAAGTCACAGATTGTCAGATTAACAACACTAACACAATGGCATGATTGCCTGCATAGATAATTATCATACAGTTTGTTAGGGGTATAGGTGCATATATTTTAATTTGTAACTGAGGACAGTGTAATGAACATATTACATCAACATTTGCTTTATTTGCGAACTTATAATTTTACTTATTACAAGTTGTATGCTTTCAGCTTGGTTAGTACTTCTGAGAATATTATGGCACAGAAAAAACATGACACAGAGTGAGTCGGTCTCACGATAACAAATGGTGTACCGGAACCAAGTTCCACTGCTTTCTCCAAGGCTATTGACCTCACAATATCTAGGTCAGTAGCTCAGCATTGAGATGTGAAGCAAAGCGGATAGTCTATATAAACAGGCGTGTTATTTCTCAGTGCAATTACGACCATGCTAAAAACATCAGGTAGTAAACTATGTGATTGGTTTGTGAGAAAATTGTTAGACGAAGGGGAAAAAACTAACACACGAAGTGGATATATATTAAGCTACCAATTATCAAACTATTGCACTCATGCTCCTTACAGCTTGTATAAAAAGCTCGGTTGACTTTATTTAGCTCTGAGCATACAGTAGTATGATCCTGATTCAAGTGCAGGTAACGCGGTAACGCATGAGGCTTGCACTCTGAAGCTCCTAGGTTCTATTCCTGGTGGCCCACGTAGACCATGGCTTTCCTCTGGTTACAAGGCAAATGTTGGGGTGGTGTCTTCTACCACAGCTCTCCTGTCTCATGTTCTCTCATTTCGTCTCCCTTTTTCATGTTACAGGACAATTCCGAGGCAGTGTGTCGATTAATGGCGGACAGACGGCGCAGAGGCTTGAGAGTTGGAACTTCTTTTCAGCTCCACAAGAGGATGACCTTACGAGCCTCCAGTGTCGAGCCGAACTTTTCCCGGTTCCCTTTGCAGGGGATCCTCTGAGTCTGTCTCCAGAGGATTCGAACGGGTCACTTTTGAGTGTCTCCCAGCCAGTAACTGTTAGGAAAGTTTTCGCGACTCTGTCGCCTGCGTTGATCGCTTCCACAGCTCATACTTCTCCTGTGATTCCTTCATCTCATGCATTTCTCCCAGAGGCGTAGGCACAAAAGACCCAACCGTGTGGTCCAGGTGCCAGGTGCCACCTCCATATACCGTATACCTTCTCATCTCATCCCAAAGTGCAGATGGTCACATCACTTTTAAATAGTTAATTTGACTTACCTCCTGAAAGGTCAGCTGTAGCAGCAACAGAAGGATCAGCACTATAACTGCCATTCTGTACAAACCGTTGCCTACCTCCTACCGGAGCAGCTGGAACACGAAACGATTTGGTCAAGATACTGTAAATTATCAAATAATTTGTATTAGACAATGTATATAGGAATTGCATTAGCTACTATGTTACTTTACTTCTCTTACAAGATATGCAGATTTAAATGGCTCAGACGGTAGTGTTTGTAGCTGAGATTCCGTAGGTTGCATTTTTAAAATCCCTTGTGACAACTATTGTGACCCCGATTTTTTCCACTCAGTCACTAGATAAATGTTGGAATGTTGGACACGACCCTAAGTGCCAACAACAGAACAAAATAAACAAAATAAATTGTATGGTAAAGGAAGCTAACTTTGAAACTAAGGCTATATTTCCGGGATCACATTGAGAGCAACCATAGAACAGCAATCACACGACGACGCTATAATTTGCTATTCAATAAACTTAAATTAAAAAAAATGAAAACCAACTGCGCAACTGAGGCCATCTAGCAACAATCTACTCGAGTAAACAACATAGGAAAGCAACTAAGGTCATTTGTCCAGCATCACGTTATGTGTAGCATACCCCCATAGAATAACAGTGACACAGTCGCAAAAATTCGCCTTCCGTTTAAATCAATAGTAAAAATCTGACTCACACGACTTTCTCTATTCTTGTACTAACTATTCCTACAAACTCTTATACCTCTATCTTCTTCACGCTAATAAGGACCCGGCGAATAAAGACCCTATGGGAGAGAAAGTCAAGACACAGGTATTTGTGTATTTCACTATAAATAATCACAACTGAATCTCCGACATCAGTGTAACAATGTTAGATACAAGATTCTCCTAAACTTAATTGAACCACCAGACAGTTACGGTTACTTAAATTATTTAATGACTTGCTTCCAGTCTGGTCCACTCTGAAAGAATTTTTACCTGTCAACTCAGAGATAAATAATGTTAATTGTTCAGACATGAACATCTAAGATTAACTTGCTTCCCTTGACAAGGGACATTTAAACAGATCACATGGTTTTTTAAAGGATTTCTTAATCGATTTATAATTTTGACTTTAATATTTGTATTGGCCATACTATCTTTAATTGAATTTCTTTCTCACAAGTTCTTGCAAGTGGTCGAGAAAAGTTCGCTTTAATAATAAACATTAGATTGAAATGTCCAGATGCATTTTAAATCTCCGAAGGAGATTTTTACTCCTAGGGGAGAACCGTCCATTCAACCTATTACATGTATTATGTAGAGATATTTCCTGAGAAAATGTATTTTAAAAAGCCGACACAGAAGTAGCCGACTATTTCTTGCTAGATAAAAAGGTTATTGGCATATGCTATCAAGCCATTTTAGCTCACAGCCAGTTTTGTTGATTTGAAGGGATTGGAGTAGACTGGACTACAAACGGAGGGGATCCCACACTGTGGGCACTCAGGGCAATTGTATGTCAGACCTTTTGTAAGAGGGATGCGATGAGAGTGCCCTACAGGTGTGTTGGAACCCGAACGAGACGGGTGTGTTAGAACCCGGACGAGAGGCTGCGGGGGGGATTAAATCTGTGATATATTTAAAAGGTTGGGTTTCTTTAAAAACCATCTGGATAAAACTAATTACTGTAACCTAAGTTCAATATATGTTATGCTAGACAGGTAGTAGCATTTCTTGTTTCTTTCTTTTTTTAGCAAGGAAACCATTTACTTAATAAGATGAAATGCTATCGGAACGCAAATGTTAAGATACTTCAGGCCGAAAGAATTTCCTGTTTTATAAATAGGAAGTTAAACCAGCGGTCGTTTTGTGGTCCGGCCACAATCGCGTGTACTGCGTGATTCGCTAGCACAAGTAGTGACCTCGGTATGTTATGCTGCATTATGCTTCTGTTGCTCATTCGGCTGTGAATGGCAGCTGTCGGTTGTTGCCTTCTGCCCGTGTTGCGAACACACACACACACACATAAGAAATTTCAGGAGATATTTCCTAGTATAGAGTATTTGGTTTATTTTGTCTCATGCCTAAAGAAAGAGAAAGAGATATGCTGAAAAGAGAAGCAGATATCCCTGTTGTTATGGGGAAGGTGAGAGAAAGTTCGGCTACTCCTGTCCAATCAGTACCGGACTGAAGAGGCAAGTATGAATAGACTTCCAACGTTTCTGCCGGCAAACATTTTCTACCCCGTGCCCCTACCTACTTGGTGGGAGTGACCTTCCACTTTTATGGCCCTAGAGGTAAGCTAAACCACCGCAACTATTTTCAAGTTGTAAATAGAGATACTGTTAGATGTCGTGTTAATTGCAACTTTGGGACAACGGTGTCGCTGAACCTGAGAAATGGAAAATAGATGTTCTAACGGAGGAAAAAGTTGTCGAAACGCTCTCCAAAGCAAGTGAGTGTATACACAGCTGCTACATTTTTAAAATTTAAACCCTACAGAATAATTATTGTTCGTGAATTACAAACTCATACAACAAGCAATACCAAAAATGTCTGGATGCAGATGGAAGCCATTTTCAACACCACTTACAACAAAGGTATATCTCAGAAGAGGATATTTACATAAAGTCAAGTCTGTTTCGGGGTACATTTTCGTGTAATGCTTTTGGTTTACCAGTAATACAAAAGTTAAAATATTTCATTAGCTATTCCCACAAAATTCAATACATACTGTATCCTAAATATACCGTTTAATTGAAATTATCAGGCATTGGTCGTTTTTAAGAAAACAAAAAATAACGAAACACAATATAAAAGGTAGTTAGTGGTGATGTAGTTTTGTTAAAAATCTTCGTGCCGAGTTTTTGGAAGATACTGAACTTGAACTTTTTATTTAGCCAACATTTAGTTTTGGACTTATGCTGTTAAAGACACACGGATCTATTGCTAGAATGCTTGTTTTGCATTATGGTGCCCCGAAACATATTTCCGATGATATCTCAATATCGAATTTTTCGGTGGAATGCAATTCCAATATACTATGATCGAAACAAATGGAAGTTTCATTTTTTCTAATTAAAAACAACAAAAAGTAATTTATTTACTATTACTTTCTCTACTGCTTACCTATAGTAAGTCGACGAAGTACTGCATTCCAACCAAAAATTCTATATCCAGTTATCACCGGAAATAAAGGTTTTTGGACCCCCTGAAACAAAAGAACACATTTTTAGAAAACGTTATTCCGTGTGTGTCTGAGAACAGCATAGACCAAAAATTAAATCTCGAAGTTAATGTCTCTAAGGATGCAACACGAAGATTTTAAGAAATCGTCCAACACCAAACTACATGGAAAACTTCATTTTTTATTTTATTAAACATGGCTCTAATGGTTTTGATTAAAATGCCATATATTTATGATATATGCATGATAAATAAAAGTATATCTTAACTTTCAGGGAATAGTTTGAGAAGTTCTCTTCATTCAGGCTGAATTTTATATAGTCAGTAATTCGTAAGTGATAGGCAAAACATTACTGTACAAAAACTATAGATTTTGTTAATCCTCACACTTTATTCAAATGCATTTTTGTGGCGTTAACAATTTCCGAGATATTCTTTGTTATTGGTTTGAATTATTAAGGACTGTATTTTTACTTTCTCGATCACGTAAGTATCCGTTAGGCAGAGAAGGTATTGATTTCAATTTTCAAGTTGTTTCAGATGATGTACCCTTCAGAATAAATCAGTGAAATGTATCCTTATAAATATCAGTATAAATATAAGAAATGAATTTTTTAATGTGTCTAATTGTCATGTGCTGTGTGAAATTTTAAGGAACAAATTGAAATGTCGTATGTAACATTTGTTGTCTCTCAAATTAGTACAATTAAAATTCGTCTCTATAATCTATACTATTAAAGATTTTAATTATAAACATTAATTTTTTTCACAAAGTGCATATTGCGCAATAATTTTTCAAAGCTGTGAAAAAATATGTATTATCTCTGGAACAATTTAAAAATATTCATGAAATTTGGTGCATGTATTATTAATTAAACCCTAATTGCTACATTAACACTTCACATGAATCTGCATGAAATTCTGGATTTTAGAAATTCATAGGTGAAAGACAAAATGTGTAACTTTTGTTTTAATACAGAAAAAACTGTGATTCTTTCAGATCCAAAAAAGGTGTGGTTTATTATAGAATGTTTCATTCTTAAAACAACTAAATGCACTGTATGTAGCTTTAAACTTTGGCGCTACATACTCCTTTGCTTGAAAGATTTAATATATCAGCGCGTTATCTGCTGAAATGACATCAAGACTTCATCTAACTAGTCCTGAATCAAAAGGTGAGGAATGTAAATCAGGAGGTAACACAAGATACAACTAATAATGACTATTTACCTGGAGTGCACTAATGTTAGTCATTTTTTTTTAAAGCCGATTTTCATTTGTCATCTACTGAGAAACGTTTACACTGTTTTGGGGAAAAATATATGTTTTACGAACTGGTCGGAGCTTGTGTGTTCTTGAATTGTGCGAAAAGACTGTTATAGCGGTTCGCCGAGCATTTAGACAGCAATTAGTACTTCCGGTCCCTCCCGTGTTGTCTATCCGAGGGTGTACGAACAATTTCGCGACAGAGGATGTATCTGTCAGCAAGGGACAGGAAGCACGGGAAAGCTTAGTATAAATGGAGCAACCATTGACAGAGTCCGTTAAAGCTTTAAACTGAGCCCTAAAAATGAGTATAGAGAGCCAATCATTAGTTGCAGATGTCAACTTCAGCAGTGTGGGAGATTGCACGGAAGTAAATGAAGTTATTCCCGTACAATCTGCAGCCTGGTGATCCATCAAACAAGCTGGCGTTTTATGAGAAGTTTATGGACATGAATTTTATGGCAACACCTTCTGTACATGGCCACCCCGTTGACTTGACCCTACAGTGTATTATTTCTTACTTTGGGGTTACATCAAAGATAGTGTTTACATCCCTCCACTTCCAGTGACGATGGCAGCATTGAGAACACACTTTACGGCACCCATCGAGAATATTGTGACATTGGTCGTACATTATACGGACGAGATGGGGCTCCGGGCGGCCTGGAGCAGTTGTGTGTGCGTGGCCGTGGCGGCATGATAACAATAAAAGGGGCCGAGAAGCTTCTCGCTGAGTCATTGCGCACGGGAGCACGGAAAGATCTCAAAAGGTCACGTGACATCGGCTCCGGTATAAACAGGACCATAGACAGCGCGAACATTCAGTTAGTAGTTTTGAGTTAGTTTAAGTTGAGTTGTTGTTTAATTGTGTAAGTCGTTGTGTGCAGTTAGTTTTTAGTTATGAGAGTGAGTCGGCCAGCCTGTTAGTGAGCACGTATGTCATCGACTGTATCGTAATAGTCAGGATATAAGAGACAGAGAAACTGGAGAAAGACATTGAAAGACTGAGAAAGATAATAAGAAGAACAGTTGTGACAGCAGAAAGGACTATAAACTGTGTTAACAGCAAGAAGAAAATTGTGCATTTGTAGTAAGATTTAGAGGACAATAAACTGATAGAAAAGTAACAGGAATTTGGATTTTGCCATTTTGTTACAATATAAATAACACATGCTTTAGAGGATGTAGCATAAATGGGATCACCAGCTGCACATCAGTCCTGTTATATATAGTGCTCACATCATGTGCATGTAAGGTGGATACAAAACTTTAAACTTCCCCCTTTTTGTGGTGGTGGTATGATGGTTTACTTAAGTTCTGGTGAAAACACAGCCGTATGAAATCGTCCAATGTAGACATTCCCTATATCAAACGTTTAGACTTTATCTAGCATATCTTTGGTTAGTATTTTTTTAAGAAAACTACAAAACACATACGTCACGAATACCACATTCGGGTCCCGTGCGGATAGGCCGTGGTAGGCGAGCGGTCTAACCACTCAACCACGGCACCGCCATTATACTTCCAGACTCAGAGCAGGATGAGGAATAATCCTGGCTGTAGAAAAATTCATACCCCCTGCCGGGAATCGAACCCGGGACCCCTTGCACACCAGGCAAGTGCTCTACGGGGCCAGCCCGATACACAGCTTTGTTGACTAAAAATGTTATGGTAGCAAGCAAATCGATTTAACACTTACGTTATAATATGCATATTCTAAAACTAAATGTTATGATTAAGTGTAATGTCAGTTCAGGCTCGTTTAGGTTAATTTGTTTGAATAAATTTTACCAAAAGCTTCCTTGCCCATAGTTTGATTCCTGGAATTCACTAGAAAATTTAACATTTTAAATTTATCTACTAACTTCAAAGCATTTTAAATTAACGTCATCGTAGAGTTCGCCATTTAAAATCGGGCGGCGGTGATGTCAAATCTTTGATCTGTCAGGTCTACCGCGGCGGCATATAACGGCAAAGATACGAACTAGTGGCCAGCAACTCCGGTAGCCCACATTTCAGTTTGTGCGGTGTTGGTGGAAACAGTTCTTTTCAATGCAACTTTCATAATATCCTAAAAGTGACTACATAATTGGTAAACAAGTAAAGACGACTATTGTGGAGTTCACTTCTGAACCAATATTACTGATTGCTAATGTTTTATTTAAATTGTCTCATTTATATAGGCTCCTCTAACTTTTATGGTCATCTCAGAGACTTTGAGGAATAGTGTATACTGATTGCGCGTTTACTCTCTGAAATCTATTGGTTTTTATCTTCTTCTTCTGTCTGACTCTCTCTCTCTCTCTCTCTCTCTCTCTAACGCTGGTCTCATTGAAGACACATTCATTCCTACAGTCATACTACCAGGCTCTGCGGAGAATAGAGAATGACTCTGGATAACAAAATAATTCCTGTCCCAGCCGTGAACCAAACCCGATACCTTTAAGTTGAGCACCTGAATGCTAATTTTTGTTAATAATCATTTTCGCGGTAACGGAAAAAAATATTTGGTCAAGCTTTAACATTCTCATTCTCGAGCACAGCATATAAGATATACAGAGTGACCCACTTAAATCTTTCAGTCCAAATATACCAGAAATAAAACAAATATTCAAAAACAACCTTCCGGAGTATAAAGTCAGGGAAGAGCTTATCATATGGATCATACGTAAGCAAACATTAACTTCAGCATGCACTTATGTACGTTTTTAAATGGGCACCTGAATTATTTGTATTGTCAAACTCTCGGGCCCTAATGACCTAGTTGTCGACGGGCCCTTAAACCCAACTCACTCACTCACTCACTCAATCAATCAATCAATCAATCAAACTCTGTTCTTAATTTTTCAGTATTGTCTAGTGGGCTGGAAATAATAGGGAGCTTTCAGTTACAAAAATGGAAAATATAGGTTCTTTTCTTTCGCATTTTATTTAGTTCTACCAGAATTTGTAATACCCCCTAGTTACTGTAATGAAATTGAATGTTATTAGTTAAAGTAAACAATCAATTGGTAACCAAGGATCTAACAGAAGAATCAAAATACTGGTTAAAGTTGTACATCTTGAAAATTACGTTACATGTTATTAAATATTTTTCATTACCTACTACATTAAAATCGAAATGTTACATTAGTGAAGCGATGACATAAACTATATACATATGTACGAGTATGTAGAATACGTACAAAACATACGTACTACTTCTCTTCAGAAACAAACAGATATGTCCTGTATCTTTGGTGTGCAATCAGATTTTTCACAGCACTTTACAATTCATCTTCGAAGAGATGGCCATCTGTATGACTGCACCTCTGTGCACGTCCCATCACTGATCAACTCACTTTTGTCAGTGTTTCTGGAATTATTGTAGTACATGCGGCGATAATATGGTATTTCATGTTGTGTACTATTTTTGGATCCAGGTGATACACCACATTTTTCAAATGCCTCCAAAGAGGCAAGCTGGAAATCTTCGAATAGGACTGCCTCAACCTATCCTTCATTTGAGAATTATTTTGTGCAGTTCTTGCCACTATAGCATTATGATCAGGGCATTCATCATGTTGGTACCACATTATTTGACTTAAATTCAGCGGTAGGCCTTCCATCAGTACAGGAAAGGTAGATACGTCTGAGAACTTTCGCCATTAAGTGTACAATACGAGCCAATGATGTGTGGTCCCACAATACCACACCATACATTGACGCTCCACTGCCGATGTTCTACCTGATGAAGCAGATGTGGGTTTTCCGTTGACCAGTAATGCATACTATATAAGTTAACATTCCCATGATTTGTAAGCGTGGCTTCATCGGTATACAGTAACCTACTGATAAAGTCGTGACCTTGCTGTAGAACCCACTCGCAACATTCCAGACGAATCTGAAAGTCATTGTTTTGAAGTTCTTGATTTAGTGACAAATGGTATGGGTGGTAAGTATGCCTGTGAAGGTGGCGCACCTAATACTGGGAAGTCTAAGTCTGAAAACTGTAGGGATCCTATCCTCTACTGCTGTTTCTCCTAATTCCAGCCGCCCTCTGTCTTCTTTTCCCTCACCCCTCTCTCCCGGGCATAGGTACAAAAGGTGTTCAATAGGTCCAGGTGCTAAGTCCCTCCTACGAACCTTCTCATGTCTCATGCCTGTGAAGAATGCGTAGGGCACTTGTTCTAGGGATCCCAATCCGTCTTTCCATCTTTTATGAGAGCTAGCAATAGTGTTTATTGCAATGACTGCCAGAATTGCAGCTTCTACTGCATCATTTGTTACTCTCTTGTTTTGGAGCCCTTTCACAGAGTTAAGCTTCCAGTCATGGAGTTTTATAACAACATTGATGAAGGTAGAACGAGTTGGATGATCTCTGTCAAAGCAACGTTCACCCTACAGCTGTGCTGCTCGTGTCACATTTTGGTGATATTCTCTATAAAGAGGAAATATGTCAACCATTTCTTTATTTGTAAACATCATTTCATATGTCTACATATGATGGACAGGATGCTAAATCTGATGTGTTGCACTCACGTGACTTTCTCTACTCACTCCTGCACGAACCATTATCATAAAGGCTTATTCTTCTATATACTACAGTTAATCGAGTTAGACTTTTGTAGAAATGGTTTTATTAATTTTTTTCTTTGGAATGGGAATAGGGGAATACTAAGTGATGGTCAATTCTTTTAAGAGCTGATAGCCATGTGATGGCTTCAAAATGGCATTCTCTTTGCATGACCTGGAGGGCTAAAACAGATGAGGAACGACTCCCCATTAGAAAAGGCATACCAATAACTAGAAATATCTCGGAAATGGTTAACACCACAAAAAATGAATTTGAGGCCAATTATTTTGTGCTTCAACTTCTTGTAGTAATATTGCATATCTCTTATGGTTTATCAGTGCTTCAAGTTCTTGTAGTAAGATTGCAGGAGTTCAAAGGATATTCCAGAAAATTCAAGAAATACATTTTATTTGTGATGAAAACACCACGAAAATATCTTAAACGTGATAACTTAATCAAAATCTTTAGAGATGTTTTTGAGGAAATCAAATTTTTCGACATAAAGGGTACTTTGGTACGGGAATTTTTCCTCAAAATCTCATCGCATCCTTGAAACATGATGAATTTAAATACCAAGTTTGGTATTTAACCAACTTTTCGTTTCAGAGTTGCGCTGTTCACGGACACCCTCCCCCCTCCACACACACACACACACACACACGCACACACCTTCAATACCTTCTCCAGCTACTACGTACGTGGTAGTGAAAGAAAAAAGCTTTCTTTCATTTTACTTTCTCTACTAGGTATAGTAAGTAGGGGAAGTAATGCATTCCGCCCAAAAATTTGATATCGAGATTTCACCGGAAATATGCTTTCTGAATCCAAAAAAGGTATTTTTAGAAAAAAGTCCGCGCGCGCGTGTGCATGTGTGTCTGTGTATCTGCCTGTGAACAGCATAACTCAAAAACGAAAACTCGGTTAAAAACCAAAGTTTATGTTTAAGTTTAATATCCTTCAAGGATGCGACACGAAGATCTTGAAGAAAATTCCTCCACCTTAAACTGCCCTTCAGATGGAAAATGTTGCGAAAAGTTTTTAACTTTCTCAAAAATGACTAACGATTTTTATTAAAATTCCATATGTTTAAAATATTTTTATAGCAAATGGAATGTATATTATGAATTTTCTCGCTATATCCCGTGTAGTCATGTTTACTCTTGATGACTTTTGCATAATTGGTAAACCGTAAGAAAAAGACCAAATCCTACTATATATGTATGAAGATCTCGTTAAAACACAAAATTTATGTCAAAATGCATCTTTTTTGGAGTGAACCATTTCGAAGATATTCCTTGTTATTTTTGTGAGTGCTGCAATGCCTATACTTTCCTCAAATGGAAGGTCCATTATTCACTTGTTTATCTTTTGGCCACGGAAAGAGAACGAGATTTCAAAGCCTTCATATAGTGACCAGGTCTAAAGGATTTGATTGTAGCTCAAAGCCTACTGTATTGCCATATTCCCCTTGCACCTACAAGCAAATATGCAATAAGATAATTTTTGTAAAGGTTTACCTCAACTAACATGAAGAAAATAGTTTGTAAGAGTAGTTAATACAAGAGTAGAGAAGGTCATGTGAATGCAACACATCAGGTTTTTTTTACTAAAATAGTCTTAAAAGATGTATTTTCGGTGAAATCACGGTATCAAATTTTTGGTTGAGATATAATACTTCCTCTACTTAGTGTAAGTACCTAATAGAGAAAGTAAAACTATCATTGGTCAGTTATAAACAAATGGTTAAAAACTACTTTTCATTTTTCATGTCCCTTTAACTATCTGCTTACACGGGTCTGTTAGAAGCGGACAGTTAACCTGCAGATCTTCCCTCTACCGTACTATCTTGCTTCGTTACGTGTCTATAGATGCCTTAGTGCCAGGCAACTGTAGGTACCTCTGCTTCTATACGTAACGGGTATATGGCAGTTTTAACACGTGTCCACAAAGGCCTAAGCAATTGTATCTCTACCTCTAGTCGAGCCAGGCAGATGCCATTAGAATGCCGTCCAATCTAGTTAGTGGCTTTCGCACATCTCTGTGACTCTGCTCCTCCCCGCCCTCTGACGACTTGTGGTCTCTTTTCACTTACAATAGCCTTCGTTCTCATACAATCAGTCTACCTGCTTTCCTTATCTGTTGATAGTTGGCGAAGGCATTTCCGTCTACTGTTTTGGGTCTAAAGTGGAACTTTGGGTCGCGGTATCAAATAGCCAATCCGGCGGCTGAGGAAATCTTTTCCCCAAAACAAAAGAATCCAGGGCATCCTTAATGCACATCATGACAATACGCTGAGCCATCCAACCAGTACCAAAATATATGCAGTTTTACTTCCCGTTCTAGTCTGCGTTCTGGTTTCCGTTCTCGGGTTATCATGAACGAGCTTTTTCCGGCAATACAAGAGAGGTAATAATCACCGCCACCGTCATGTTGTTTCTCAATTACAAACAGCAATAATTGTTTTAGTGTTCACTGTTGACTTCCTATTGTAACCTGTGGAAAATAACAAAGAAAAGAATGTTTCACGGTACTCCATTTATTACTTCCTGTATAACGAATGTATCTTATGTAACAGTGACAAAAAATGAGTATAGTTACTCGGTAGAACACCTGCCGACTGTGCGAGGGATTCCGGGTTCAATTCCCGGCTGTTAGTGGGAAGAACATCTCTAGTAAAGATTATTCCCTATACTCCCCAGAGTCTGGAACTATGGCCGATATGCCCACTGCTGTTCAAGGCGGGGCGTAAATGGAACATTAAGACAGCCTTTTTATAAAATAAAGGAGGGAGGTATTGCTAATATTACATATTTAATCTTGGTTCAAAAAAGTAGGTAAAATATAAGATTGAATAACCGCCGCTGTAAACGCTGAATATTTCAATATCAGCAAAGACTCGCAACTGCAGTAACGAAGCATTTACGTAATTATGTCACCGACCCGATGGAAATTATATATTATGTATTATATATATTTATATATTCAATTATATATTCGTCGCCAGGAAAGCTTCAAGTCATATTTTCCGATGGAAATTATAACCTATAAATAAAAAAAAAAAAGTTAATTTTAAAGAAAACAATATATCATATGCATATAAACAATCTGAAGTGCCACATTCACATGACTTCCTTTACCCATTATCGTTTATTTTTATATAGCTTATTCCGAGATTATACCGTAAATACTGTTTTGAGGGCCCCTGAGTCCAAAAAGCATTAAAAATTGTAAGAAAAAGTTTCGTGTGTGTGTGTGTGTGTGTGTGTGTGTGTGTGTGTGTGTGTGTGTGTGTGTGTGTGTGTGTGTGTGAACTGCAGAACTCAAAAATCTGATGTGTTAAACTCACGTAACTTTCTCTATTCATGTAATAACCATTCCTAGCAACTCTTATTGCTACATCTTCGTGTTGAGATAAACATTTGCAGAAATTAACTTATTGTTTATTTCCTTGTAGGTGTAAGGGGAATATGGGAACACAGTAGGCTTTGAGCAATAGTTAAATCTTTTAAAGCGTTCAAATTCCGTTCTCTTTGCACGGATAACATATAAAAACTGAATAACGATGTTCCATTAGTCGAAAGTTATAAGTTTTCCAAAACTTACACAAATAGCAAGGAATATCTCCGAAATGGTTCACTCTACAAAAAACCGTATTTCGACATAAATTGTGTGCTTTAGCAAGGTCTGCATTTTTTGTACAGAAAAATTTGGTATACCTATCTCTTACGGTTTACCGGTTATGGTCATAGCACATAGGATATAGCCAGAAAATTCAAAATATACATTTCGTTTGTCATAAAAATGTCTTGAACATATATCATTTTAATCAAAATCATTAGAGTCATTTTTCAAAAAATCTAAATGTTCAAAACATTGTCCTGTAAACAGTAGTTTAGGGTGGAGGAATTTTCTTCAAAAACTTCATGTCACATCCTTAAAGGAAACTTAAATAACAACTTTGGTTTTTAAACGACTTTTCATTTTTTAGTTAATGCTGCCCACAGACTGACACACACACACACACGGACCTTTCTCTAAAAGTGCTTTTTTGGATTCAGAGGGCCTCAGAACATATATATCCGGCGAAATCTCGACATCGAAATTTTGGGTGGAATACACTTCCTCTACGTACTATACATAGTAAAGAAAGTAAAAATCAAAATTCTTACTAAATACCAAACAAGAAACTTTCAAGAAAAGATTTTGAAAAAGTGCCCCCCCCCCCCCCACATACTACCCTTTATGCGGAAAATATTTCGAAAATGTTGATTTTCTCCAAATGTTTCTAATGATTTTGTTTTGAATACCATATATTAAAAATATTTACACAAGTAAAATGCATATCTTGAATTTTCTGGTAAGTTCTCTCTCTTCATTCGAAAGGGATATTTTTTATTATTGTGTAACTTGTATGCATTAAGCGATGGACGAAAACGTATTACACAAAAAATGTAGATCTCTTTAAAACACACAGTTTATTTCATTTATGGTATCTGTTATTACTGGTAGAAATTTTCTTCCTTCCTTCTCTTGCGTCGCTTTAACTGCATGGTCATGAATCCCGACTTATCTGTCAGGATAAGTGGAACGTTGGGTACACTGTGCGTAATACTCCGGGAGCCATATTAACCTACAAACGTGTCTTAACATCAAGAAAACATAAAGGAAAACGTAACATAAATCATGCAGGTTATTGCGGTTTCTTACGTTGAATCATTTAGTATTGAATGGGGCTAACTTAATAATTTAATAACGCGCTTAATAAAGTCTTTGTTACAGCGAAAATATTTAATAAATGTTTTTAAAATATGTATGTTAAATGCACAGTTATTATACTATAATATCAATAAACATCTACGCTAAAGTTCGTATGACTAAGCTCCTTGAATCCGTTATTCGTATGCTTATGTTGGCAGGGCAACTTATTACTTCTCCTTTGTTCCTATTAAATCAGATTTGTTAAAGCAGTAAAACCTGCCTAAAACGGAACGCGATCGTTCCAGTAAAATTTTTCCGTTTTGGCGGGTTTTCGTGTTACAAAGGGTTGTACATGTTTTAGTTTAATTATAAAAAATATAATCGTATAGAATTAAACTGAAGGAATAATTTAAAATAAAATTCTGTAAATAAAAAAATAGGTTCAATTGTATGTTTTGCTGTATTTTCAACTTTCATGTCATACATAATTTCAGTGTCTCCATTAGTTTCTTTTCCCCCACATATCCGTCAAAGTACACTGTCGGGACTTCTTCACAAGAGAACGCTCTATGATCTCCTCAGCTCCAGGAGTTCTGGAACATTCTTGGAAGCTGCAAATTCCTGAAGGTCACTCACAACAGATAATGCTTGTCTAAAAGTGCGTAGTTTTGGCTTCGTCGTCGTCCATTCCTGCCATGACTTCACAACTGCTGTTTCCAGCAGCAATATCTGCTGCACTTTGAATATGTTCAGTCTCGGCAAGTTCGTTATCAAAGCACGTAACTATGTATTAAGCATATTTATTTATGCAAACGGTTCCGGAAAACTATTCCGTTTCCGCGTTAGGCAGTTTTCCAGTTTAGAGTGTTATTTAACATTGGAAATAGCTCCGTTCCGAGATTTATTTTCCGGTTGTCCAGGTTTCCGCTATGTAAGTGGTCCGGTTTAGTCAGGTTTTGCTGTATTTAAATATTTTACTTTCTAAAACTTACATGACAATGCTTAAGGGGACAAGATAGTCTGGACATACAGAAATGACACCTTGTCGTGTCCTGTAGCACTACGACCCTTGCCTACCGCCCGGCCGCTGGATCCCCCCCCCCTCTGCCCACTACAGGCGTCATGAGCGGGGTCCAGTGATGGAGAGTGGGACGTGGTCAGAGCCCCGAGCCCTCCCTGCCAGTATATGCAGGCTTCGTAACAGAAGTTGATCATACAGAGGAACCAGGATGGTGTGACAGCTAGGAAGTGGATGATATGAAATGATGGCAAAATATGATCGGAAAGGTGATGATGGAGCAATTCGTGGAATGATGGCAGAGGAAACCGGAGAACCTGAGACAATTCGCCGATGTGTCCACCACACGTCCCACATGCGGACGCTTGAGATCGAATCCGGGTCTCTTTGGTGAGAGTCAAGGGGTCTAACCGTTCGGTCATGGCGCAGCCAATTACAACTTAATGAGTGAAATTACCACTGCTCTTTAAGCTCTCAATGGTTTTTTTTTTCTGAAATTTTTATGAATTATTTTATAAATCATGAACATTATTTAAGTGGTTATTTGCATCGATATTTTATACACATGAGTCTATGCAAATTATTTCATTCAGTAGAAAAATAATAAAATTTACTCCTAAAACGTGAATTCGTGCACCTTTTTCTCTGAAACTACTTGCAATACAAAACAACACTTTTGCATCCTTGTTCTTAGTATAATCAGATATCTTCTGAACCTCAATTATTTATATATATCAGTTTACTATAAAGTAAAAAGAAAATTAAAAATGCTTTCTTAAGGTCACCAATATATATTATTGAATTTTTTACTGTGGCTCAGAAAGTTCAACTGTGTGTCGTATACATATACTAAACATTTCAGCTATCTACCTCTCGCACTCTGAGAAAAAGGTACATGAATTCACATGCTTTAAGAGTCAATTTTATTATTTTTCTGATAGATAAAATAATTTTATAGACTCAACCACATAAGCCATCAATGCAAATAACTTGAAACAACTGTCATAATTTATAGTATAAATCATAAAAACCTAATGTGTTAATCTCACATGACTTTCTCTACTCTTGTACTAACCATTCTTACAAGCTTCTTCGTGTTAGTTGAGATAAACATTTGCAGAAATTAACTTATTGCTCATTTTCTTGTAGGTGCAAGTGGATTGTGGGAATATACTCGTAGTTGGATTTGAGGACAATCAAATATTTTAAAGCTTTCCAATTCCACCCTGTTTGCACGGCGAACATATAAAAAAAAATGAATAACGATATTCCGTTTGTGGAAAGTAAAAGTATTCTAAAACTAACACAAACAGCAAGGAATTTCTCCGAAATGGTTCATTCTACAAAAAATATTTCGACAAATTGCCTGTTTTAGCAAGATCCACATTTTTTGTATAGTAAAATTTGGTCTATCTCTTACGGTTTATCAGCTATGCAAAAGTCATCCAGAGTAAACAGTACTACATAGGCTATAGTCAGAAAATTCAAAATATATATTTCATTTGCCATAAAAATATCTCAAATGTGTGGCATTTTAATCAAGACCGTAAAAGCCATTTTCGAGAAAATAAAAATTTTCTAAACATTTTCCATGTGAAGGGTAGTTTAGGGTGGAGGAATTTTCCTCAAAATCTTTGTCTCATATTTGAAGGATACTAAACTTAAATACCAACTTGTCGGTTTTTAACCGACGTTTCGTTTTTGAGTTATGCTGTGCACACACGCGCACGGACCGTTTTCTAAAAGTACTTTATTTGGATTCAGGGGGCCTCAAAACATATATCCGGTGAAAAATCGACATCGAATTTTTGGGTGGAATACAATACTTCCCCTACTTACTATACGTATTATAGAAAGTAAAAGTACGGGGAAAACCACTGAGAACTTTAAGAACAGTGGTAATTCAACTTAATTTAACTCACCAAGGTGTCATTTCAGTACGTTCAGACTATCTTGTCCCCTTAATTAAATCTCGGAGATGCAAACACATATTTCTTTGATTTTCCTTGATTCTGTACAAATCGCTTTCCAATATCACCGTAAAGTATCATTGCACTAACTCAGGTCCAAAACCATTTCAGCATTTTATTACCTATATTACTTTCCAAACATTGCTATACGCCATCATTTTGTTTTTAGGCACTTTAATGCCCAGCAGCTTTAAGAAAACTAATATTTCTCATACATTCATTATTAAGCTGGTTAATGTAAGTGGTTAGGAGATTTTAACACGATGCTTTGATAATTTTATTATAAGTGCGCTAAACATATTGGAGTTTGCAAGCCCAAAATATTCTAATAAACAATTATCAACCACATTCTAATACTAATTAGTTATGGTATATTGCTATATTTCTCTGTATTAATGGTTCAGTTTAGAATCCGGGGACACATTTAAGGTACAGATCAACTGTACTACTTTGAAATTCCACATGTGCTGGGGCGTAGCTATAAAACGTGATTTATCTTCCCGGTCGGTAGGCTGGAACATGATTAAAACAAGAAGCTAAAATAAGTCAAGCTAAATGATGTATATCTTAGGTAGAAGTCTTTGTAAATACACAAAGGATACATATTAGGTTTCATTACTACATAGATTATATAACTGTTTTGGGAGATAGTACGATTTCATGCCCATTTCGGTTATGTTGACATTGCAGTAAATTAATTACCCCATATTCGCATCTAGTCTCTTAACCTATTCTCCTATATTACGTACTTTTAAAGCCTAAACCACTAGCATTTGCACAGCCTTAAACTTAACAATAGTTCGATTTTTATATATATATATAAAATATAATCAAACCTATTTGTTGATTTTATCACATTAATAATTGTCCTCTTATCTCTGTTGTACACGTTATAATTTAAAAGAAGATAGCACTGTAAGCAGTCCAGATTTCCTTGTAATGACAATTGAAGATATTATGCAGAGTCACTGAATCTTAATAAACGTTCCGCGAGAAAAACAGAGTAGGCCGTGCCCAAATCAATAATTACCCATAGTTATCATGGCGGCTAACATAAACTGTTGATTCTGAAATCCAAGGAAATTGGAAAATAGGCTGTACTTTTCTCTAAAATCTAAAGAAAGATACGAAAGATGTTATAATTAATATATACTGATTAAAAGGGTTCGAACTTTTGTACAGCTACCGCGAAAAGAGGTGATGGCAAGTTGTGTCCACATGGGCAGAGCGTGATGGTACAGTGACAGCACAAAACACGCTTTCTACAGTGCATAGTGCCTTTCGAATGTGTTCACTAGTTCCACACATAGTAAAATTCCTTCAGCAAGAAAATCTAAATATTCACGTATTCCTGAACTTGTACAAGAATTTGGGAGTGAATATTTTACTGCAAATGGGGACAGCATTGAATATAAGTTATGCAAAAACTATCTACAACGTTGCAACGTCGAGTGTACCTTGCCTCCTCTGTGTTGTGATCATGTGGCAGACTGACCCCTCCCACTTCCTACAGTCTTAACCCCGCAACTTTTTGTTTCCTGTATAAAGGTTAGGCCCCTAATCATTAAGTTCAACCATCAAGACACCATGGGAAGATGAATGTTATGTTTCTAGCTTAGTCATTCATGTGCCATATTAAGTAACTAATTATCTCAAAAATGTATGCAATACACCTGTGTTAAGTGTTTTTACTAATCCTCGGAACTTTTCCTTGATACAGTAAAAATTACTTAGCATCCTTATATTACAATATACTGCTACGAACAGGGTCGCCGGTGCTGCAAGTACACATGATATGAGTAATTATAAAGAAAACACACGTGTAAACTGAGCAATCTGCAGGATTTTCAGGGAGATGGTATTTCCGATTTGGAGAAGTTTGCCCAACCCCGAGGCGTGGTTGTTAATTACGATAGTTATGTCAGCTCTCCGAATTCCTGAGTCAGACTTTCACTCTACCCTGTCTTTAAAGAAAATCTGGCAATGTCTTCCAATTAAGTTCCTGGAAGCCACAAGTTTGGCACTTTCATGAAGCACCTTGCTCAAGCAGAAAGTATCATTTTCTAACATTTGGTGATAGCTTCAGTACAAAAAGGTTTCATGTTGCATTCACATAACTTTCTCTGGCTACTTTCGTTTATTTTTATATAGCGTCTACAAACTTTTCTTACGAAAACTTACTTTCTCTACTTAAAGCAAGTACACCCAAGAATTCAATGTCGAGATTTCACTGGAAATACATGTTTTGGGGCCCCCTGAACCTAAACAAAGCATTTTTAGAAAAAAGGTCCGTGTGTGTGTGTGTGTGTGTGTGTGTGTGTGTGTGTGTGTGTGTGTGTGTGTGTTTCCACCGTGAATAGCATAACCCAAAAGCAAAAATTTGGTTAAATACCAAACTTCGCATTTAACTACAGTATTTTCCAAAGATGCACATGAATGTTTTAGGTAAATTCCCCCACCCTATACTATCCTTCACATAGCACATTTTTCGAACATGAACATGAACATAGAACATTTCTCAAAATGAGTAACGATTTTTATTAAAATGTTTAAGATATTGTTGTGACAAATGAAATATATCTATATCTTGAATTTTCTGAGAATCCTCTCAAAAGCCCTCTACAGCTTGGGTGATTTTTTTTTTTTTTTTTTTTTTTTTTGAGAACCATTTCGGAGATATTCGTTGTTATTTGTTACAATTTTTGCAACGCATAGTTTTCTCGATGGTAGGTCATTATTAATTTTTTATCTCTTGACCATGCAAAGAGAACGGAAGTTTAAATCCATACCATAGCGACCAACCTTTGAAAGATTTCAAAGATTCCATTTTACATGGTCTATAGTCAGAAATTTTAAAATATGAATTTCATTTGCCATAAAAATACCTTAAGCATATGAAATTTTAATCAAAATCGTTAGAGCCATTTCGAGAAAATAAAAATTTTTGAAAATGTTTTCCATGTAAAAGTTAGTGAAGGGTGGAACAATTTTCTTCACAATCTTAGTGATTCTTCACAATCCTTGAAAGATATTAAACTTAAATACCAACTTTGATTTTTAGCCGACATTTCGTTTTTGAGTTACGCTGTCCACAGACAGACACACACGCACACAGACCTTCTCCTAAAATGCTTATTTTTTTATTCAGGAGGCCTCGAAACATATATTTCCGGTGAAATCTCGACATCGAATTTTTGGGTGGAGTACAATACTCCTACGTAATAGAGAGTAATAAAAAGAGCACATACGTACATTAAAACAATGGTAAATATTGAGCAATGACAGAAAATTTAGTCCGTTCTTTTGGAAAACTATCATTCTGTTAGCTGGCTGGCTGCATTGATTTAACCTGTTCCACTCATTTTGCTATCCGCACACATTAGTCACACGTTGTTATTAGTATATGGTTACGGAATACTCCCGTATTGTAGTGAAGTGAAAGGAGAACTCTGAGTGTGCTCTCCCCGTAGTGTAACATGGTTAACATGTTTGAGGCCACTTCAAGTGTTGGGGTAGCGCGTCTGCCTCACAGTCAGAAAGTCGCCAATTGGAAATTGTAAGAGTGGGTAATCCGGAAGCTTTTCCCCGGGGTTTTACCTTATCCTGAAAATACGAATGTCAAGTAACTTTAAGCAATAGAGATCCCGCACTCGTTTGAGTATAATTTCATACCATTTATTCATCATTCGATATGACCTCCTACCAGATTAAAGGATGTCAAACTCCAAGACCTAAGAAACATCCTGGCTGAGTTTTGTCTCCTGTTTTGTTTTTTTTTTTTTTTTTTTTTTTTGTCTTAAGCACTTGCAGTTACATATTTGTTGGTGATACGACTCACTAATTCGTTTTATTTTGTATTCAGTGACCGAGTGGGATGGCTCAGGCGGTAACGTTTGAGGCTCGATTCCGGGAGGCCGTGGTTTCGATCACCGTGGCAGCGCACTCTGACATGGTTTTTTCGTGGTTTCCTCACGTCACCCAAGCGAATATTGGGGTGCTTTCATCTCTTCTCCGCGTCTTCCTTTCCCTTCCTTTCTCATTTCCTTTCATTGTCATCTTTCAGGTTCGGCTGATAGTGCAGTTGGTTCCGGCGTTAGCGGGCAGATGGCATCGGTGCTTGCTCATTGGAAACTCTCTCCCTGACCTTCCTTGGAAGTTGCTACCCGGACCGCTAGGATCACTTTGTCGCCCTCTCCCTGGGTGGATGGTATGCCTCCGAGTGTGCGCCGGGTGTCACAATCTGGAACTGTTAAGGACTTCTGTGCGTCTCTGGTGGCTTCGCTGGCTCCGCTCTCCGACGTACCTTCCGGTCTCCCTTGGCTTCATCCCTTCCCCCGGGCGGGGGGGGGGGGTGGTAGCCCGCAATAGATCCACATCGGGGTCGCAGTGGACGGGGTGTCCCCCTCCGTTACACACACGCGCACACACACACACACACAAACACACACACACACACACACACACTATTCAGTGAACCAGTCAACATCCCTCTTGGATACATCTATAAAAGTGATCACAACATGAAAACAACTGTCATCGTGAGTTCCCGCTCCAGCAGCGCTCGTTCCCAAATACATTTTCTGCGTACATCCTTACTCCAAGCTGTAGTGAACTTTTATTACAAAATGACCTCAGTCATACACAAAACAGTGGTAAGCAAGTTGGCCTTTTTATTTATTTTAAACTGTTATGTTTACTAACCATTCTTGGGCAGATGTACGTGCACAAAGCTCCCATTTCAGTACCACCAAGACAAAATTACTATCACTGAATATCAGGTTGTAAATATTTTATTTATTTTACATGTATCAAATTCGCTAAGACTACTCCTACTTCTTGTTGCTAACACAGTTTATAGTCTTGTCTACTATTGCAATTCACAATTTTTCTTCCGATAATCTTTCTCAGTCTTTTAATGTTTTCTCCAGTTTCAATGTCTCTTATATCTTTACAATTACGATACAATCACTCGACGACACATATATGCTCGCTGACAGGCTGAATGATTCACTATCGTAACTAAAAATAACTGTGCACGACGACTTAAATAAGTATCATTCACTCAACTCTGACACTCAACTCTAAAAACACACACCAACTCAACAAACTGCTGACTGTCTGCTCAATTTATACTGGATCCGGCGAGTTCTTTCCACTGCACGTGTGCATGACTCAGCAAAGAAGTAGCCAGAAGTTTCTGGTGTTATCGCTGTTCGATCTCATACAGACAGTCGCTAGTCTTCCTGTAGCCCCGGACCCCCTCCACGCCTCGCTGTCATCATTACGGTCACGCACACACACAACCGCTCGTCGTTTCCCAGGTCACCCGGCCTCCTCTTGTCCGTATATTGTTGAACGACCCAATAACACTATATATATATCATGACTTTTTAAATACTGGTACAAACAATATGAAGTATTAAAACTCATATTCACTACATGTTTAAAAAAATTAGGCGTGAAGCTGGAAGAGTTTGCCTTAAATGTGTCATTTAGTAGAGGGTTTAATTTTAGAAGGGAATGTGATTTCACAAAGATATGTGGTACCAAACCAAGTATACACTTTCAGAGCATTACGGACCACGGGTGTATATTCCGGTCCAACATAATCCATATTATGTTACAAGAGGTACAAGATATATACGGACTATCTACTTAAGACTTCCTTTTCTAATATTTAAGGATTTTGCTATACGAAACACCATTCACTCAAATCAAAAGAAACGATTGATTTACTGATAAACGTTATCATGATTCGGGTTTTGAAATGTGATTAAATATGTTACTAAGTACTGTTAATTCTGCTAAGTAAAAGCTGAAATATGTTCAAATAGATTTGAAATTTAAAAAAAAAATTAAAGGAATTTTAGCGCAATCAAAAGATTTAATTTTCTTTTGGAAACTTTAAATCGTTTTTCATTATTACAAAAGAATCTGATTGATCATTGAACAGTAGAATAAATACGCTGTAACTTTGCCACAGCTGTCTACTTTCATAACGTAATTCCGAATCTAACTACAAAACCTTTGGGTATCAAGTTTCACTGGAATACATGAAACATCTTTCCCACGTTGTCTGAATTTACTTTTATCTTTACGGAATGTTCCCGCGTTGGATTCCACCCATAAACATGCGTTGGCTTTAAAGTCAGGATATTGTTCCATTGTTCCATTACTGAACTGCTAGTAGGAGATACGGGTAGCA
The DNA here is from genome assembly GCA_030765045.1 of Tenodera sinensis. NCBI lineage: Eukaryota > Metazoa > Arthropoda > Insecta > Mantodea > Mantidae > Tenodera > Tenodera sinensis. Next base: position 132,721,288 of record CM060967.1, read on the forward strand.
CAAAACATCTCTAAGGTCGAGGGCGAGAGCCTTTGAGCACTCTCCTATCCCACATACACTGCCACTAGTACTACTTTTGTCTTGAAACGTTAAACTGTATTAGGTACAAGCATGACTAAATTTACATATGCACGCCACAGACATAAGCTACCTTAGTGCCGCGATTTACAGGATTGTTGCACAGGTCCCATCTACCTTAGTCTATGCGCTTCAACGGAATATAAACAAAATAGTTTTGTACTGTGTGGTGAAAAGAAATTAAAGAAACCTGACGTTCAAACAAATGGTTGTAAAACTTTCTGTTTCAATTGCATCATAATACAAGTGGGTAGAACATGTGTAACGCGAACTCCACCCATTACAATTATATAACAATAAGGTCATCAACATCTTCAACTTTTATAAAAACTCAACTAATATATGTTAAATGTTGTTGCTGCATTCATTTCCTAGTTCTGCAGTCTCTTATATTTAATGTCAGAATTTTTTACATTGTTCGTTACCGTTCTCTCTATTGCCATCTATGAAAGAGAACAGAGGATATTGACAATCTAAAATAACACAAATATGTGTGTTTTCTGTACCGAGTTTCCCAACTTTACAACGTAACTCATTTAAAGCTGCTAAACTGCTTTAGTACGTTATTTTTCAACCGTAATTATTATTTCCACATGAATTAATTAAAAGTTTATTTAATACTCTATATTGTACATAATACATCCAATCTCGCTGTTAAACCGCGTTGCCTCGTATATTACAGCGGTTACCGTATTTACGTAAATAATTTAACGGAATTTTAAAATTTAAGGCAACTTTAATAGATACTAATAGATATGCACTACTAAACTGAAAGAACCTGCCTTTGGCCCGGAAGATCCGGATGCTATCCCCGTTGCCGGTGTGGAAATTTATCCCCCGCTGGGAGGTCTGGCACAGGGTGCACTCAGCCTCGTTAGGTCCCGGAGAGGCCAATTGAGGAGCTACTTGATAAAGAAGTACCGACCCCAGGTCGTGAAGGCCGTATAACTGACCGGGAGGGCACAGGGCGCTGACCTCATCCCACCCTCCAGTACTGCACCCCGCTCATGACGCCTGCAGTGGACTGAGGTGCGGGATGCAGTGGCCGGGCGGTAAGCCTTGGCCCTCGAAGGGCTGTTGCACTAGTTTTTTTTTAAGAGTACATCAGATTTTTTTTTTTTTTTTTTTTTTTTTTTTTTTTTTTTTTTCCGTTACACTTGACTGTAGTATACGATATAAGCAGTATAGGTAAATTTTAATTAATGTGCGTATACAACCCACTGCATTCTTCCTCACAGCAACAAAAGGGCCGACCGCGTATTGACCTTCGATATCAAGTCAGATATTTTAATACGGCAAAAATAGCTTACCGGCTGCACTATGATCTGGGATTGAAAAGAAAATCTGAACGATTTTCAACTGTTCGATGTATCTGAATGTGTCATCTGAATGGCCGCTCAAAAATGACGCCACCTATCCGAAGCAGTTTATCCTGCGTTAGATTTCGTGTTAAAGGTGGTTACAGCCCAACTCAATCACTACGATGGTCAACCCAAGTCAAATTAAGCAGTCTCTCCTAAAATAATTACGCAAACCGGTTATGTATCCCGTTTTTTTACTTTCTCTGCTACTTACCCATAGTAAGCAGAGTAAGTATTGCATTCCACCAAAAATACAAGTTTTGAGACTACCTAAATCCACAAAGAAACCTTTAGAAGAAAATCTGATGTGTTGCACTCGCATGACTTTCTCTACTCTTGTACTAACCATTCCTACAAACTCTATTCCTATATCTTCTTCGTGTTAGTTGAGATAAACATTTGTAAAAATTATCTTATTGCTTATTTCCTTGTAGGTGCAAGGGGAATATTAGAATACAGTAGGCTTTGTGCGATAGTCAAATCTTTCAAAGCTTTGAAATACATTCTCTTTGGACGGTTAACATATAACAAAAGGAATAACGATATTCCATTTGACAGAAGTATAAGTTCACCAAAACTCACACAAATAACAAAGAATATCTCCGAAATGGTTCACTCTACAAAAGGAAAATATTTATACATAAATTGTGTGTTTTAGAAAGATCTACATTTTTGTATAGTAAGATTTGGTCTACATCTAACGGTTTACCAGTTATGCAAAAGTCACCCAGAGTAAATAGGACTACATGGGCTATAGCCCAAAAATTTAAGATATACCTACGTTTAATTTGTCTAAAAGTATCTTAAACATATTGCAAATTAATCAAAATCGTTTGAGCCATTTTCGAGAAAATCAAAATTTTTGAAAGATTTTCGATGTAAAGGATAGTTCAGGGTGGAGCAATTTTCTTCAAAATCTTCGTCTCACATCCTTGAAAGACATTAAACTTAAATACAAACTTTGGTTTTTAACCAAATTTTCGTTTTTGAGTTATGTTGTCCACAGACTGACACACAGACACACACGGACCTTTTTCTAAAAATGCTTTTTTTCGGATTCAGGGGGGTTCCGGTGAAATTTCGACATCGAAGTTTTGGGTGGAATACAATACTTTCTCTACTTGACTATATGTAGTAGGGATGTGTTTAAGATGTTTACATGTGAAAATGCACATCTTGAACTTTGTAGGAATGCCTACCTGTGAAGTAATAAACACCACGGTTTGTATATGTGGTAAACCATAGAAGATAAAATCTTACTATACAAAAGGTGTCGATCCCGTTACAGCACAGAATTTAGTCAAATAAGTTTTTTATTCAGCTAACCATTTTCTAGACACAGTGGAATCCCGATACTCGACCTAATGTGGACTGAGAGTGTATTGAGTTACCGAAATGTCGAGTTTTAGGAATAAGTGGTATGTTAATCACAACGCATAACATAATACTGCAAATTACACAAATATGCAATATAGGAAACAAATGTATTACGCATTACACAGTATGTTCCCCTTTGTCCGGTCTCTCTGACGCATCCAATTTTCATGTTAACTTGTCTTTTCTTCTCGTTTGACATTTTCACTGGCACAAACACAACTCAACACAACATTAACAGTAGGTCTGAAATTTGAGAAACTATATTGTAACCAGAAATATGTAACTGAAAGTTTAGCTTACCACCTAGGTAGTGGGTAAAACAATAAACCTTCCAAACAAGTGTGCTATTCGAGTATTCACATTACCAGCGGCAAGCTTCTGATGTCGTTGACAATGGTCTACCGGCTGCTTGTATTCTGACAAGATATCGAAAGTCAATACGCGGTCGGCCCTTTTGTTACTGTGAGGGAGAATGCAGCAGGTTGTATACGTACACTAGTTAAAACTTGCCTATACTGCTTATACCGTGTAGTGGATTATAGTAATTACAATCAAGTTTAACGATAAAAAGTAAAAATATTGAAATAAAAAATCTGATATGTTGCACTCGCATGACTTTCTCTACTCTTGTACTAAACATTCTTACAAACTCTTATTCCTATATTTTCCTCGTGTTGATTGACATAAAAATTTGCAGAAATCATCTTATTGCTTATTTCCTTGTAAGTACAAGGAGAATATGGGAATAAAGTAGGCCTTGAGCGATAGTCAAATCTTTTAAAGCTTTGAGATTCCGTTCTCTTTGCACACTTAACATATAAAAAAACGAACAACGACTTTTTCCATTTCACGAAAGCTTTTAAGTTTTCCGAGTCTCACACACTTAAATACTAACTTTGATTTTTAACCGACATCTGGTTTTTGAGCTTTGCTGTACACACGCGCGCGCGCAAACCTTTTTCTAAAAATGCTTTTTAGTTTTTTTTTTTTTTAATTTATTCAGGGAATCTCAAAACATATACTTCCGGTAAAATCTCGATATCAAAATTTTGGGTGGAATACAATACTTCCTCTACTTACTATACGTAGTAGAGAAAGTAAACAGGCGTTGAGTTATGCGGAATGTCGAGTTATCGTGAGTCGAGTTATCCAGATTCTACTTACCTACTCTTTATGAATTGTCAAACACTGGATACTTTTAGCTAGTGACAATTCGCGATTCGGTTTTCTCGTGGTCATGCAAACAGGATTTCAAAAAACAATCACACAATTAATGCTTTTCAAAATCTATCACTTTATCTATTGCTTCCCTATAGCTAAATACGAAACGTCTAAATGTTTAACGAAAGCTTATTTTGATTAATAAAAAATTGACAAACGATCAAGCTCTTGTCAAAATAATTGAATAGTTAGTAAGGAAGCCGTATGAAAGCAACACGACGGATATTTTTTATTATATATAAGTGGGGGTTGAAAAAGCATTAAAATCGGTAGGTACTGGGCTAAATTGGGTGATTTGGTAAGTTTAATCTAATGCAAGGTAGATATGAAGAAAAGCTGGAAGCACCACTCAGGTAAAAAAACACGCACTGTATATACGAGCACACGCAGGCAGCACTTACCTGGAGAACAAGGTTGCGGAGAGTGTGTGATACATCACACCGGTCGGAAGGCAACTGAAGACTGGAGTAGCAATCAACTTGTACATATAACCCGCGAGTGTTCGCGCTGCCCCTCTTACGTAACACTCTGATGGACTGCGTTTACCTGCATGGTTCAATTACAATGCCACACATTAACTTACTTTACAAGGTAGGCACAAACCACGGCAGGAAATAATAGCCATATCGCACACCAAGAGTACCTTGACCCGCTCTGCAAATGTTAGCATTACGGACCTGTCAGCTTAGACTAAGGGGGGCCAAAGCCTCCTCTCAGTAATGTGTTACAATTCTACAATTCACATGACTATCTCTCTCCACTCTCTTTCAAAGGCAGATTCTGCTTTCTCTTCTACGTATAGTAGAGGAAGTATTGTATTCCACCCAAAAATTCGATGCCGAGATTTCACCGGAAATACATGTTTTGAAGCCCCCTGAATCCAAAAACAAGCTGTTTTAGAAAAAGGTCCTTGTGTGTCTGAGTTTGTGTGTCTGTCAGTCTGTGGACAGCATAACTGAAAAACGAAAAGTCCGTTAAAAACCAAAGTTGGTATTTAAGGTTAATGTTTATCAAGGATACGACACGAAGATTTTGAAAGAATAGCCCCACCCTAAACTACCCTTTACATGGAAAATGTTTTGAACATTTTGATTTTCTTGAAAATGGCTCTAACGATTTTGATTAAAATGCCATATCTTTGAGATATTTTTATGAAAAATGAAATGTATATCTTGAATTTTCTGGCTATAGCCCCTGTAGTCGTATTTACTCTGGACGACTTTTGCATAACTGGTAAATCGTTAGAGATAGACCAAATCATACTATACCAAAAATGTAGATCTTGCTAAAATACAAATTTAGGTCCCGATAAATTTTCTTGTGGGGTAAACCATTTCGGAGATATTCATTGTTATGTGTGTGAGTTTCGGAAAACTTAAAGCTTTCGTGAAATGGAACATTGATGTTCATTTTTTGTATATGTTAAGTGTGCAAAGAGAACAGAATCTCAAAACTTTAAAAGATTTGATTACCGCACAAAGCCTACTGTATACTAATATTCCCCTTGCACCTACAAGGAAATAAGCAATAAGATAATTTTTACAAATGTTTATCTCAACTAACACGAAGAAGATAGAGGAATAAGAGTTTGTAATAATGGTTAGTACAAAAGTAGAGAAAGTCATGTGAGTGTAACACGTCACATCTTTTTCTTCGGTTTGTCCTCTTGATCAACTTGCACCTTGATTCTAAAGTTATCTCTGTTTATAATGTCTTCTTGAGTAATTCCTGCCACTTTTAAGTCACTTTTACACACCCGCTCCACTTCATTGTATCTACTTGTGCTTTACTTCTATTTTCGAAAAATTCCAATATTTGTTTTGTGAGTCTATTTGAGTTCATTCGTTTAATATACCAATAAAAATTTAACCTACAGTTTGTAATACAACTATAAATATCAGCATATATTTTATTTACTTTTTACTTTTGAGTTTGTACTCTTCACATACAACTTGTAGACCTAAAAGTTTTCTTAAAATTCTGCATTATTTTTTCACTGTATTTTCAATATCTGCTTTTCTATTCAAGATTAATGTTTATACTCCATAGATGCACTCAGGTTTAATTACTGTTATGCTCTATATTAATCGAGATTAACATTTTCAGAAAAAGTTCTATTACACTTTGTTGCAGATACAAAGGGCTTAAGGAGAGTCGCAATGGTGAACTTTGTGATTTTTTTTCCAAATTCAGGTTTTACTTCCATATGAATATTTCAGATCTTCCGCTCATTTTGGTATAAGTTTCACAGAGGCACGTTAATAGTAAATGCATTAAAACGATTATTAAAACTAAAGCTGCATATAGGTGTTAGGCTTTCTCATCTTTAACTGCAATTTTTGAACTAATAATTGTCTATGCATATGCTCCATTATCTCTGAAAGTTATTGATATAATGCGCTGAAATTTTTATCACACATTTGTAACTAAATAAGTTGTGTTTTAATGAAGAGGATACTAGTATCGGGAATACTAGATATTATTTCTTTAATCTTAAGCCCCTTATATTTCAATAAAAATCTAGACATTGTGTTAAAAATCATAACTTTGCTTCTGATGAAGAAAATGTGTTTTTGTTTCATCAATCAATTGTAAAAATATCACTGAATATCTTAAAAATTCAGCTAGGTAATTATCTTAAATAGTACTCTAGAAAATGGGTCATCTATTAACATGGGAGAGGTAGGGCATTTCGACTCCCCATCGCTGTACAATGTCTTTGAAATTCCGTTCTCTTTGCACGACATCCAGAAAAAACAAGTGGGAACTTACCACTTAAAAAAGCTTGATGCCTCGCATTAATGACTTACTCTACTACTCGTACAAAAATTTGTAAATAAAGCCTATTCTTCCTATTCTTGTCAATCGAGATAAGCTTTCACTACACATTAACACATTCGTTGTAGATGAAAGGAAAATAAAGTAGACTAAAGCAATAGTTAATTTTTTAAAAAGCGAACCGCTGTGATAACTTTGAAATTCCATGAGGTTCATTGACCTCCCTGAATATTAGCTCAAATTGTGATAGTTTACTCAGTCGGTTAAATGATGGCACAATTAGACCTCCCCAGGATAAAGCTTCGATCCAACGTTTTTTAACAGTCTAAGTCGTCGGTGGAAGGGTCAGGTCTGATGCAGAACCCAACGTTCTGTCGTACGATCTTCCCCGGTAAGCCATGTAATCTACCAAATACCGGTATCCTTCAGCCGAACGGTCTAGTGCATTTGTACTAAGGAGATCTTTCAAATGCAGTGTCAAATTGAAGCTAAATATCTTGAATTGTTTTTCTCCTTTAATCATTAACAATGGCTCGGACATATCAATTAATATTCCCTGTAAAAGAAAGATGTTAGAAGTAGTTCTCCATTTTCCTCTTGCAGCTTAATAGATTCGCTTGATAGAGATGCCACTTCCACTTTTACCCAAGAGTAGCAAATCAGGCTGAATTTCTCCTCTGTCGCTGACGGGTTCTGATGGAAATAAACAAGTCCTCTTAGTTGGCAAAATAAGTTTTTGAAACAGTCTTGATTGAGATATGAAATCAAAATGTACTTGACATTCAGCTTCTGAAGATCGAAAGATACTCTTGTGAACGAATTAATACTAAGAAACATTTCTGAAATGAAAGGCATTTTGATTTTCCAACTTGTTTCACAACTTACATATACTTGCCACATTCTCTCTTGTACTGGTGCCGCATTCAGGTGCTATCAAACTTCTTGTCACCTTTCTTTCTTGCATTTAATATGTCAAAGGAATTATTTACGTGCTGGAAAAAATGTGCAACATGTTCTTATGACGTATCGGATTGCTTGAGCTGTGGAATCAGTGAAATCCTGTATTGCTATACACGTTGGCACCCTTCCATGTACAGTGAGATGACGCTGGTAAGTTACTAATATAGCTTGTTCCACCATTATCTCAAAATGATGATGATAATAATGATAATAATAATAATGATAATAATAATAATAATAATAATAATAATAATAATAATAATAATAATAATAATAATAATAATAATAATAATAATAATAATAATAATAATAATAATAATAATAATAATAATAATAATAATAATAATAATAATAATAATAATAATAATAATCCCTAGGGCGTCTCCTCTATGCAGAGGTTACCCTCATCGCCCGGCCGCTGCGTCATCCAACGGCAGCCAAGGCCACGAAGGAGTAGAGGTTGGGGGTGGCGGGGGTGAGCACACCGACTCCCCGACCGTAAGGCGACTACTTGACCTTTTAGGGACGCTACCTTTCTATCCGGATAGCCCCTCAATTGGCCTCTCAGGGACCTAACGAGGCTGAGTGCACCCCGTACCAGTCCTCCCAGCGGGGGAAAAATGCCATGCCGATACAGGCGTTCGAACCCGAGTCCTCCGCGCCAGAGGCAGGCGCGCTACCAACTGCGCTACAGAGGCGGTCCCACCATTATCCAAAAAGTACCTACAAGTAGCTTTGGTTATTAGTCCCTCACCCCCCTTCCCTGGCAGAATGAAACCAACATCAAGAAAACTGTTTCTCAATAACTCTTGTAAGTGTGGGACGTCTGCAAAAACCCGCATCCTCTTGCAATGACGTCTTAGGGTGGTGAAGCGTATATTCCTGTGCATGCTGTTAGTTCCTTCCACCGAGCTCTGTTCTCCTCGCTTAGCAAAGACAGCAACAACATTGAAACTAGCATTCTTCAAGCTACATATACCTAATGGAATTAAATGGTGCTGATGTCATTTGCACGTCGAAGTTGTAATAAACTAGCTGTTTCCATCCAGCAAACAGGCCACGGACCATGGTAAATTACATTTTGAATAAAGTATCTTCCGGTCTTGTAGGCCATAGTCGACGTGTAGGAATTGTTCCTGACGTTTCGTTCAAATCTGCGTTGAACATCATCAGAGGACCCAACGGCCTACAAGCCCGGAAGATACGTTATTCAAAATGAATACCAGCCGTGAAAGCCTAAGCACATACATGGTAAATTACACATTCATTTACGGTCATACAAGGTCTTTTTGGTCATAAGAATGATGCTGTCCACGTTCATTTCATCAAAGGACACTAAAAAATGCATTCTATAACAGAACGGGCTTCTACCTTTGATTTCAAAGATTTATTACGCCAGGTAAAACGACTGGAACACATGGGAAGAAACGGCAAGCCCGTCTTTTAAAGTTGACAAGGTTGGAAGAGGATAATCAAGTTTATTCTTTAAATATGTATGTCATTTTTATATGGAACATAATACCACAGCTCTGTAGATATCCTCAGTATTCCATTTGCTTTGCTTCTGGCCTGAAGGCAGTTGACTTAGTTTTTGGAAAACAAATTGCCTAAAATGCCATGAACCTTTTGGGCAACTAGTCCTCTTGACAGTGCTACCGCGCTGTTTTATTTTCTACAATAACCTGTCTTGCTTCTTAAGTTATGTGTTCCTAATCACTGGTTAAGCATTAAACTGATTAAATGTCACCTTTAATTGTTCTAGATCCTAAATTTCATTGCCGAGCATTTGAATGGGAGTGAACTAGTTTCGCTGAAATATTCTCTCAAGTTTTAGAGGCTCTTTTTATAATACATCTAGTAGAGCATATTTCTACTTGAGTAGGTGTTGCATTGAGGCGCTGCATCTAATAGGGAAACATCCGAAGTACTAGTCCCAAAATAAATACCTCTGGAAATATTAAAATTCGGAATTGCATTTGGCTCAAGACTTTTTCAGAAGGAATGTTCAATAGCTCCCCCTTAAGTCGTGGATATAAATCTTTTGGCGTAAACTGCTTTGAGCATACAGCAGAGGTAGAAACATTGAACACATATTTACATTGACATCTGTACATATATCCAAGCTTTCTCACTGTTAAGTCTTTTGGAAAGTTGTGATAATTAACATCCGTGCCTTCTGTTTTTCTGCTATATGATAAACAGCCTGCCACTGTACATTCTGGCATTTGGTTATTCTATAAGAAATAAATGATCCCTGTACGGTTTCTTAGTATAAATTCGTATCTCAACACTATCGTACATATTGTTTACAATATTAATGTATTTAAGAATGTAAATTAATTAAAATAATTACTTTGTTTAAGAATAAATAAAAACATCTCACGTAAAAGCACAAAATGCTCGAATTTCCTTTTACATTCGTCCTTATGTATGTATTTGAATCGGTTTGTAATTTTAGAAGAAAATTAAATTACTCTTGGTGGACCTCTCGCCCACAGGATTCATGAGCGAGAAGTTCTATATTTATGCCATTCGTGCACACATTTGCTGTGCTCTTAATCCAGTCGCCCACTTCTTACTAAAGTGTCAACATTCCACGTAAACTACTAGTGGTAAAAATCTGATGTGTTGCATTTACATGACTTTCTCTACTCTTGTAGTAACTATTCTTACAAACTCTTACTATTCCTCTATCTTCTTCGTGTTAGTCAAGATAAACATTTCTAGAAATGATATAATTTTCTTGTAGATGCAAGGGGAATATGGGAATACAGTAAGCTTTGAGCGATAGTCGAATCCTTTAAAGCTTTGAAATTCCGTTCTCTTTGTAAGGCAAATATATAAAAAATAAATGATCTTCCATTTGAGGAAAGTTTTAACTATTGTAAAACTCACACAAATAAAAAGGAATATCTCCAAAATGGTTTACTCCACAAATATATATATATATATATATATATATATATATATATATATATATATATATATATATATATATATATTTGGACATAAATCATATAGTAAGATTTGGTCTATCTCTTACGGTTTACCAGTTATACAAAAGTTGTCAACAGTTAACAGGAATATATGGGCTCTAGTCAGAAAATTGAAAATATATATTTCATTTGCCATAAAAATATCTTAAACTTATGGCATTTTAATCAAATTCGTTAGAGCCATTTTCGAGAAAATCAAAAGTTTTTAAACATTTTCCATGTAAAGGGTAGCTTAGAATGGTTGAATCTTCTTCAAAATATTTGTGTCGCATCCTTGAAGGATATTAAATTTAAATACGAACTTTGGTTTTTAACCGACTTTTCGTTTTTGAGTTACGCTGTTCACAAAAACACAAGAGACAGACATACAAACACACACACACAACACACACACACACACACACACACACACACACACACGGACCTTTTTCTAAAAATTCTTTACTTTTGGATTTATGGGGTCTCAAAACATAGCTTGACATCGAATTTTTAGGTGGAATACATTACTTCCTCTACTTACTATACATAGTAGAGAAAGTAAAAACTGATAATTAAGCAGATGCTTTATGTGTTAAGTATTTAATCATTTAGTCATTGTCTGGTAAAATTTCATCTCGCCACTCAGAATTACAGTCCAGGGTGGAAACATCTTACTCCTTAAACTTTAAAGAAATTAGTCATGGAGATATGTTGCTATACATGTAACATTCTTTACAACACTTTGATAATGCAAAATAACACAGTCATTAGTAAATCACACAGAGGCGCGTTGTTGGTCCCAGCATTTATAACTGCCTCGTTAGGCAAACCCGCCGAGCAGAACACGCAAGAGGGACTTGCTTATCAGGGGCACTATTCTGCAAGTCTGCTTACTATTTTCCATTTTATGTTACAATACAGAGAAAATGTTGCAGTACAAAAATGTCAAAGATTGTCTCTTTTCCGACCAATTAGATTAAAATACTTTTTTCTGTTTAAAAGTTATTTAAAGCAATTTCCTCTCCCTTGAATATACTCGTTGTTTCAAAATCTGCCGCTTCACTGAGTTTCTCTGAACATTTTCTGGAAATTTTGGAAAAATCAAAAATTAAACCTATTTTTTACCTTTACTGCATTAGTGCATTCGAGTTATTAATTTTACAAGCTAAAGGGACATTTTAAAACGTAGTAATTCACAGTACTTTATAAACAATTATTATGTCAAACCGTAATAACGTGTAATGGGAGTTTTGCACATTACAATCAGACAAATACTTCAGCATTAGAGGGACACAAGACAACAAACAGTGGCGAATCATGGAAATTGAGTGGCCAGTGACTCCAAATCAACTCATTACAAAACGCTATAAACTGCTCAAAAAATTCATAGCATCAATAGACTTTAACACGTTGTGAATACATAGTAAATAACAAATAGAATAAGTACATTTTAGGTTAATAATTAATATTCATTGTGGGAATTTAACGATATTAATGATAGTAGTACCTACAAATTGATAATTGTAAATTCAGAAATGTAAACATACACACGAAGTAACCAAATGCACAACTTAAAACATAAACAGTACCTGATTATGCCAGAATAATAACCTAATCACAAATTTCACATTTGGAGTCAAGAATACTGTATATTGCAAAATGCTTCTAGTGCACCACGTGAGTCATCCAGAGTAAACGGGGTTACATGGGCTATAGTCAGAAACATATGGCATTTTAATCAAAATCGTTAGAGTCACCTTCGAGAAAATCAAAATTTTCGAAACATTTTCCATGTAAAAGATAGTTTAGGGTGGAGGTATTTTCTTCAAAATCTTCGTGCCGCATCCTTAAAAGATGTTAACCAATTTTGGTTTGTAACCGACTTGTCGTTTTTGAGTTGTTGTCCTGACACTCATAAATACACACACACACACACACACACACACACACACACACACACACACACACACACACACACACATGAACCTTTTTTCTAAACATACTTTTTTGGGTTCAGGGGACCTCGAAACATATACACTATTTACTATACGTAGTAGAGAAAGTAATAAGACTCAAAGAAATGAACGACGAGCATCTACGTTTTACGTAAAATATAAGCATATTTTGTCACTGACATAAGCTTTGACGTCATATCATTACTTCCTGTATTGCTTGAATTTGTTAAAATGCTTTTTTGTTCCAATTAGCCTTTAACTGCAATGGTCATATCGGCGGTCTTATATCTTTGAAACATATTCCCTATAGGCAATGGTGTTAAATTGTACACAATTGCGTTTCTTTGGCTATTATACTGTGATATGTTCTTATGGTGTTTCTATTAAGTTGTGGACTAGAACCAAAATGATTCCAGAGTTGGTGCTCGACTTACAAAACGTGAGCAGACTAAATCCGTGTATTCGTTATGGCTCAGCTGGCTAAGAAGTGTTCAAATGAGCAATGTGGGCTGATGTGGGTTCGAATCCCATTTAACATACTTTTATTTCCCTTCTTCTTTTTCTCTCGCTTAACGGGATCATTATTATTTATATAACCCGTGCGAAATATAAAATTATACAAACTAATGGAATCTATTTCTCATAAAGCTCCTCCTTTAGGTATGTTTATTCCGCGTACCGTTGTAACTTTTCCCGCCGTCTTATGAATGCTACAGTACGATTAAAATTTTACAACTGAATGCTTCATTAGGTATTAATTGCATTGCTGAAAATGAAGCAGGGAACACGCCTACCTCAATTGTGAAACATTCCTCCTGAAATTAGTATTTCCCTTTAAACATTCACATTCAAAAGCATCTATAAATTTCGTAGACCATTACCATATTAAAATATATAAGCGTGTAATTACCAGATCTGGATGCCAGTGTATAATGTAATTCAGGATATATTAAACAGAACAGAATACAGTTGTAGATTACTTGAGGGTGAAGCAACCTTTGCACCCAGCAAGGTTGTCATGTCGTTTATTTCCAAGCAGACACAACGTTGCCATGTCCCCATTAACTCAATTTGTAGCAGTGTGCCTTCATCCGATTCTCCATTCCTGATAAAAAGCTGTAGAGAACTAAACACGTTTGTTGATTTTGTATTTCAGAAAATAAACATGCGAAAGACAAGGATCGAACCCCTGGCCGCTAGCAGTTCTTATAACACACCGACGAAGCGCTCTTGGCTATTCGTCACTTTGCCACTTGCGCTGTATCATAGGATACTAAGCTTGCAGCTAATTTCACTGCAAAGCGGAAAGTTCGTGTGCACCTTTAGAAATAGTTTAAAAATTTGCTTTTTTTCTTCTTCTAGGTATTCGCTTACATTTATATAGAGGAATAAGAAAAGGGAATATTTCTATAACAAGCACGAGTATCGCAGTGTTCAGTGTGGAGTTCAAGTTCGTTTAGTTGATTGTTAATGACACACAAATGAGATTGAAATCACTAATATCAATAATTAATTTATATCTATTACCCACTCAAAATATACGCCTATCTTCAAGAACAGCAACATCTTTAAGACGTTACCTGTCTTCGAGAACCCTTTTAAAAAACATTGCTTTTGTAGCATTTATTTAATTTAATATTTCTGGCACTTAAAGGTGCTTTTAATGTAAGAGCCTTGTTTCTTATTGGTTTTCTGTGCAAATAAAGTGACTGTCACAGCACAAAGTTTTGTTTTTACGTCCTGTAAACAAGGAGCATCCATAATTGCTTTGATTTCATTTACAACTGAAAATTTTAAACTGTTTCATATCTTCAGTTAAGGTTTTTAAATCTGAAAGATTTCACTGGAGAACAAAATTTTATTTGATTAATTTTTACACCAACTTACTGTTGGTGTTTTTAAACACACAAGCTGAGTGTAAGGCAATATTATAAGAGGTTGAATCAGAACTGAAAAATTTAATGCCATAGCCGGGGTTTGAACCACAGATATTCAGCTTATCGAGCGGCTGCTCTAACCATTAAGCTACCATGGCCAACTTGCCAGTACGACATTAAATTCCCCAGTTGATTCGCATTTTTTTCCAGATGAAACCACAAGAGAAATCTCATATCCGAGACAAATACCTCAAGGGCGACTTACTTAGTAAGTACTTTATGTCCCGGGTTTAAATAACCATTACTAGGCTAATCAATTTTATTTGTTTTGTTTTCACCGCTCGATAAGCGGAAGTACTTACTTGAGGTATTTGTCTCTGATATGAGACTTCTCTTGTGGTCTCACCGGGAAAAATGCTAATCAACTGGGGAATTTAATGTCGTACTGGCAAGTTGGCCATGGTAGCTTAATGGTTAGAGCAGCCGCTCGATAAGCGGAAGATCCGTGGTTCAAATCCCGGCTATGGCATTGAATTTTTCCGTTCTGATTCAACCTCTTATAACACAATTTTACTTTTTGTTTGCGACATGAATGATACCGCACTTTTCTTATGGGTTACACCACGCTGAACACGAATATGATAACAAGAATACTAGATTGGTTCTGGTTTGAGAATAATATTAAGGAAAAACAATAGTAATTTGTTTCTATGAAAATCTATCTGATGTATTGTAAAATATATTCGTGATCACTTACCTTTCCTAAATATGCTTTCTATTTGCTTCCTTCTTGTAGTGGAGTTGAGGATCATCCCTGATGACTGTTCAGCAGTAGTCAGCAAGCATTTTTGCACTCTACTTTCCCTGGTAACGTTTTCTCATTAATGATATTTGTTGGTGCAAAAGTTCGCCATGTTTATCGCTCCACGACTTTTAGCAAAACAATTTAGATGGAAGTGTAAAATGTGTAATTTAAGGGACTGCGGATTAGTGGTACGGGTATATTTGCTGGCCACATAAACCCCAGGTAAATGAAGGGTGCTAAGACACAATCATGACCGAAGCCCTGATTACACCCTTAGGAATTCGTGGTGAGGATTTGAAAGGAGTCGGAGGAAGGATTATTTCCGACGTCCACGGAGCTTCAGAAGTGCGACGCCGAGAGAGATGAACCTGTATTTTTTCTGCAGTATTTAACGCCCGCTTTTACTACATACGGCACCGCAGGTGGTGACACTGATGATACATGTAATGAAGATGGAGCACCGGTGGAATGAGATGGCGGGGGAAACCGTAGAGCCCGGAAGAAACCCACCCCAGCGCCGCTTCGTCCACGACAAATCCCACATGTGGTTACCTGGGATCGAACCTGGGCCGCTTTGGTGAAAAGCGAATGGTCTAACCACCCGGCTACGGCGCGGCCATAAGCCTGTATGGGCAGTAGTTCGTCCGGCGTCTGAAGGCGTTCGAAGTCCAGCATTGTTGGAAATGCCTTGAACTTTGCATAGTGGACAGCAAGATCAAGGGCGAGTTGACTCACTGCCTCCTCTAGTGCAGCAGTCTTGTTGGAGAGGTTGACTATCTCCGCCAGCCTGTGCACCCTAGCTCTAACCTTAAGGACCCTGAGAGATGTTTACTAGTCAGCGCGCTGCTGCTATCGGAGAAACAGCTAACGGCAAAATGGCCGACATTACACTAAACTGCAGTGGACATTACATCAAAAGGCAGTAATACCAACCTACAATGGAAATTCTTGCCAGGAGAGCTACTTTACTTACACAAACTTCTTGTTCAGCTTCAGTTTTTAATGTTTGGTACATATGGATGATTGCTTTTGGAAACTGCCGTTAAGCACGAGTCTTTTTTTCAGTGGAAGAATGCCTTTCTCGCCATTCTTTTCTCTTACTCATAAACAGCCTTTACAGGAAATAAAATAACCATGCTTATCACAATGAAAACGTGATTTTTAACCTCAACTATCACAGGGTTAAAGTAACATGCTTTCAAGCGATAATAAGTTTGAAAAGACATGGGGAAGAGGGGTGATTGGTGCAATCGACTATTTACCCTCCCCACTTAGTGACGCAATTTGAAGGGCTGGCCGATTCTCTGAGGTAGATAGACAATAGTGGGAGGCGTAGCCTGGTAGCTAATCGCTGTGAGGCAGTGGAAGGGGTTAAAACTATGATGTAGGGGAAATGACTTATTGAGCCAGTTCGCCTCATCTATGAGCTTGAACATCGTTACGACACAAAACACATATGCACTCTCCCCTTTGGCAAATCTTGTTCTGCAATAACAAGATTATCCATATATTTCAGTTTTTAATATCCCAAATGTAAATCTGCAAAATAAGTGTTAACTTGCATTTAGACTCAGATTACTACCATCAACAAGATAATGGCCAGGGCCCGGATGTTTATGACATGTCATAGTTTTTGTTTGTGGCTTTTTTCCATGGAAAACATAAGAGAAGCACGATCTTATCAATGCAGATTAAATTATGCAATTTTCACGGGTCATACAGTCATATTTTGGCTTTTTAACGTTGCCATTCTTGCCATTTCTTACATGTTTGTATTTTTGTCATATATTTATATTCCTACTGCAGTTTCGCCTATATACCTGTAGTCGTCCCAAAGACTTGTCTGCAATATTTCTTACAATTATCTTTCTTAGAACTGTATGTTTGCACTAGTTTGGAGGGTAAGCTGTATTTTATCGAAGCATGGAGGTTGAACTCTAATGATGTGACTTATTTCAAATACGCCCCAATAACATCATGCGATGTTTGGAGGTCTTTTTCCCGTAACAAGTCGATGCTGAGTGAATTTGGAAGACCGTTCGCTTTTAAAAAATTTAAAATGTATCTAATTTGCTATTGCAATTCTTCTTTCTAGTCGACCTTCAAAATGCGACATTTATTTCACTCTGTGCAGAGCTGAGGGTTTACTCTGGATTGAGCAATCAAATAAATTCAAAATGCAACAATAAAATGTATTTATTTATTATTGAGTGTGCTAGATTTTAAAGTAGACTTTCAGTATAATGTTAATTTAAAAGCATGAAATCTTTGAAGGTTTCGAAAATGCAGCCAAAAAAAAAGATTAGGTCATATTTATAGTTTTTTCAGTCATAAGGGTTTGCATATTTCTAACATTTTTAGATCATAAACATCCGGGCCCTGATAATAACCCTAAGCGTACAGAGGAAATTGTTCGTTCGTGGTTGTTTTACCATATTCCCCAAGTTCTCAACTTTTCAGCACAGAGCAGAGACCTTAAAAAAATTGAACATCCTTAGGGTGCAATAAAATTGAAAGAATGGCCAGAAAGCATTAAACACGAAGTAAGACGACTCTGGAAAAATGTCTACAATGTCAATGGCAAAATATCAGTCTCAGAGACAACCAAAAATAACTGGCCCATTCCATGCCATGACGGTTTAAAAATTATTTTGTTGATTAACGACGCTATCAATTGCCAGGATCACATTAGCGTCACCGGTATGCTGGAATTTCGTCCCGCAGTTCTTTTACATGCCAGTAAATCTACTGACATGAAGCTGTCGTTTTTAAGCACACTGAAAAACGGTGTATGAATATACTTTTTTCCATGACTGTATGTATGAGTGCCACTTGGGAACATGATGAAGTGATACTACGTGTTATACCTAGATTTGACTTCACTTTGGTGAAATTAATGTGAATGTTCTTCACAATTAAGATAAGATAGGAGAAAGCCCTCTGACCCTGTGGTGGGAGACGCAGCAGCTGGGCAGTAGGCCTTGGCCTGGAAGGGGCTGCTACGCCGCGGAGTTAATAAGGAGAAAGCCTACATACCTAAGACTAAGGAATAATTCCGAAAAATCTGAATGACTCTATCAGCTTGGTCATGATTACTTGGCTCATGTTGGTCACTATAAAACAACCCTTTT
The DNA here is from genome assembly GCA_030765045.1 of Tenodera sinensis. NCBI lineage: Eukaryota > Metazoa > Arthropoda > Insecta > Mantodea > Mantidae > Tenodera > Tenodera sinensis. Next base: position 132,739,806 of record CM060967.1, read on the forward strand.
ATGGTTTGTTTAAACATTTCACTTTTACTTTCTCTACATGTATAGCAAGTAGAGGAAGTATTGTGTTTCACCCAAAAATTCGATGTCAATATTTCATTGGAAATATGTTTTGAGGCCCCCTGAAACCAAAATACAGCACTTTTAGAAAAAAGTGTGTGCGTGCGTGTGTGTGTGTGTCTGTGTGTGTCTCTGTGTGTCTGTGTCTCTCTGTGTGTCTGTGTGTGTGTGTGTCTGTGTCTGTCTGTGTGTCTCTGTCTGTCTGTGTGTGTCTGTCTGTGTGTGTCTGTGTCTGAGTGTGTCTGTCTGTGTCTGCGTCTGTCTGTGTGTCTGTCTGTCTGTGTGTGTCTGTGTCTGAGTGTGTCTGTCTGTGTCTGCGTCTGTCTGTGTGTCTGTCTGTCTCTGTGTCTGTGTGTGTGTGGTGTGAGTGTGTGTGTGTGTGTGTGCGCGCGCGTGCGTGTGTGTGTGTGTAGCATAACCCAAAAACGAAAAGTCGGTTACAAACCAAAATTGGTATTTAAGCTTAACATATTTTAAGGATGCGACACGAAGATTTGGAAGAAAATTCTTCCACCCCAAACTACCCTTTACACAGAAAATTTTGATTTTCTCGAAAATGGTTCAAATGATTTTGATTAAAATGCCATTTGTTCAAGATATTTTTATGGCAAATGAAATGTATATTTTGAATTTTTTGGCTATAGCCTATGTAGTTCCATTTACTCTTGATGACTTTTGCATAACTGGTAAACCGTAAGAGATAGACCAAATCTTACTGCACAAAAAACGTTGATCTCGTAAGAACACAAAAGTTATGTCTACATGCATTTTTGTGTGGCGTGAACCATTTCGGAGATATTCCTTGTTATTTGTGCAAGTTTTGTAGTACTTAAACTTTTCTGAAATAGAACGTTGTTATTCGTGGTTTTATCTGCTTGGGTGTGCACGGATAACCGAATGTTAAAACTTTAAAATATTTGACTATCGCTCGAAGCCTACTGTATACCCATATTCCCCTTGCGTCTATAAGAAAATCAGCAGTGTCATAATTTCTGCAAATGTTTATCTTAACAAGAAGATAAAGAAATGAATTTGTAGGAACAGTTTGTACAAGAGTAGAGAAAGTTGTATGAGTGCAACACATCAGATTTTTTTCCCTTGTACGTCCCAATTACATACCATGCGTTCTCAGACCGGCCGGACCGCCCCGCGGCAGCAAGGGTCTCGGGTGAGGACCGGCGCGCTCTCCGCCAGAGTTACGCGTAAAGGACCGGCAAGTCACGGGTACGGAACACCAACTACTGTACTAAATTAGGCTTGCCTGTATCAGAACAGATATTGATGATCTTCGACGCGAACGCATTCCCTATATCTCTGAAAATAATTCTGGTTTGCTCGCAAAAGTTCATGTTTACTTTATTTCTCTTGTGTTTTTGTTCTTCAATTATTTTAACGTGTGCTGATTTAATGCGCACTTAATTCTTTAACATTCTCCATAAATAAATATCGCTGAGATGTATAGCACAAGAGGTCAACTTTTCCAAGACGTTGGCTGTCGTGGCAACGAAACTTCTTAAACTTAAAAGTCCATGCTTTACAACCACAAGATCCTGTAAGTAGGGTTAATTATTACAATTGTTTTAGCAGTTCGTTCATAATGGTGACGTGGACCAACCTTTAACGTTCTTCGCTGATGAAGCGTGGTTTGATCTTCAAGGTCAGTATCTACTCAGAACAATAAAATTGATACTGGACTAATGAAAATCGCCATATTATTCATGAAGTTCCTCACGACGAGAATTATCAGTCTTATATTTACGATACAAAAGTTAATTCATACGTTTATATAAACCCTTTTTTAATTATTTGTTTCCGCAACTAACAAGAAATGAAAGATTGTGCGGCTGGTTTCAGCAGGATTCATCTGTAGCAGACACTGCTGGTAATTCTACGCATGAATTGCGAAGTGGGTATGGTGACAGAATAATTTTATTAGTCGAGGATTACAGCCACCTGAAGGACAAAATCACGAGAGAAATTCAAGCAATCAGTCAAACTGAACTTTTGTAAGTAAACCAGAATTGTTTTCGGAGATATAGGGAATGTGTTCGCATTGAAGGTAATGAATTTCAACATCTGATGTGATACAGGTAAACCTAATCCAAAATAGTACTAGTTAGTTTTCCGTACCCGTGACTTGCCGGTCCTTTACGCGTAACTCTGGCGGAGAGCACGCCAGTCCTCGCCTGGTCCCTTGCCGTAAGAACGCAGGGTACTAAATATTATATTAAATATTGTAATAATATTTAAAACTGATTCCTGGGAGGTCTACTATGGACTGCACTCAGCCTCATTAGGTCCCTGAGGGGCCAATTGAGTAGCTTTCCTGATAGAAAAGTAGTGTCTCTAAAAGGTCAAATACTGTCTGTTCACCAGTCATGGGCTTAGGGGGACTGAGGAGGAGAGGAGAGAAATTCCACGTAGCTGGTTAAGTTGCCAACTTACGTCCAATCTTATTCTCGCTGTTTGCCCACTAATATGCTAATATCTCTTAAATTCAGTTAAAAATTGGATGAGTCAGTAGCATTATCTCGGATCCCCCTCCTAGGAGTGCTGTGAAATCTGCTATGATATTGTGGTTGCAGAACAAAGGGTTTCAGAATTCTATTTGTAAAACAGATCTTTATAGGATGATTGAAATAAAAAGACCTAAAGAGGTTTCTAAAGCGGACGCATTTTGGGTTTCACTGGACCACACTTTCGTTTGCTTGTCCCCATAGATGTGTGATCTCAATCCCATAGAACTAGCTTGGGTCAAGGTAAAACGAATAGTTAGGGAAATGTAACAGCTGACCTATCCGTACAGAACCGTGCAATATAACACTCGAGGGTATATCACTTGTAACCGAAACAGACTGCCAGGGTTTTTGAAAACACAGAAAAGGTAGAAAATGATCAGTGGGAGAAAGAAGTAGTTGAAAATATTGTTTACATTTTATAAGCTAAATATACTGCATAAACTGAAAATATTTAAGTTCCGCTATTTTGAGTGACTTCTTTGCTTTTATCCAGCGTGAATACTCATTCCAAGGGTGGTACTACTATGGCAAGAGTGACCAGAAGCATGAGATATCTTTTTTATCTGGAATTGTTTACCGACGTACTGGCTCACTACATTCCTGCCAGGGACTATGAGCTGGTGAACAAACTGTAGTTGCCTTATGGTCAGGGGAGTCGGCACGCCAACCTGCAGTCCTCCGTGGCCTTGGCTGCAGCAGGAGAAAGCAACAGTCGGGCAATGAAGGTAACCTCCGTATAAAGGAAACATCCTAGGGATACATATTTAAAACTGATTGTAGCTGAACTCTGACCACTTCATTTAGGTGAATATTAAACAAGCACAGCTCATAACCTAAACTATAGTTGAAGCTCTTATCACATAAAAATCACATGCAATGTACCTATTTCTTATATATTAAGTTGACTCTTCCATCCTTTCTCTCCACACCGTCTTTTTTACACCAAGTGGTAGGCAAGGCCAACAAAGCAGTTTTTCCATGTAATAACTACTGCACAGCCACTCATATTCACTGTACCATGGAACTATAAAATGCTTTTTGTAAACTTTCACACCTTTTTGTTCCACTTTTTGTGCCGATAAATTAAGAATAAAGATTGCTATTGTAGTTAATAGCATATGCCTTTTATCACAATCAGTCCACAGTGAAAATGGTGTGTGTAATATACTACAAACATCATTTTGCGGATTCATTTCTCCACTAACTTTAAATAAAACAGAAGTTGTAGCAAAGCTAACCAGTAAAATGGGCAACTAGAGTACACAATCACTTTACCCGAACAGTGTTTTACACTGTTTAGTTTATTACAGCCATAAGAGAGGGAGGTGAGTTAGCTTGCCTTTCATGAGGGCAATAAACCGATAGACTAGCCTCTATAAAGGACTGAGGGTTGCTAAATCCCTGAACTGAGTAGCTATACTTTATCCTTGCAGCACGTCTATTAAGCAATATGTGGAACCTCATACTCTGCTTTGTTGTCATAGCAACTGGATATAAACGTGCAGCTATGTATCGGCTGACAGAAATAGCTGCACCTTTTGTCCCATAAAGCAAGCGCACTCTCCAAGGGTAAAGCACGAGAGAGAAGGCTGATAGCTTTCTTTTTTTTTTTTTTTGTCATGTTTAATGCCTGCATTTACTACACAGAGCACTGCAGATGATGACACTGATGATACATGAAATGAAGATGGAGCACTGGTGGAATGAGATGGGGGCAGAAACTAGAGAACCCGGAGGAAACCTGCCCCAGCACCACTTTGTCCAAGATGAATCCCACATGCGGTTGCCTGGGATCAAACTCAGGCCGCTTTGGTAGCTTTCATCCTTCCCTTTACTCTCGCAGATATATTTTCAAATGATTGTTAGCTTACGATAAATTGAACACCTATATCATTTAATACCACTAAAACTGGTGAAGTGGAGCTTCAGTAGCTTCACATGAATAGCTATCCTGATAGAAAGGTAGTATCCCTAAAAGGTCAAGTAATCACCTTACGGTCAGGGGAGTCAGCATGCTGACCCCTGCCACTACAACCTGCATTCCTCTGTGGCCTTGGCTGCAACTGCAAGAAGCAATGGCCGGGTGAAGAGGGTAACCTCTGTATACAGGAGGGGTCCTAGGGATACATATTTAAAACTGATAGCAGCTGAACTCTGACTACTTCATTTAGGTGAATGTTAAATAAAACAGATTATACATAAGTCATAACTCCAGTGGAATTAAGTGGTTACTCTGTGTAGGGGAGTCTTCTACTGAATTTAACTAGTGGTTATAATCATTGGTTCAATTGCATTCCTGGTGAGAGAAACTATGTTTTTAGGTTTTGATTTCCAGAGTGCATATTTTCTTTTCTTTCTCCAAGCAGTTATAGTTCACACAGTTCACAAACACACACAAAATACAATTTTTTTCCTCTGAAGACTTTGTCATTCAAAAATGTCATTCTTGTGATTATGAGGAAACTGATGGCATCCAGCTGCATTAAATAGGAGGTGATGTTTATTGTTCCTATTCACATGCAAGACAAAGGCTTTTCCTTCATTTCTATATATTTTGCATCATTACATTTTATAACAGAATATACTACATCTGAAAATACTTCTAGTTCTTTGTTTCATGAAGGAATTTATCAGTTTGCTTGTTATTTCAGTGACTGGCATTTGTAGATTGAAGATGACTCTTGCATTCCCTTGTTTTAATGATCATAATATACATATTTACAAACATATTTTAATGAATAATCTTTGGTTATTTTCCTACATTAGAATGAGTAATGTTTCAACTGTAATAACCAATTCATAAAATACTAACAAAATATTTAACATGGACTAATGTGGTATTGTCCCATCTATGATACAAAGCTAGAACTACTATATTTGGTGTAAGTTATTGCCAATGTAGCATTAATATTATTAGGTCTCATAGATACTTAGTGAAACTTCATTGGTATTACATGGAGAAAACATTTCTCTTCCAATTAAGTAGGACTATTGTTCTGTATCTAACAGTTTATCTCAGGGCCTCTCAGGGTGCACGCACCAGTCATTGCACTGTACAAGGTGCAAAATGCAACTACGAAAAGTTGATCTTGGTGTAAACCTCCATCCGTTCTTTCCTTAAGCTTGTCTGTCTCACTTTGCCGTCTCACCCTGCCTCACTTTCAGCACTGTTTTTTCCTCGTTGCATATGTTTACGTGTGGTGCACAGTGTTAATTTTTTAAAAATGTTTAATTTTTAATACCAAATCCGGCCTTTTGTTTTAATGACATAGAAATCATTGGTAAAAACCTCATTTTTGGATAATCTTCAAGATGTAGCAACCTCTGTTATAATGTCAACAGGTGATTTTCTTACACATGTAATTTGTATCACACATAAGCTGTTTGGCTTCTATCGTGATGACTTTAAAAAAATAACAAAGTTCTCACTCTAATTTAAATGGACTTTCAGCATTCTTTGCTTTCTTTGGAGCAAGTTGCTCCATAATTATGTATTTCTATTGCACGTATCTATTTCACTGATAAGCAAACCGTCTATCAACACAGACATCGTTGAGTCTTTGCTTCTTCACTCTGCAGTGCGCAAATGGAACCAAGCTTAACCGAGTTGCTACAATGCAGGTGCACGGAACCTCTGCACCTTGGATTGCACCCAGTGCGATTTTAAGCTTTGAGAGGCCCTGGTTTATCTGATGGTGTAGGCCCTTAATAAGCTAAAAGTAAAAGAACATAGAAATTACATAATTGATTATTCTATGGTAACAATCATATTGTTCCTAATAAGCACCAGATATTGGATAACGACTATTGTTTACATGCACTTGGTTTTAAAGCCACCAGAGGACAGTATAAAATCTTAGTTATGGACTTCCATTAGAGAGGACAGAATTCTATTATAATCTTAGTGCACCAACAAATTATGCATCAACAATTAAAAAATGTTCGTCATCCACGTTCTAACATTTTCAGCTATCCACTTCCCCTATGTTGTTTATGAAAACAAAAGAAACAAAAAATTGCTATGGAAGTAGTCATAGTGCCCATAAGATTACAGCATATGAAGTCCCACTACTATTTCGATATAGAAATTTGTGCAATACATATACAAAACTCATTCACTTGTGCGATATATAATATGACCTGTTTCATATTGACAAGAACATGTTCAGAACACTAGTTCCATATAAAAAGTCCCCAACGCAGTAAGGATCTAAGAATAATTTTCATTCTTTTAAAATCATGCCGTATCAAGCTCAGATTTGTATACCAAAATGTTTCGAGGAACTTGATTCAACATACGAGATGCTCCCCCTTGTTCAGTTGTAACTCCAGGTGTGCTGCAAAAAGTCCAAAATAAATCTTCAGAAATCTTGTCATAAAACAGAAAATCAAGTCATATAAGCTTGAAACATCAGTCAAGTTTACCCACTATAATAAATTAAGATACGAGTAGTTAACTCTTCACCTCCACAGGATTAGCCTGGAAAACTCATTGAATCTTTGGAGGTCTGCCAAAATAATTTTAAAATAATTGAGTTTATCTCTTTAGTTGTGATGAAGCATGCATTGCTACAAGGTTCAGCATAATCACAATCCTGCTTTGGTATTGCTGGAGGTTACTCATTTATGAATATTAATTTTTGTAATGAATGGAAAAGGAGTAAAAAAACAATTCTGGGGCACAAAAAAAGGTTTTATACAAATTTCTGAACATTAAACTCCATCTTCCTTTCATAGAAGTTTGAAAACAGTGTTGTTGTAATTAATTTAATTTAAAAGGTAAGTTAATTAATAACACTGAACAACACTTACAACATATTTTTCCGGGACGCGTTTCGAAGGTTAACTTTCCTCCATTATCAACCGGACAATAACTGGGTTTCCATGGTGTTTCATGGTGCAGATGGTGATGCTTCTTCTGGTGTTTCTTCTGGTGGCGGTTCAATGAACTTACTGAAAATGTCTCTCTGAGGAATGTCGAAATTAAATACTCGGTTTCTATTTTTTAAAATAAAGATTTGTTCCCATGTGGACAGTTCTTGTTTTCCGGTTATGTGTTTGAGAAGTTTCGGTTCTAGCTTTATGTCATGATTTTTTGTCCAAAAGTGAAATGCAACATCACCATCTGCACCATGAAACACCATGGAAACCCAGTTATTGTCCGACTGATAATGGAGGAAAGTTAACCTTCGAAACGTGTCCCGGAAAAATATGTTGTAAGTGTTGTTCAGTGTTATTAATTAACTCACCTTTTAAATTAAATTACACTCCATGTTCAACAGCTATCACTGAATATTCCAAAAGGATCCAGCTAAGTCAAAACAGAATGGCTGAATGGACAGCATAATAATGTTGTTAATGCTCTTCTAACTGGATTTTTCCCATTTTTACTTTCTCTACTACATTTAGTAAAGTAGAGGAAATACTGTATTCCAGCCAAAAATTCTATGTTGAGATTTTCCTTTTATCATTCTGTTGGCAGAGACACAACAAATTATGATGGAGAAATAGAGGCTATACACATTGCTCTCCGACAATTATTAAATCTTCCCTTAAATAAATTTAACAAGGCAGTAATTCTTTCAGATTCTAAAGCTGCAATTCAAGGAATATGTTCAAATACTACAAAGAAGTCAACAAAAATTAGAGAATGCTACAAAATGTTAACACAACTCCAAAAAGTTAATAAGAGTGTTCATCTCCAATGGATTCCAGCACACTGTGGAGTCATGGGGAATGAAGCTGCAGACTCACTTGCAAAGAAAGGCACAACAATAAAACAAAAATCTAAATTCAATTTCTCATATTCCTCAATAAAACGCTTGATCATTAAAAAATTTTCTCATTCATACCTACAAGAAATAGAAACAAATGCCAAAGATAAAAAACGGATTACACTACTTTCCAACCCAGATATAATCCCCCAGAGACCAAGGAAAACAGCGGTTGCAGCCTTCCGACTATTGATAAATCACGACTGCTTAGCAAATCATCTCTACAGAATAGGTATCTCAGCCTCACCAATATGTGTCCTGTGTAACGATCCAGCAGAAATGAACGAAGACCACTTGAAGACCTGTGAAGCATTAAGATCAGAAGAAACTACAGTTCAAAAGTATTGGAAAGCACGAATGCTAATGGCTTCATTGCCAGATGCAAGGCACTACAAAACAACAACAACAACAACAACAGATTTCACTGGGAATATATGCTTTGCAGCCCTCTGAATCCAAAGAAGAGCATTTTTAAAAAAAGGCCTGTGTATGTGTCTGTCTGTTAGTCTGTGGACAGCATAACTCAAAAACGAAAAGTCAGTTAAAAACAAAAGTTGGTATTTAAGCTTAATGTCTTTCAAGGATGCGATTCAAAGATTTTGAAGAAAATTCCTCCACCTTAAACTACCCTTTAAATGGAAAATTTTTCAAAAATTTTCATTTTCTTGAAAATGGCTCTAATGATTTTTATTACAATGCCATATGTTTTAAATATTTTTATGACAAATGAAACGTATATCTTGAATTTTCCGGCTATTGCCATTGAAGTCCTATTTACTCTGGATGACTTTTGCATAACTGGTAAACCGTAAGAGATAGACCAAATCTTACTATACAAAAAATGTAGATCTCGCGAAAACACACAATTTATGGCTCAATAAATGTTTTTGTAGAGTGAACCATTTCGAAAGTATTCCTCGTTATTTGTGTAAGTTTTAGAGAACTTATACTTCTGTCAAATGGAACATCGCCATTCACTTTTTTTATAAGTTAACCACGCAAAGAGAATGGAATTTTAAAACTTTAAAAGACTTGACTGTCACTCAAAGCCTACTGTATTGCATACTCCCATTGCATGTCCAAGAAAACGGGCACTAAGATAATTTCTGCAAATGTTTATCTCAGCTAACACGAAGATAGAAGAATAAGAGTTTGTAAGAATGGTTAGTACAAGAGTAGAGAAGGTCATGTGAGTGCAACACATCAGATTTTTCTACGGGCTTCCCAATAATATTTACATAATTGAACTGGAATACTATCATTATTTTTGAGACTGTAATAATTAGAGTAGGTGGTCTCTGTTCATTACTGTCTGTGGGTCATTGAAGATATGACAGCATAATAACAGGCATAAAGAATGGCCATCATCCTGTCAATTCTTCCAAATCCTAAAGTCTGCTTTTCTACACACCCTAGAGCACCTCTTTCTTGTTTGTTTCCACAAGTAATTGGTGTCAGAGTACTTAGATCTAAAATATTGCGACTGCCCAGCTTTTACTACAATCTCACAAGTTATTGTCACTACACTGCTTTGATTAGTTCAATGGAATCAAACACAAGATATCTGCAATCTTTTGCAGAAACAGCACTCATTGTGCATCATAAATGTCCTCACAAATTCACTTGTAGAGCTGCATTTGAGGTCACATCAAACACATTTTCCAACTTAGTGACAAACTAAATGACTCGCTTGCGAGAATGCTCACTTATATAGTAGCTGGTTAGAGTTTCAGAATGTTCTAGAGGTGGAGAGAGGGTAAACTTTCAGAAAACTCTGATTATCTCTGTTTAGCACTTCTGTTGTTTACACTGGGCCAGAGCACACTGTTTATCTCTTATTTATCTCCCACTGACCTCCTGAAGCTTGCACCTTAGCCACTGCATCACACAACTCCTTGAGAGGAGTTCAAGCCGAACAGTTCCGTGATGTGCAGCAAGGCAAGTAAGATGTACCACCATTAGCCTCCCCTAGGGTATAGATGCTGAATTTGGTACACCACATTGTTGGTACAAGAGCATTCAAGCTTTGGCAACTTCCCTTTACACCTCACAGGATGATACAACCATGCATGATGACCCTGCTTGAATCTGGCACTAGCTGCTAGTCATAGCTTGCCCTTATTTGGTGACTTGCCAGCTTCAGATGTCTCTGGTATGGGGGTTGTTTGTTGCCATCCCAACATTATCACACTGCACTTGGCACGACAGTGTGACAGGAGCCCAGACCTGCTGCATAGATGTCACGTTTCTGATACCATCTCTCCATATAATTTTGAAGGTCCAACCAATAAAACCAGTGACATAGATTCTTCATGGTCTTAGTACCACTGAATCTCAATGGCTTCAGTGTTTTTCCATTAGGCAATCTCATTTTCATGAGACTCTACACATTAGCATCGATCTTGCTTTCTAGGTCACGACACAGCTCCTCCACTGCGGCATCTATCAACCTCCCGTTTTCCTTCATCTGCATGTCCAGCCCTTTTTCTTGCTGATTTACGCACTCTTCCATGTCAGATTTAGTTTCTTTTAACTCTGAACATTCCTGCAGATTTGTACTGGGAAGTAAGAAGATCAATGGCTCTGTACCAAGTGTCTTGAGTATTAAATAATTTTTTAACTCTTTGCAAATTCAATTTTAGGACTTTAAAACATTGTGTTTATCTCAGATTTTAAAGTATCAAAGACAAAAGTGAGTTAGGATTTCATTTTCTTTATTTCCTTCTTCATTTCTGTTATAACCCTTTTCATTTCACTTTTCACCTCCTCCAATCTGGATTTTGTTTTCATTCTGCATCTTCTCCATTTCAGAATTTGCTTCAGTCTCCATCTTCTATATTTCAGATTTCAAGATCTTGATTTCAACCAGTAATTCTTTAATAATTTCCTCCATTGCATTCAATCCCACTTCTGACACAAGTGTGACTTTGTGTAGACTTTAATTTCAGTCACTTCACTTTCTTTGCAACATTACATAGTGGTGCAATGAAATATGCATGATGAAGGCTCTTCTTCGGTCCACTTTATTCAAAAGATATCTCCAATCTCTCCCAGGAGCACTATTCACAATTGTCATTACAAACTCACTTTTAGAACAGCACTTTAAGACGCATCAGAAATACATTCTCCAAGTGACTCGCTCTGAGAATGTTTGCTTATATAGCAGCTGGTTAAGAGTTCCACCTTGTAGAGACAGAGAGAAGAGAAACTTCCAGAAGATTCTGGTTATCTCTCAATATGCCGGTGGTGCTTATACTGGACAAGAGCGCTATTTATCTCTTATTTATCTCTCCAGCTGCCAGGCACCAACCTACCGAAGCTTGGACCCTAACTGTTGTGTTGCCTGCCTCAGCAGCGTGATGGTTAGCATGTCTGCCTCACGTTCAAAAGGTCGCGAATTTGAATCTCGCTTAGGATAAGTTATCCGTGTAAGGTTTTTTTCTAAGTTTTTCCCTTATTCTGAGAAGACGAATGTTGGGTAACTTAAAGCTCCATAACCTTGGGCTCATTTGAGCATCATTTCACCATTTCATTCATTCACCGTCCAATATGACATTACATTGGAGGACGTCAATTAAAAAAAAAAAAAAAAAACTAAACCTTGTGTTACAATATTAACCTCTCGAGGGATATGGACGTGAAATCACGTCCATTTAAAATGACGGATGAGCGATATGGGCGTGTATACACGTCCTGTGCATTTGTGCATTTAACCCCTATTTATCCCTTATCCAACTCAACTTATTTTAATTTTCCCTTTATGAAACATTTTAGTAAAGTATATATACTTTATTGGCTTACCTTAATATGTTCTTTCTGCAGTGATTTACCTCAAAACAGGGATAAACACATAAGGGTAGGTACATTTCCACATTCGCGAATTCCCTTCTTGCGGCACACGAAACACTTTCGAGATGGGCGGGACTTCTTTGCTGTTGGTGGTATCCTTTTAGGATAATGCTTTCCTTGAAGTCTGAGGGGTGCAGGGGTTTTGGATTTTCAACCCCCAACGTGGTATTGTTCAATTAGGCTGCGAGCTATTTATAGTCGGAAGTCAAGGTCGGTCATTGTCCTGTGTGGGTTTAGAGAGCTGTCCAAATCACCAAACAATTGTATATGGTTATATCCAGTTGGTGCAAAAACACCTTTTTATACCACTTCTCCCTTCAGCTATAAGCAGGAAAGTATACGTATGTATTTCAACAAAGAAAGACACGGAATCTACTAAGTTACAAAACTCGCGTAAGCAAAAGTTGCAATGTTGCTCTATTCCGATGACTCAAAAGACCACGCATACAGTATTGCTTTATTACACAGTATGCTGACGCATAAGCCACACATACAATGGGTGTTTCTTTACTGTTTCTTTCCGAGAACTTATATTAGATGCGTTCGACAGAGCAAAGTTGACTTTTCACCACAGTGAAACAAAATTGTGCCATTTCAACGTTTTGCAAATACAACTCAACTTTGCTGATGACGTACATTTATACTGCAAATAACGAGTTTTATACCAGTTTTTGTTTCATTAAAATAACTTAATATTTACACAAAATACAGCTGTGTATATACGACACACTTTAAATGCCCTGTGCTGGATATTGGGTAGCAGTTCTCGGCTCGCAGACGTTTTAACCTCTTCAGGGATATGGACGTGAAATCACATCCATTTAAAATGACGGACGAGCGATATGGACGTGTATACACGTCCTGTGCGTTTGTGCATTTAACCCTTATTTATCCACTATCTAACTCAACTTATTTTAATTTTCCCCCATTATGAAACATTTAATTAAATTCTATATGCTTTACTGGCTTACCTTTATATGTTCCTTCTGCAGTGATATGCCTCAAAACAGGGATAAACACACAAGGGCACATCTCCACATTCGCCACAGATCATCCCAGTTTCCTTACGGATTCCCTTCTTGCGGCACACGAAACACCTTCGAGATGGGCGGGACTTCTTTGCTGTTGACGGTATCCTTTTAGGATGTTTTCCTTGAAGTCTGAGGGGTGCAGGGGTTTTGGATTTTCTACCCCCAGTATGAAGAGGCCTCTCAACCTGGTATTGTTCAATTAGGCTGCGAGCTATTGATAGTCGAAAGTCCAGGTAGGTCATTGTCTTGTGTGGGTTTAGAGCTCTCCAAATTACCAAACAATTGTATATGGTTATATCCAGCTGGTGCAAAAATACCTTTTTATACCATTTCACTGTTTTTCGTAAAGAGGGATATGCTTGCAATACCTGATCTACTAGATCGACACCGCCCATGTGCATATTGTATTCCTGGATAACGTCAGGCTTGAAAATGCACATTTTGGTATGGGCATCTGTTTTTCCAGTGTCAATCATCAAAATCTTAGAGCTGCAATTGGATAATGCCGTAACTACCCTCCTGTCCTGCCAGGCAAGGTAGGTCAAAGGTGAGAGCTGACGCACCTCCATTTCCCCTCTCCTTAGAGCCTTCGTATTCACATCTTTTGGCAAACCAATACGATTTGAACGTACTGTTCCAATTGCATTAGTCTTTCTTTTGTGTAAGGCCATGAATAATTTAGGAGAGCTGTACCAGTTATCTAAGTACACAGTCCTACCCTGATCAAGCACAGGTTCCATTAGGTGCATTACTATGGAGCCAGATAAGCCCAAATCTTTGTCTCCAGTATTGTCAGTCCCTTGACCAGTGTAAATGCAGCTATTGTAAAGATATCCCGTTTTACTTTCACAAACATCAAAACTCTTTATGCCAAATCTAGCCCTTTTTGTTTTGATGTATTGCTTCCAACCTAAGAACCTTCAAAAGCATTAGGCTTTCATCAACAGTGACCTTTTCACCAGGCACATAATTTTCTTTAAATTTTGAAATAATATAATCGAAAACAGGCCTAATTTTGTGGAGTTTGTCATTTACATTCTCTGTGCAGGTGAAATGAAGGAACCGCAAAATTGACGTAAACCTGTTATTTGACATGCATTTTCCAAAAAAAGGAGTAGCTAGCATGTCATCTGTGGACCAATACATGTATAATGCAGGTTTACGAATATCACCCATAAGTATAATTAGACCAATTAGCCTGTAAATCTCATTGAGTGTTACTTCTGTCCACCTTTGAATTCTGCTCTTAGGCCCTAATTTACCTTTAGAGAGCAGGTCTTCCTTCACCTTACTCGCATATACATTTGTTTCTGAAACAATGAGAGACACTAAGTCGGTAGTAAAAAATTTTGTAAAAATGTCAATTGGTTGGGTGTCAGAAGTCAGCTGAGCCTGGGATTGAACACCAGACCCTGTGCTCGTGAAGATGTGCCTGTTTGTATTGGAATTGTTTTCAGCACTCCACAATGCTGGCTCTTCACGAACACCTGAAGGAAGTTGGTCACGTTCTTCCTCACTGCTACTTGTACCTATATCCTCCACACACCCCTCAAATTCGGAAAATTCGCCATCGATATCCAAATCGCTGTCACACAGCAAGAAGTCCTCCACATTATCGTGTGTAATTTCAGAAGCCCTTACACTTCCACCACTCGCTAACCTTTGTACAACACTGCTTGTTGATGCCATGTTTTAGCTCTGAGATGTAACACTCAATAGCTTCTCACTTCAGCTACAAGCAGGAAAGTATACGTATGCATTTCAAGAAAGAAACAAACGGAGCCTGTAAGCTATATCCAAGTTACGAAACACGTGTAAGGAAAAATTGCAAACCTGCTTTATTCTGATGACTCATAAACCACACATACAGTAGAGTTCTATTTCACATTGTGCTGTGATTTGCTGACGCATACCTCACACATACAATGGGTCCACTACTGTTTCTTTCCGAGATGCGTTCGACAAAGCAAAGTTAACTTTTTACCACAGTGAAACAAATAGTGCCATTTCAACGATTTGTAAATGCAACTCAACATTGCTGATGATGTACATGTATACTGCATATAATGAGTTTTATACCAGTTTTTGTTTCATTAAAATAACTTAAAATTTACGCAAAATACAGCTGTGTATTTAGGAAGCACTTTTAGCGCATTTAACAATTTAAATGCCCTGCGCTGGATATTGGGTATCCGTTCTCGGCCTGCAGAGCTTTTAAATGGCTGTCGCTCAAGAGGTTAAATGGCCATCGCTCAAGAGATTAACAAATAAGTTTGTAATATTTCACTAATACATTGTATTTCCAAATCTTTATGATTGCTGCAATATTTAATTTTATATGCAAGGCCTCTAACTGAATTTTCACAATTTATTTACTCAGCTTGACTTACTTTCTTACTTACAGTAAGTAAAACAAGTATATTATTTCACCCAAAAATTTGATATCAGAATTCCATTAAAACTATGCATTTTGAGACTTTCTGAATTAAAGAAAAAAGAATTTTTTAAAAAAAAAGTATCTCTGTGCCTGTGTCTGTGAACAGCATAAACTCAAAAATGAAAAGTTGGTTAAATACGAAACTTGTTATTTAAAATCAGCATTCCCAAGGATGTGACACTAAGATTTTCAAATCCCTCCACTGAGACTACTTTTTACGTGGAACATTTTTCTAAAATGTTGATTTTCTCAAAAATGGCTCAAATGATTTTGATTAAAATACCACATGTTTTAAGATATTTCCTACCAAATTAACTGTATATTTTGAATTTTCCGGAAATCTCCTCAGAAGTTCTCTTCATTCTGGATGTCTTTTACATAACTGGTATGCCATAAGAGAAACACAAAATTTTACTACACAAAAAATGTATGATAATTTATATCAAATACAT
The DNA here is from genome assembly GCA_030765045.1 of Tenodera sinensis. Lineage (NCBI taxonomy): Eukaryota > Metazoa > Arthropoda > Insecta > Mantodea > Mantidae > Tenodera > Tenodera sinensis. The sequence continues at coordinate 132,755,925 of CM060967.1, forward strand.
TTTTTAACGCAGTGGACCATTTCTGAGGCATTCCTGGTTATTGGTATGTGCAGATGTATGTCAAATAATAGCTCAGACAGCCACCAAGCATACAGAAGAAATGCAAAATACAACCTGGAAACCAGACTCAAAGAACATTTAAGAAATTTGAATACAAACTGATAAATAAGCAATAGCAGCCCATTTTTGGTCTTTCACCATGAAATCAACCCTGTCATCAAACTCTTAAATGTACCAATAATGCAGCTGAACTGCCAATCTGGGACAAAATAAATATCCTGAACAACAAAGACTGCATGATTATCTTTGATATCCTCCCTTCAGCTAAGCAAATTCATCTCTCCACCTTCTGAGTTGGGCAAATTTTCAATACCAGATGCTGCCACATTGAAGAAAGTTCCTTCCAGTTTACCCATCAGTTGGTCCACAGCTGATGAGAGGAAACAGGTCGAAAACGTCTTCTGTTCTAAAACAAGTGAGTGAAGTGTAAAAGTGTTCTGTTATGTTTTAAACATTTTTTAATTTGATCTTTGATGTCGAATTTGATCGTGACTCTAATGAATTTTGAAAATACCACCAATCACAACCAACTCCATAGGTTCATCAGAAGCCCAGAAGGAGAGCCTCTAAACTGCAGAGGGAATTATTCAAACCATTCCAGTAGTTAAAAGTAGCCGATGATGGAGACGTCTGTGAAACATATGTGCTACGTAAGTACATAGAAAGATCTTAAACATGTGGTATTTTCATCATAATTATTACAGCCATTTTTTGAAAATAAAAAATAACTAAATTTGTTCCATATAAAGATAGTTTGGAATAGTATGATTTTCTTGGTAATTTTGTGTTGCATCCATGGAAAAACGCTGAACTTAAATACCAAGTTTGGTATTTAATTCAATTTTTGTCATGCATGCACACACATACACCGTTTTCTAAAAATACTTTTTTATCCCTTCAGGGAACCTCAAAAAATATTCTAAAGTAAGAATAAATTAGAAACTAAAAACTTCACTTATCTTAGTAATATTGCACCAAGAACTTGCAACATTACTAAGATAAGTTTAGTTTTTAGTTTCTATTTTGTTCTTACTTTAAAATTGTGTTGCTTCACTGTTAATAGCTTCAATTTCCTTAATTAACTCAAAAAATATATTTCTGTTGAAATCTCAAAATCAAACTTTGGGTGGAATCTTACTATATGTATGTAGTAGAGAAAGTAAAAATGTACCAATTTAAAGCCTTGAGTAATGAAAGACCAGTATCTCTCGTGAGCTGATCATTGGTAAAGAATGCTGAAGGTCTATGGTTCAAATCCCAGCTGTGGCATTAGATTTCAAAGCCTAATTAATTCCTTCATCTCTTTTTTATTTTTTATGCATTAATGCTGTTTGGAAATCTGTGTATTCCTCATTTTCACACATCACATATTAAAAGCTCACTGGTAATAATAATATAAAATAAATTTCACTAAATCAAAATAACATATTTCTATCTTTTATGTTACTACCCTTTCCATTAGGCACTTACTCTTAATTATTTGAAACTCTGAAACACTAGCTTTATATTTAAATTCAGCTGGAAAAGAAATTAAAGCTTATTGACTAGTTACACATTTATTAAAATTATTTTTCAGATGAAGATTTTAGTAACCGAGAATAGGCTCATATAAATTGTAAAGAGATGCTTAAAACCTGCACTTAATCAGTTGTTTCCAATCATGCTAAAATGAAACAAACAGAAGAATTACCTGTTGCTGTTAATTTCTACTTGATGAGTATGGAAGCAATATGCAAATGTTCAAATTTAAGTGATGGTGGTTTCTTTACCTGAACTCAATTAAACCACTAAAAGGTTTAAAATGTTAACCAAGTGCATCCACCACAGTTTGGATTTAAAAATATTAACCAAGATAAGTTAACCTTTACATCATAATAAGAACTAATAACACGCTAAGTTATTGGAAGTGATTATAAACTTTTAACATAATGAAATTGTGAGAGGACTGGTGACATATTAGCTTTTCTTAAACTTTCACTCAGAATGTTTTGAAGATGTTCATCTCTATCCATGATGAAGTGCCATAGATCCATTTACAATTTCAAACTGTCAACATGTTTTACTTAAAATGTTGTTGTTGTTTTCTAGTGCCTTGCATCTGGCAATGAAGCCATTAGCATTCGTGCTTTCCAATACTTTTGAATTGTAGTTTCTTCTGATCTTAATGCTTCACAGGTTTTACTTAAAATGTGATAATACAACAAAAGCAACTGGTTCCAATCCAGTAATTTACAGCCAAGTTTTGTAATTACCTTCAATGTTCATTTATGGAAGCGCTTTATTTTTGTACACTTAAAGACGTTTCATTTGATTTGGGACACAAATGTTTGCCAGCATTCTCTGGAAATACCTCATCCAGATCATAGACATAAATTCTAGAAAGTTGTCATTTATTTAAAGAAACAGATCAACTCTTGGCACTAACAGAAAAGGCATGAGAAGTGTTATTGTTTTGAGGTTTATGGATGCACTGTCTTGATCCATGCAGGATCAATCAATGTTTGCATTGAGATGAAATGTAGTACAGAAAATACTGCCTCAAAGAGAAGCATTAGTTTCATCTTAAAAATGAATGAGATGTCCAAGTAATATTCTAGACAAGTGTGTCATAACTATGAACCAGAGAGGCTATATACCTTGGACCAGGGTCATATTGCCTCATGAGCATCTTGTAAATAAGACAAAAGTTAAAAATAGAAGAATTAAACAAAACAATAACAATATAGAATCAATTGGAAACTACACTTGGAAAGAATGCCAGCAAACATGATGCCCTGTGCAGCATATAATTACAGGCCCCAAGGATATAGAAACCCAGAAGAAAAGATAGACACAACAAGATTTTGGAGACAGAACAAGCTAAAACAGCCTAAACCGTAAAGCAGAAGAGGAAGAAGAGTATCCTGTAAAGCTTATCCACATGGGAAGTGTAACTTGAATTGTAGACCAGTGCCAACAGTGTTGAAGGCAAACTAAAAACTGCCAATGCATACAAATGACAACTGAAAATATTTTTTATGTGTAAGAGTTAGCAAATAAGTTGGAAATGTTCTCTGAATCACAAAAGTAATAGAACAGATGTATCATAGAAAGGATGGCTTTTGACATGGACTCCATTTCACAGATCTTGTCGCCAGGGATGGACACAATAAAACCAGGGCAACCACTTTTTTTAGTGAGTGGTGAGGGACACAGAAACATCCAAACTCTAGAATAAGAGGGAACAGCAAATAAGGCATTCTGTTACGAAGCTCTCTGTTATGAAATATTATCAGTAACAGGACACACACATTGTAACTGATAATAATTAAATTTGTAAATACTAATATATTAAAAATGTGTTATTTTTCAAATTTTGCAATGGTCATATATTTTTTGTAAAACTTCTGTTATAAACATTGTATGTTACATACTTGAGCATTGGTTCCATTTCTTGTAGTTTATTCTGTAAATCCCAGGTTTGCAAGTTTTTAGTACCGGTTCTTTGGGAGGTGTTCTCAAAAGATTTTTCAAGTTGTATTTGTTTTGGGGAGCTAGAATTATGTTGTGTTTTGAAAAGACTTTTTGGAATTTGCTGTGGAATTGTAGGAGAAGCATGAACTTCTTGATTTTCCTTTGTCTTCCAGTGGTGTTAAGGTAGTGGGCTATTGAAAATTGCATGCTGGTACAACTTTGGGTTAAAACTATTGCATTTGATGTAGTTCTTCATGTTAAAGTCAGTTTTCTGTAAATCCCAAAGAAAAGTCTGTCGTAATTTCTCATGAGCAGAAAGATCAGATACCAAAAACTTGCAAATCTGGGGTTTACAGGATAAACTGTAAGAAGTGCAATAGGGCATACATAAGAAAAACCAAGTGCAACATAAACAGCTGCAACAAAGAACATATCCAGAAGGAAAAATAAGTGGTTGTAGCATACTTTTGGGAAACCAACCAAGAACTCTGAATTGTTAAAGGTAATAAACCATTCTCTAGAACAGGAGTCGGCAAATTGGTCATCGCAACTGCAGGAACAGTGATGTCACAGAATGCAACCTGGCATGCACATAACACATGGTTCCAAAGAGTTTCCAAAGCTGCAGTGGCAGTGCAGGAACTTCTCTAATGCACATTTGATTTTTTATATATACTCAGAGAGCTTTAACATTGATTCTTCATCTTATTCTTTACTTCAAATGGAGCTTTACAGTTTTGCATACATCTATTGTTAATTCACAGGTAATGATGAGTATTGACGTACAAAAGAGCATGTTATGAGTGGTTATATGTGTGAATGTCCACACTAAAGGATTCACAAAAAGTAGAAATTGATGGTTCAATGCTTTGAAGTCATGAGACCTTTTGTCTTTGAAGTCTTTCTTAACTTCCTAGCATACCTACATAAATATGTAGGAAGGTTACTTTGCATTTTCGTGGTTTCAAAAGAGCCATGCTGTATTGATGTGGTACACACTGCTGCTTATTTACATTTGAAACTGTGTTGTTTGAAGGAGGGAGGGTAGAAGCAGGGTTGCAGTATTCCTTTGCCCCTGTCTGTGGTATTATGTCATATCATGAGGTGTTATAAATTTGTCGACCTATGCACTAGAACTTGTCACATGGGAGAAGATTTTGGCCCACAAACACTGATCTACAAACTTTGAATCCTATCTCTAGACATCTATACCAGATTCATCAGTGATCTACTGGAGACCAGAACAAAGATGACACCAGCACCACCAGTTGACCTACAACTGATGAGGCAAGTGTAGCCTTCTGAAACACAATAGAGCAAGCGAAGCAAGTGTCCAACATTCAACCACCAATGCTCAAGTATTTATCCTCAGCTTCAATGTTTAAAAAGCTTCTAAGTAAATTAATATAATAATTTGATAATTAAACTGGCTGGAAGTGGTACACAGTGAAGCAAAACTATGATTTTGAGTAACTTTGAGTTGAAATTGAAACTTTTTAGTTTCACTAACTTTTACTTACTTAATACATATGTTTGTCAGACATCTGCATCATCAGCTACCTTTTACTGCTGGAATCACTTGAAGCATTCCCTCTGGAGTCTTGAGGCTCTTCTACTGGGCTTCTATGAACCTATGGAGTGGGTTGTCTTCGGTGGGAAGTTCAAAATTGACTCATATTTTTTAAAGAACGTATTCTCCCAAGTTTCAAGTTCTATAGATTTATGCACTGGTTTCAGGAGGCTGTTGTGGCTAGAATTCTAAAATGGTATTGCTGATTTTTGTGTACCTGAGCAGCACTGCTAGATATTTATTATGTTTATTTATTTAACTGCGTTCTAAAGCAGCTAGTAAGTTATACTTGCTGTAACAAGCCATGAAACAGAGCTTTTTGCCTCCCAATTTTAGGAAAGCACACCAAAAAGCTTTTAATTGTTCCATCGTCATTTTTTAATCAGTTGTAGCTATGAAATCAAAGAAGCACTTTCAACTGTTACTGACAGAAGCAGCACTTTCTGAATTTTGCTTTCACGTTAAAACTATTATTTAACTCTCGAGGTCTCAATGCTAGGCACTGAATCTCTGACAGATATAGAAAACTAAATAATATACTACCTTTCAATAGCATCTTCTAGAAGATTCAGGGTATTTTTCCCTAAGTTCACTTTTAAACTGCCGAAACAACAAGCGATTTCGTTCCTGATCCAGATCTTTAGTTTCATGAAATGAAGCAGCTGTCTTTAGTCCTCTGTGCACTAAAAATGCATTGTTCAACACTGAAAATTTGTAGCCAGCCACATGAAGTTCACAGACCTATAAAAAAGTTGCATATTATACATCAATTACATCAACAGAATCTTGTGCTACTAAATAACAGCATCTAGCAAAATCTCAAAAGAAATTTCAAGACAATTTCTAGGTTTTTCTGGGAAAGAAGCACATTTTATAGAGGCAAATAAACACTTTTGTGATAACATAGAATAAACCAACGATATCTGACCAAGAGCTGGTGATGAATATTGGAAGTAATTTGCAATATTAAATGATATCCATATGTATACGTGGTATTTAAATCCATTTGTTTTGCTGACATCATTGTTTTTCTTTTATATAAGAAAAGGATAAAAAAAATAGTTCCCATTGACCTTGAAGTCACACTTTTATGGTAGTAAAAAATGTATGTTTATGAGAAATAATATTGTAAATCTAAGAACTACAGCAACTGTTAAACAACTTTTTGCAGAACAAAATTCTTAAGATTTACAATATTATTTCAATGAAGCATCATGATTCCTCAAAACTGTAAAACATGGGACTTACACTGCTTTTCTTTTCACAAGCTCATATAAGAATACAAATAATATTTCTGCTCCTCAATCAGTAAATCCCTACTGATAAAAGCTGGCATGCTTGCAAACTGAAGCAACTTCGTTCTAAGAGCAATAGCTCTAACTATATAGCAAATTCACCTACCATACTTGGGCTTTTAGGAAATTTGATTGAATCTTCAAAGTTAAACTTAAGACTAGCACCACAAAACAAATTCAGAACAAAGAACCTGCTAAACAAGCCACTAAAAAATACAATCCCAAAAACTTTAAAATCCAGAATTTATCAGATCAGCTGTGAGAAAAGCTACATAGGAAAAACAAAAACAAATTTGGAAATCAGACTAAAAGTAATGAAGTCTAAAGTCTCAGACTAAAAGTAGCTCCTCAATTGGCCCCTGAGGGACCTACCACGGCTCAGTTCACCCCATGTCAGACCTCCCAGCGGGGAAAAATCTCCATGCCAGTACCAGGGATTGAACCTGGGTCCTCCATGCCAAAGGTAGGACACAAGTTAATAAATGAGAAATTATAGCTTATTGTAAAAGTGACGCTATTAAAGCTTTGCATAAAAAACAATTATAAAAGAAAACTTTGACATGGAAATAACCCAAATAGTTTTGAACAGTGGCTTCAAGAACATGTTACAAAGTGAAGTGATTTTAAATACATGTTAAACTGACCCAAGTAAAGATAATTTGGTGAAATCTGGACTTTAATTGAAAAAACCTTAGCCCTCGTCATCTTGTTCTTGCCAATTATCCACCATATAGGACCCTGTCAGAGATCTCATTCGCTACTTTCATAAAAAACTGTCACACTAATAACTGTTCAATGTTACATCCATCTCGGAGCACACTAAGCTATTTGGGTGCTGCAAATCACCACATACAGACACAATCTACTACGACATTTAGTAGAATATATGATAGATAGGTTTTTAGAACATTAATACAGTAAACCTGCCTTCAAGAAACTCTTGTTAAGCAGAAATCTGTCTTAAATGAAAATATTTCACAGTTCAATGAATTTAGGGTTGAAAAACATGATAAATTCCTGAGAGAGCATATTCCGAGCTCTCATGCCGTGGTCTGCTGGAGTTTGAGTACCCAGACGTTTCGTCCACACCTGCAGCGGACATCTCAGACGCTACACTAACTTCTCCGAGAAGACTACGACCGCGCCATTGAAGATGTCCGGCACAGCTGTGGATGAAACGTCTGGGTACTTAAACTCCAGCAGGCCACAGCATAACAGCCCGGAAATAACTCCTAGTTATGTATGCTAAATTCCCTTTATTAGACGGAAACTTCTTACACGGACAACGGAAATCAGAGCATGTCTTTTATTGGGAAATTTCCAGTTCTGGAATGCAGAGTTCAGGAAATTTACAGGCACAAAACTACATCAATGAAGATACTTTCAATTGCAATGACATGGAATGTGTCAACATAGACAGTGATGTGCAAACTGAAACAGAAACGCTCAAGGATTTCACTCATAGATGCCTTAACTGAGAATATGCAAAGTTGGAAAGAGAAGAGAAGATGGAGGAAGATGAAAAGAAATATGTCCTTGAGTTGGAAGAAGAGTGTAGACCAAAGACTTATCGAGATGCTGTCAAAAGTTTAAGGAACAACAGCAATTCATTGAATGGCAAAATGACTCCGATGTGTTTGGTGTGATTTCTCAGACCAAAGTGTTTGTGTTAAGTTGAGCAGCTGAGCAGCAATGTGTCCAGAAAACTCTCCTTGACTACTGGAAAAAATAAATGAATCTTGTACAGCTATTTTTCTTTCATTATATGTTTCAGTGTGTATTACATTATATGTATTGCATCAGAAATATCTAAATACACACAGCTGAATAAGGTACACACATTTTTTATCTCATCTGTCCATTTATTAATGTTCAAGGTTTAATTTTGTTAATGACCAAGGTCTACCTTCGTTAAACAGAAACCTGTCATTAACGGAAATGTTCGAAAGTCCGTTCAATTACACCAAAGACAGGCTTTACTGTACTAATCTTATGAAACAACCCTCATGAGACATAAGAAGGTTATAGTTTTTTATCTTTTGTCTGCAGTTATTATGACTTACCTGGCTAATTCGATTAAAGCCATACTGCTTGAAACGTTCATCATAGAAAGGAACAGTGTTACGTGCTATGTAGAAAGGCTCCCAGGGATCCTTCCATAAAACCTCAAAAAGAGGCGCTAGACCTATGGAAGGAGGCTCTTTCTGCCAAGCTTCATAATCCGTATGAACCTAAGAGAGAAATATTCCTTTACAAGTTTTGTTAAAAATTTGTAACTTATTTACAGAATGTAATTTAAATCTATTTTGAATATCCTGGATTCTAATATCTCAGGTCTAAAGAGAGAGTAAATTAAGTTGTGATTAATGAGTGCTCCATTAAGTTGCCGCTGAAAGAGCAGGCAAGGAGCCATTATTATGAGGGTCATTGATTTTGTTTATACTGCAGAAGACTGATCTGTAGTATATTGGTATTCAACCGGCTTTTTGTTTTTGAGTTATGCTGTTCATGCTTGTATGCACTCACAGAGATCTTTTTCCAAAATTGATTTTGTTTTATTTTTTGTCCAGGGAACCTCAAAAGATGCACTTTCAGTGAGAACTCAACATCTCAGTATCCACGCCAAGATTGGAAACAAAAACAGGAATTTTAGCAACCAGAAATGTGAGACACAAGGAAGAGAATATGGTTTTTCAATTCATCAATATGACTATTCATTGATTTATTTCAGGCTAATCTATGTTGTAGCCTTATAAAATTAGATAATTAGATACTATTGGTGAAACAATTGCTTATGTGTTACAAAAATTCTGCCAAGTCAGTACCAGTATATCTAAGTTACAATCAGAACTGTATCAAGCATTTCAGCATTGATATCTAATTATGCAAGAAATTCAGCAGTTTCATATGGTAGATATTTTATATTTGATATTCTCAATAATACCAAAGTTTCTGAAGTCTAGCTGTTAAAGAATGTTCTGCTCTTTAGGAAACCATAATCCTTTGCACTTACATTTCTTTTAGATACAGAGGCATTCTTTAACGATATCACTCTTTTCCAGTGTGGTAATTCTAAATATACATTACACAATTCTTGTGATAAGTTTGTGGTCGTTGAGTGTCTATCTAATTCTAACTGTGCAAGCACCACGAAGCACTATAAGGCAGCTTATAGTTTTTTGCTGGGTGTTAGCCTAAGTGACAGATAGTTAAAATGACACAGATTTGTATCTAGGAGTTGCAAAAATGGAGAGACAGTTTTTTAATAGTTGTAAAGTAGCCTATAATTTTTGCCTGGCTCTTAAGAGTAAATATCCAATTTTTAAGAGGAAGAACCAGGACTAAGACATTCAATGCCATAACTGGGATTTGAACCACAGATCTTCCGCTACATGTGCAGCTCACCAATACCAACAAGTTGCCACAGTAGCTCACTGGTTAGAGCAGTCGTGCGTAAAGTAGAAGATCCATGGCATTAAATTTTGCAGTCCTATTTCTGCATCTTAAACATTGCCCACAAATAGCTTGTGTGTTTAAAACCATCAATAAGTTGGCTGGTATAAAATAACAATTACCAGCTAAAGGTTATTTAATTAAACCATGACATAAAGTACTTAGTTATAAGTCACCCTTGGAGTGCTTATCTCAGATGTGAGATTCCCTAGCTGTCTACCAGGAAAATACGAATCGGTTGGGGAATTTAATGTCACACTGGCAAGTTGCCATGGTAGCTCAGGAGTTAGAGCAGTCGCGTATGAAGCAGAAGATCCGTGATTAAAATCCCACTATGGCATTGAATTTTTCAGTCCTGATCCTACCTCTTAAAATACTGCCCACACATGGCTTGTGTGTTTAAAATAATCAGTAAGTTGGTTGGCATAAAATAACAATTACTATCCAAAAGGTTGCTCAGTTAAATTAGGTGTAGATTTGTGCAAAGGGTCGAACAGAACGTTAGAGGTAGTTTTCCAAGTGCTAAGGCACATGAGTATAAATGTTGTTTTATGTGAAGTCCAATGGTGCAGATTTATTTGCAAATTGTAATGTAGCCATACTTTCTGCTGAGCTGGAAAAGTAAACATCCAAACTTTTACTTTTTTATACCAACCAACAACTGCTGGTGCTTTTTAAACACACAAGCCATGTATGAGCAATGTATGAGAGGTAGAATTGAAACTGAAAAGTTCAAAAAAGAAAAGATTACCATCTAAAGCAATGTGTTCCACCTGAGTTGCTCGCCAGTGTGTAACGGTGTACTCGCCGCCTTGCGTGAGCAAGCCTGCAACATGCAGCACAGCTCAGCTCTGCTCTGGGGTAAGCTGCCGTCATGGCATGGGGGGTACTGCTGAAGACCTGCGACGGTGAATGAGAAAGGTTGCTATGACCTTTGCCCAGAGATGTTTTGGCTATCATCATTCGAACACCACCTTTCCTCTACAGCCGTACTCTGCACAACTCTGCTGTGTACTTGCGAGTACTCATGTTCAAAACTCGTGGATTTGGAACACCCTGATCTATAAGTTATTTAAACCCAGGACATAAATTACTTACAATTGTAAGTTGCCCTTTGGATATTTATCTCAGATGTGAGATTCCCTTATGGCCTACTATGAAAATACAAATTGATTGGGGAATTTAATGTCATACTGGCAAGTTGCCACTGTAGCTCAGTGGTTAGCTCAGCCACACATGAAGCAGAAGGTCCGTGGTTCAAATCCCGGCTGTGGCACTGAATTTTTCAGTTGAAACTTTTGTGCAAAGAGTAGCGAGTGCACGTCATAAATTTCGGAAAACGTTTTGGCAATCCAAAATTATAATGAGAAATACCAATCTGTTAGTGATTGTGCAGAAAAGAAATACTGGACAATTTATATCCACAGATATAAATATAAACCAGCAAAATAAAAACTGATGCTTATCATAAAAGTAATGCTATTAAACTCTGCGTGAGAAATAGTTATAAAAGAAAACTTTGTTACCGACGATATCCCCAATAGTTTCAGATATTCGTTTCAAGCATATGTTTAAAAAGTGAGATGATTTGTGAATATATGTTATCTTAATTTAAATAAAATTAATTTTGACAGAATCCAAGCTTGAACTGAAAAGATATTAGACCTTGCCATCATAATCTTTATCTATAAAGACATAAGAACAAGATTTAGGTCTCACTCTTTACATAGGCAGGAGAGTTGGAAAGGAATAAATGCATTAAAAACAATAGGAACTTTTTATTGATTAACTTTATTAATGGCTATGAAATAATGATACAAATAAATGAATTAAAAGATTAATTACTTTATATCTTCCTTATCCCTACACCCTAATATGCTACTAAAATTACTAATATTTAATATACCCACACTCTAGTATGTTACTAAAGTGAATAATATTTAATATGAATATTTACAACCATGAAAGCGAGTATTAAGCATGTATGTATGCCCTGAAAGATTACAATGAAGAAATTTACTCTTTAAAACAGAATATTCAGAACTTACAATTTGGCAGCAATTCTGAGATAGTGCTTACAACTTTACTCATATATCAGGCTTAGGATGATGATGTCCATTGTAATTTCCTATACCATCACAGCCCAGGAACAAGATGCTCTGAAGCAGCAATGAGGCCTTTTATATGCATCTTGAGCCAACCCTTTTCTGCATAATTTCATGGTTAGGGTGCAGCTTTCTCACATCCAGTTGGACATTATTCTTCCTATCCATGGCAAGAATATAGCCTGAGGGGCTCCAAATGGAATGTTAAATAATGCACACTTGTAACATCAAACAGAGTGCAAACTTTTGGAAATGTCAAGGTAAGAGAGGTTCCTTTGCTTAATTTTTGGAAACGTCAAGGTAAATGTGGTTCCCTTAATACGAGGGCCGTTCAGAAAGTAACCTCCGGTTGATTGCATAAAATTCACCAAGTTAAATAAAAATATTTTAATATATACATCTTACAACTACATCTTTGCACTATTTTTCTACATAGTCTCCATAACGATTGAGGCACTTATCATATCTGTTCACAAGCTTTGAAATTCCTTCTGCATAAAAATCACCCGCTTGTGCCTGGAGCCAGCCTGTGACCGCATCTTTGAGCTCTTCGTCGTCATCAAACCGCTGGGACCCGAGCCATTTCTTCATATGCATGAAGAGGTGATAATCGCTTGGCGCCAGATCTGGGCTGTAAGGTGGATGGTTGACAACGTCCCACTTGAAGGACTCAAGAAGGGCTGTTGTTCTGCGAGCAGAGTGAGGACGGGCGTTATCGTGCAAAAACACCATACCGGAAGTCAGCATACCACGGCGTTTGTTCTGTATAGCCCGTCGTAATTTTTTTAGTGTTTCACAGTACACGTCTTGATTAATGGTCGTCCCACATTCCATGAATTCAACCAACAACACCCCTTTTGCATCCCAAAACACCGTTGCCATCAATTTTCGGGCAGAAAAATCTTGCCGGGCTTTTATTGGTTTGGTAGGCGAATTTGAATGTGCCCACATCTTTGATTGTTCTTTTGTCTCAGGGTTCACGTACTTAATCCAGGTTTCGTCCCCGGTCACGATTCTGTTTAACAATGGTTCACCTTCGTCCTCATAACGTGACAGAAAGTCTAATGCAGAGGCCATTCTTTGAGTTTTGTGGTGGTCGGTAAGAATTTTGGGCACCCATCGTGCACAGAACTTACGGTAACCCAATCTTGCTGTCACTATCTCGTACAAGAGAGTCTTAGAAATCTGTGGAAAATCAGTAGACAACTCCGACATTGTGAAACGTCGGTTTTCACGAACTTTTGCATCAACTGTCTGAACGAGTTCGTCCGTCACCAATGATGGTCTACCACTCCTCTCTTCATCATGAACGTTTTCTCGTCCACTTTTAAATAAACGTACGCATTCACGGACCACTCCTTCACTCATAACTCTTGGTCCGTACACGGCACAAAGCTCACGATGAATAGCTGCTGCAGAATATCCTTTGGCTGTAAAAAACCTTATAACAGCACGCACTTCACATCTGGCGGGGTTTTCTATTGCAGCACACATTTCAAACGGCCACAAACACTAAACTAGCGCAGGTAAGACGTTCACTTGACCACGGCTTGATGCCGACTGACCTGCTGAGTGCGTGAATGCACAGATGACGTCGCTACTCCCCCCACTACCCGCACTGTGACCGATCGGAGGTTACTTTCTGAACGGCCCTTGTAATTGGGCAGGTAATACATGAAAAGTGTTAGAGCAATGCAGGGCATTATATTTTATCTGTTACCTGCTAAATGTGACCCTGAAACAAAGATCTCATCAGTCCCTTCGATTAAAAAAAAAAGACTGACACAAGTTCGTGGCACAATCCTCTAAAGGAGGAGTAGCCAAGTGCACACTTTGAGAATTAAACTCAAGATTATCTATCACATCAATGTAATCACTGGTTTGTATTTGTGTTTGATTAAGTATGGGGGAAATGCCTCTAGAACTGACAGTTTAGAAGTTATGTAAATACAAACCATTGTTTGTGTTTAAACTTCTACCACGTCCAGAACAGCACCATTCAGTCTGTTACTTTAAGAGCAGTGAATTTGTAATGTACAAAGTACTTTGAATTGCTTGCTGGTGTTGCTACTACTGCTACTGCATTACCTGACATTTCCAGCAAAGCTCTATGTAAAATGGACGCACATCTCCACCATCAGCCAGTTGCAATAATTCTGCCTTAGTAGCTGGTGGTGTTACTGTCTCACGTGCTTCAAATGCTGGAACTACATAGACGGTTTTATCCTCTCTGTGTGAGTCAGTAAACAAGCGACTCTTCATTGCAAAGTCATAGAAGTCCTGCAGAGGGAAGAGAAATCAATATTATTTCACATTTGCAGTATCGTGATGATAGTAATGATAATGGTGGCAGTGGCAATGGTAATGATGGTGATGAGATAAACCCTTGTTTTCTTAGATTACTGTTATTCCATTATACAGGGAGAGCAAAAAAAAGTTCAAACGGGCTGCACAGTGTATTGCCTGTCCGCATCCTTGGTGCTCATCGCCATTTACCGCTATCAAAGAAAGGTGTGGATAAAACCATACAACATTTTAAAAACTATTTTACTATCAACTTTATGAAAGGAGATGTTAAAGCCAGCCACTGTCGTCCATACATTTTTGGTACCTCTTTAGGAAACCATCGATCATTTACTTCATGTTGAGTAATGCTGGCAATTTCCTTAATTCTTCCAGGGTGTGTGGCTTTGTCTTGTACACTTTATATTTTAAGTTACCTCAGAGACAGAAATCGTTTATTGGAGCTCTCTACTAATGGTGCATCAAACACCATTTTTCTGTCATGAAGGGGAACTTCATGAACAATGTTAGGTTCTAAGTTAAAGGGTCAATTTTTTTCGAGTCAACAGTTGATACCCATACATACGTGAATACAATTTTGCACCTTTGTTTAGATAATTAATAGACAGGGAGCATGATTTTGCCTTTTTTCAATACAATTCTGCAATAGCTCATATAGCCAATCTTTCGATGAGAACGATTGAAAGTAAGTTTCATGACAGAATTATTAGTAAGAGATTTGTGGTCTGCCACCATAACCCCCTGCAATTTATATCTCTAGGGTGATTTAAAACAAAAAATGTACAAGCCAAACCCACACACCCGAGAACAATTAAAAAAAAATATCCATCAGGAAATTGTCAGCATTTCTCAACGTGCAGTACGGCGAGTAATGGATAGTTTCCTAAAGAGGTGCCAACAATGTATGGACGACAGTAGCCAGTTTCAGCATCTCCTTTCATAAAGTTGGTAAGCAAAGCCTTTAAAAATGTTGTATGATTTCATTCGTGTCTTTCTATGATAGCAGCAGACGGCAACAAGCGCCAAGGATGTGGACATGCACTTTAAGAGCCATGCACTTTAAGATCTGGTCCAGACCGATGGTTTTTAAGTGTGCTTAAAAGGACAACTGCATGTCAGTAGATTTACTGGCATATAAAAAAGCTCCGGGATAAAATTCTGGCACACCGGCAATGCTGATGTGACCTGGTAATTGACGTCATTTAACAACAAAATAATTTTTTTAATAAGTCATTGAAAAATTACTTCATCAGGCAACATATAATAGTTGTCACTTATTAGCATCATTTCATAATAATTTTATTTATTACAGTTCAAATCAGG
>CM060967.1:133983987-134325250 GCA_030765045.1 Tenodera sinensis
AGCAAATAGCACCACATGTAAGCACTTTTCAAGTTAGAGTTCAAGATCAGAGTAGTCATTTGGACCGAAGGGGAAGCGCAAAATGAGTTACAAGGAATTGTAAGTTTAAATTGTAATAACAAAGGTTTGTGACAGAAATAATTAAGTATAATGTGGATTTAGCATAACATTGACAGCACTAGTCGACCACGATAAGAGTGCATTTGGAGTTGTTAATCTGTAATATCATCAATAATAGGGATCAGAGTGGAGAGGGGGGAGGCAAGGTGATAGTAGAAATGTACATCTGTAGAATGAAAACAATACTACATTTGTAAACCTCAGCTCTCCAATCAATGCAACTCGGAAAAGTCGTGTTTTCTTTGCCTGGTTGCATTTCCGATATCCCGCCCATCTTTTTCCGTTAACTTCCCACCGAACACATTCATATCGTGGTTGCGTAGTAACAGTGAATATTAATAATATATTTGCTGAAATACAGGTTCTTCTTTTAAAACCTAACGGGTGCATAGCATTTCACCTGTGCTCGATTACCTTATAAAAGATGTTAGAAATGTCACCCACCCTCGGCTAAACAAGCATTATATCGGGAGAACACATTCTGATGCACACCATAAAGTTGGGCCATTGTAATATTCCCGATTTCATTTCTAATATTTTGTAGTAGTTCTTCCAATCTATGAGTACCGTGAGGACTGTCTCGCAAACTTTGTCTTTCAGGTTACCCCACAAATAAAAAATCACGCACTGTTAGATCGGGGGAGCGAGAAGGCCATACACCAGCACTAATCACTATCTTCAAACACTTCCCTAATTTTATAACTGGGAAGTAGCAGAATCTTGTTGAAACCACCTTATATGGTTTTGTCTTTTTCTGTCAGCTCATTATAAAATTGGGTCAAAATGTCATTTCGGTACCTCTCTGCATTTACAGTCTGCTCGTAGAATATTGGACCGATTATGCGTGTAGCGTTAACAGCACACCAAACTCAAACTCTTTGATCATGTGGGATTACTTGAACGCTATGTGGATTTTCAGAGACCCAGTGCCGACTAACCACGCGCACAACGGCAGCCGGTAGTGGGGAAATCCAACAAGTTCGCGGAAGAGGCGAAACGCCGTGTGCTTCATTAGGTTTTAAATGAAGAACCTGTAATATGCTCCAGCTATTATATTGTTGAAAAAAAAATTCAAATGATCCTTTTATCCACCCCCTCCCTGAGAAATGTTCCAAATTTTCAGATATCGCCTCAATACAGATATCTGTGCTATATTGATAGACAACATCCTCTTTCTTAGAAAGACATTTGTAAGCGGTATTATTTACTTGAGTGTTAGGATATTCCGCTAACGGCAATTGGTAAAAATAAGTCACTGTGAGTCTTAAACGGTTCTTCCAGAATTAGCTATTCCAGTCTTCATATGATGTATTTGCGTTGGTGCTTCTGCACAGTCAAGCTAAAACCTGAGAGGTGCCAAGTATAAAATGAGATTCTGTTAACAAATGCGTACAGTCTGTTTGTACCTCCGATGAAAATAATACTCCTACTGAGAGTTTCAAAAGGTGTGAATTCGCTTTTGAAACTGACAGTCAGGTTTTCTGATATAGAGAGGAACATATACACATACCGATTGATCCGAGTTCACGTTTGAAATAAGTGTTAGGTTTTGTACGTTGAACTTTCACAATTTAAGAAGTGCAATCACTTCCAGAGATATCAAATCATCTTTGCTTACCTTTTGACATGCTCGTCTCTGTGATTTACCTGGTCAAGTTTGGGGTAACGCCTTCAACTAATAAATGGTTATCTATAGCATTAGCGCAAGCTATTTTGAGCAACACCATGCAACTTTATCACATTGCTTACAACCTTTATCTGAATATTACAGACGACGAGAAACATTCCCATCATTTTGGAGCAAAGATATTACATTAAAATTCAACAGTTAGATTGGCTTTTGCCTACGGAGCATGAAGTGTGCACTGACTACGGTGGGTCTTAGCATCATTCTTCGCGAGTGCAAACGTTTCATGAAGATTGTATTCCTATAAAGGACAACTATCTCCTCTGGAGACCGAAATAATCTATGGACTTCAGTGCTTAAGTAACTGACACTGCATGAACACGGAGGAATCATTTACAAAGAGATATTTCGAGTATGGTGTACCCAGATCATCGCTTCTTCAAAACTTTCTATTCCTACAATTTTTCGACAAGTTTGATTTCTCTTATATTTAGCGTAGCTTATGTACCTGGAAGATTTAATCTCAGTGAAAAGACTTCGCTTATTGCTGTAGTTTTGAGAGAAATCGAGATCCTCTAATATTTGATGGAGGTTGCCTGACAGATGTTTTCATAGATGCTTCCTTAGCGGAAGTATCGTTTGCTGATCGGAACAGTTTACGTTGAAATAGGGGTATACCGATATTTAACACAAAATGGGGGAGGTTTCTACGATGTTACCTCCAAAAGTAATCGCTGGAGTTAGAAGATAAAGATAATTTTATTTGGTACAAGTTGCATGGGAGATCTTTAGTCGGATATTAGCTCAATGAGGGTACCATTTGCTAATTGCTATCTTGAGGGAAATAAAGTTCTCTCAATATTTGGTGGCAGTTATTCAACAGAGGTTCCTGTGGATATTATTACACGGGAACCATTTTCTCATTATTTTGAGCTGAGCAATGTCAGATTTGTTCGATATTTGGCGACGTTTCCTGAGAGAGATTTCGGTGCCAAAATAACGCTTGTTGATTAGCGGGCGGGATGGCTCAGGAGGTAAGGTCTGTGGCCCGCATTCGGGAGGTCGAGTGTTCGATTCCCATTGCCGACCTTCCTGGTCCATTTCGTTATATTAACCGTTTCATTTCATTCTTCATCCCGTTAGGTTTCTTTCAGGGCTCGACGCATCGATGACTGCCGCAGTGGCAGCAGCACGGCAGGGGGAAGAAATACGAATAATACTCGTCCCCCGGATTGGAAGGTGGGTCTACTTGTTTCCGGGCTCCCCGTGGGATGGTACAACCCGAAGTGGGAGGGAGCCGGTTTCCGAGTTCTGTAACCCCCTTGGGAGTACGCAAGTTGTCATTGGGCGTGGCTTACGAGAAACACAAGCTGCGGCGCGAATCGGAGTTACGTAGTAATGGTAGTCTGATACATAGCTAACATTGTACACCATCGTGATAAAGCTATCTTTTGTATGAATTCAACCAGGATTTTTTTGGCTTTTTAGAATATGGATGTCAGGCGTCTGACCCTAGGCACTGGCTTGTGAGTCCTACACAAGGGAAAGGTAAACAGATGAAGAAGAAGAAGAAGAAGAAGAAGAATATGGATGTATTAAGCGATTGTGGTTTTACTTCATTGGGCCATGATCAGACTAGGAGGATTACATCACTGCACTTTGCGACGTAGCCTGTCTTTTTCGTTAGCTACATCATTGAGTCAATGCTTGGTGATTACAGAGTTGTGAGATAAATGTATTCGTTTTCGGTTGACGGAAGTTATAGCGAGTTATTTCCGTGCATAATTATGTTAGTATCTCAATTAGAATATTTTCTGACTTTAAAACTGGAATAGGTTTAAGCAAATATTGTTTAAATGAAGGTATAATGGATTGACTAACTACCCAGGCCTAAATTTGCATCTCAAATGGAGATAAAATAATTTTTCAAAGGAATCTGTCTGTACAGCTGTGTAGTACAAAATTATTTATATAAGGAACAGTTACTCTTGGAAGTTCCAAGGGATCTGGGTGGCGCTAGGCAAACAAAAGCTATCTTAAGATGCCCCTCAACGTGCGAACGGTTTTTCAGATAAACCTTTCGGAAGCAGCTAAACAGAGAAGCCGGCAATAAAACAAAGGATCATAAAGGTTAATGATTTTAGTCACATGTTGTGATAGTGAGAGCGGAAGAGGCGAGGCCTAGGGAGGCCGTGCCCGTCTATAGCTACGCGCCTAACATTCCAACTTCCATGCACCCATTTCTGAGTCCTGAGCTTCTTTTTGGCAGCAGTTGCGGATGGAATATTGGTGGAGAACCGTGCCAGGATATGGCACTACGTGTACCTGCTCTGCGTGAATGCATTTCCTACATCGCTTCTTGGCATAAATCATAGGAAGCGGGGGAGCAGCTCGTGGGAGGAAATGCGTATCTCTGATGTATGAAGTGTCGTGCAGAAAGCTCTTGTGTGTACCTATATTCTCCACGATGAAAGAAAGCATTCATACGAGGCTGCTCTGTATTTACAGAGCTTATGTTCTTTTTTTTCCCTTAATACCAAGAATACTTTCATTTCCGATTTAAATAAAGATTTATATATATATATATATATATATATATATATATATATATATATATATATATATATATATATATATATATATCAAACAAACACATGCTAATTATTATTTATTTATGCCAACAAACTTACTGTTGGTGTTTTTAAACACACAAGCCGTGTGTGGGCAAAGTTTAAGAGGTAGAACTGGAACTTAAAAATTCAATGCCACAACTGGGATTTGAACCACAGACCTTCCGCTTGCCGGGCGGACGCTCTAACCACTGAGCTATTGTGACAAACTGCCAGAGAAATACGAACTGGCTTGAGAATTTAATGCCATTCTGGCAGTTTGTCACAATAGCTCAGTGGTTAGAGCGTCCGCCCGGCAAGCGGAAGGTCTGTGGTTCAAATCCCAGTTGTGGCATTGAATTTTTAAGTTCCAGTTCTACCTCTTAAACACATGCTAGTTTAGATATTCATAGCTAAGTTTAAAATCAGCATTTCGTTCACCTTTTCACTTCGAAATTTGAAGTGGTACCCCTACAAAATTATAATTATTCATTGCTCGCATACCTATATCATTAATTTACTCATATATTACTTTCTCTACTAAGTATAGTAAGTTGGGGAAGTATTGTATTCGACCCAAAAATTCGATATCGAGATTTCACCCGAAATAAATGTTTTGAGACCCCCTGAACCCAAAAAAGCATTTTCAGACAAAGGTCCGCGCGCGCTTGTGTGTGTGTGTGTGTTTGTGTGTGTGTGTGTGTGTGTGTGTGTGTGTGTGTGTGTGTGTGTGTTTGAAGAACGTAACAAAAACAAAAAGCCGGTTAAAAACCAAAGTTGGTATTTGAGTTTAATATCTTTCAAGGATGCGACACGAAGTTTCTGGACAAAATTCCCCCACACTAAACTACCCTTTAAACGGACAATTTTTCGAAAATTTTAATTTTCTCAAAATAGCTCCAAAGATTTTTATTAAAATGTCATATATTTAAAATAATTGTATGGCAAATAAAATGTATATTTGCAGTCCTGTTTACTCTTGAAGTCTGTTGCATAATGGTAAGCCGTAAAAGATAGACCAAATCTTTCTGTACAAAAAATGTAGATCTCGTTAAAACACACACTTTATGTCCCAATCCATTTGTTGTGGAGTGAACCATTTTGGAGATATTCCTTGTTATTTGTGTGAGTTTTGCAATACTTAAACTTTTCTCAAATGGAAGGTCATTATTCACCTTCTTATCGCTTTGCCGTGCAAAGAGAATGGTATTTCAAAGCCTTAATATAGCGACTAGCTGTAAAAGATTTGACTATCGCTCAAAGACTACTGTATTCCCAGATTCCCCTTGCACCTACAGGCAGATATACAATAATTTCTGCAAACTTTTATTTCAACTAGCGTGAAAAATAGTCATGTGGGTGCAACAAGTCAGATTTTTACTTTTAGTACCACGACTACTTCCATTTTCGATTTAATTAACGATTTATTTATATGTCAAATAAAAGCATGCCAGTTTAGATACTTATAGTTAAGTTGAAAAGCGTTCCTCACCCTTCCACTTCGAAGTTTCAAGTGGTAACCCTATATAATTGTAACAATTATTCATTGCTTACATATTTCATTAATTTGCTATCATATATTTTTGGTATTATTCTTTGACAGTTTGAAACTGCTTGGGAACGAAGAAACAAATGTACACATGGTCGTAGGAAGAAAGTACAATTTTCCTGAATTATTTAAGTAACTGATCGAAGCGTGTTCTATTTTTGGCAAACCATAAGGACATATAATCCGACCTCCTGCGGACTCCTTTTCAGCCTTCTTGAATGATAGTCTCAGTGGAGATGATTAAAAAGATTTAGATGCTTTTTTGAGAGGCATACGTAATTTTAAATAATTTAACAGCTACACAAGATTACCGTTTTGTAGTTTTATTTTCTTCAGCTCTAATAAGAGGTGGCCAAAATCCTGATCGCCTACAACCGAGAAAAGCAAAATGAATACAATATCTAGTCTGCAGCTGGAAATTTCAAATGAACCTAATTTTAATCATATAAAAATATAAAATAGTCAATTGTTTACATATTGCATTCATTTTGTTTGTATGCGCAAAAATGCTTGCTGATTCCTTCTCTTTGCCTCAGATCGCAATATCATTTTCGTATGAACTTTCATTCTTTCTTTCCATCTTTCCCTCCTTGTTTCATTCCTCCCTTCTTTCTTATTGTCCTTCCTTTCCTCTTTCCTTCCTTCCCCCTTTCCTTCCTTCCCTCCTTCTTTCCTTCCCTTCCTTCTTTCTTCCCTTTTCTTTTTTCTTCCCTTCTTTCTTTGTTTTTCCATCTTTCTCTCTCTTTAATGGCATTTGGTGTAAATCCTGGGGGAGAAAGAAGCAGAAGTAACCACTGAAGAGAGAGCGCGGGAACCGAGCGAGATGGTTCCGCGGTATCGTGTGTGTGGCTTGCCTTAAAGAAGTCCTGGGTTCAATTTCAGCGAATCGATCGCTGATGTAAATTATTATGCACCCTTCAATACAGTTACATCTCATACTCCTATCGAAACATTTACAAAAGTCTTAACTACAAAATGATCCTGGCAATGAAAATAATAGTCCTGGAAAAAACATAATAAAACATGACAAATACATCAAGACCTGAAATATGCATTTATTGATCATGGGTTTTTTCGTAGCTTCTCCAAGTAGATAGGCGAATGCTGCGGTGACCCTACATTTCAAAACCATCATTTCTTTCGTATGTTTAAGGGTTGTAGCACCAGACTTCGGCGGTTGGTGTGCTGCGGCATGATGATGAAATCTACACTTTGGTAAGACTTCTCCCTGGCGTTTGGAAGGACTGCCGACTTCCCCTTCGTTCCTGGGAGCTGTCTCGTCTACACACGGTATCCCCAGGTGGCGAGTGAACTAGGTAGGGCTTCAGTATAGCTGTCATATTGAATCGTTATGGACCCCATCTTTGATAGAAAACATCATCCTCCGGATCTAGTCAGCCTTCGGGTTTTCCCTTCATTCCTTCTTCCCAGGGGTCACATGGATGCACAAAGGGGCCATTTTGGCTTATATGCTCTATTATGCTCCAGTTACTGAAGCCGCTTGCTGCGATGTGGCCTTTCTGCCCTCTCGGGGTAGATGTTTTGTGTCCACTTCCGTCATTCGAAAGGTATGCAGGGGCTCTCGAAGATGGAGGAACTGTTTGCCTTTTTAACATAACTATGCTCCATTCGCCAAGATATTTTGACGTAACCGTACACTTAGGTTTTTCTCCGGGATGCAAGTTATGCATTAATAGTTCAATGTTTGCTAAATTACAAATAATTTTTAAAAGTATGTTCATATTACGTTCAACTCAAGTTATTCAAGACAGCTATTGTCGTTTGAACGTTAATAGAATACACTGTAAATTATGTTCTCCGTAATAATAAAGACGGAAGAGCTGATGTTAAAGGCATCGGCGCGCAGATAGAGATAAAACAAGATACTTTATCGCTTTTGTACAAGGCAGTAAATAATGTACATAAATTCTTAGTTGGTGTTGTAGATGGGTGATATATACTACCTCCTTACAAGCAAGTTATTTTATTATATTATGTAAACGGAAGTATGAATGGAACTACAAATAGTTTCTTTTTGGAGTTCATAATATACGAATCATTCAACCTACCCTTATGATAAATTTAGAACCGTTAAATATGAGAGTAATAATAACGACAACACCCCGTGTGGTGACCGGGGTTAAAGAATAGTCCCACCGTAATCCATACGTGTCGTAGAAGGCGACTAAAATGGATACCCAGTGCTTGGGGGTATAGCTGAGCCACCCTGACTCCGGGGACATAAATAGGAGTCCTGGTCCTCCAGGTTGGGGGTTGGGCGCTAGGCTAACAACCTAGCCCCGTAAAAAAATATATTGTTAAAAAAACCTCAAATAAGCCTCGGACTGGTAGAAACAACGATAACCGACCCAAAGCAAAGGAAATGGACATGTTTTTTGGCACATGGAACATAAGGACCCTTCTCAAAGCAGGAGCACTGGACACAATACTAGATCAATTAACACAATGCAGAGTGGAAATTATTGCACTACAAGAAACCAGATAGCAGGGCAAAGACATCTGGGATAGGAAGACACACACCTTTTTTTACAGTGGAAAAAAGCAGGGACGAAAGGAATTGGGGGTAGCATTTGCGGTAACAAAAAGTATGAAGGCTAATGTAATAGGTTTCAAACCTATTAATGAAAGAATTTGTATTCTTAGAATTAAAACGAGGAAAGAAAATATAAGCTTCACAAATGTACATGCACCCACAGAAGAAAAAGAGGAAGTAATACAAGAAGATTTTTACCAGAGATTAGAAGAAGAGTATGAGCAGGTACCTCATACAGACATTAAAATCATCCTAGGAGATTTAAATGCACAAATTGGTAAGGAAGGATACTACCAAGATACAATAAGTAAACATAGTCTGCACGAAATATCAAACAATAATGGACAAAAATTAATAGATTTTGCCACCAGTAAGGAAATGATAGTAGCATCAACATAAGAGAATCCACAAGAAAACGTGGATTTCACCAGATAGCAAAACAAGAAACCAGATTGATCATATACTAATAGACAAACAACACAAGAAAAAAATAATGAATGTAAGATCATATAGAGGGGCAAGTAGTGAATCGGATCATTACCTAGTCAGATCCAGATTTAAATATAGTAAAATGTTCTATAAGAAAAAAACAATGCAGAATAAACAAAATCAACACAGAAAAGCTCAAGGAAGAGGAAACTAAAGTAAAATATCAGGAGAAACTAACACACTATTTAGCAAGGATAGAAGTAGAGGAAAATGAAACTATAGAACTGTGGAATCGAACAAAAGAAACAATACAAGAGACAGCACTTGAAACGCTGGGAACGCAAATTGGAGATAATAGCAGGAAATGGTTTGATGATGAATGTTTAAAAATGGTAAATGCAAAAAACGAAGTTTATAGAAAATGGCTGGACAGGCCTACAATAATGAAAAGGCAGGAATACGAAGAGCTGAGGAAAATGTCGCACAACAAGATGTGCTGTAATAAAAAGAGGAAGAACATAGAGGCCAGCATCGAAAGAATAGAAGAAAATCTTAAAGATAATAACTTAAGGAGGGCATATAGAGAAACTGGATACTTAAGAGAAGCCTTTAAACCTCAAACTAATATATGTAAAGATAAAAATGGCAAACTTATAGCTAATGAGACAGAAATAGGAATTAGATGGAAGGAATACTTTCAGGAGCTGCTTAACTCTACAATAGGAAAGATGTCGAACGCACCAGAATCACAAAAAAAGAAGGAAAAGCGAAATACAGAAGAAGTAGAACCACCTAACATAATAGATGTAGAAATAGCACTACGAGCAATGAAAAATAATAGATCCCCAGCTGTGGATAACATACCAGCTGAGCTATATAAATATGGTGGAAATAAAATAAAGGAAAGACTATACAAATTAATAAAACGGATATGGGATGAGGAAGTAATATCAACGCAGTGGAAAATCAGTACAATCATTCCAATATATAAAAATAAAGGAGATAAACAAGAATGTCAGAATTATAGGGGAATATCTCTCCTATGCACAGGATATAAGATATTTACAACCATTGTTAACAATAAACTTAAACCATATGCAGAAAAGATAATAGGGGAATACCAGATAGGATTTAAACCTGGAAGATCAACATTGGATCAAATATTCACAATTAAACAAATCCTAGAAAAGACATGGGAATATAACATAGAGATACATCAAATTTTTATAGACTTCCAGAAAGCATATGACAGCATAGAAAGGGGAAAGATATATTATGGAAGAGTTCCAAATTCCAGAGAAGTTAATAAATTTAGTGAAAGTCACAATGGATAATACTGCAGCCCAAATTAAAATTGGGAACTACATAACAGACTGTTTCAATATAGAAAATGGACTAAAACAAGGGGATGGGCTGGCACCCACCTTGTTTAACTTAACACTGGAATATATTATTAGGAAACTACCAGTAGATGTAAAATCCAGAATATATTATAGATCCGTACAGCTATTAGCATATGCAGATGACATAAATATAGTAGGGAGATCCAACAATGCAGTTTCAGAAATATACACAAAATTGGAAGAGAATGCAAAGGAAGTAGGGCTTATGATAAATAAAGAGAAAACAAAAGTCATGATACAAAAGAGTAGTAGTAAGAACAAAAGCAGAAATACCAGCACTAATGAAAACCATCTGGAAATAGTTAATAGCTTCAAGTATCTAGGAGCAATTATAAATAATAAAAATGATGAAAATGAGGAAATAAAGGCTCGAATAACAGCAGCAAATAAAGCATATGCTTCATTACAGAAAATATTTAGGAATAAAATAATATTCCCTAAAACAAAAATAAGATTATATAAAACATTGATTAAACCAGTGCTAATATATGGCTGTGAGGCTTGGACATTGACTCAAGCCACGGAGGAGAAACTGTTAATATTCGAAAGGAAGATACTTCGAAGGGTATATGGACCAACCAAAGTTAACGGAGTATGGCGAAACAGATATAATAAAGAATTATATGAGATATACAAAGATATTGACATAGCACAAGAAATTAAGATTAGAAGATTAAGATGGGCGGGACATGTTCAAAGAATGGAAGAGAAACGGATCCCCCAAAAAATGTTAGAAGAAAAATTTTATAATATAAGACCTAAAGGCAGACCAAAAAACCGTTGGGAAGATACAGTAAGAAGAGATGCCGTACAGATTTTGGGAGTCCGAATGTGGAGACGAAAAGCAGAAAATAGAGATGAATGGAGGCAAAAATTGAGGGAGGCTGGGGCCCAAAAGGGGCTGTAAAAGCCATATAGTAGTAATAACGACGACGACGACGACAACAACAACAACAACAACAACAACAACAACAACAACAACAACAACAACAACAATAATAATAATAATAATAATAATAATAATAATAATAATAATAATAATAATAATAATAATAATAATAATAATAATAATAATAATAATAATAATAATAATAATAGTGAATTGCGATCAATAACACGTATTCTGACTTCAAATTATTCCAATTGCTCTGTCTACCAACTGGTCTTTCAGAGTTTATATAACTATAGATACCAGTCTTACAGTACAACCAATGGAATTCCACCAATGTAAGTTTAATTTTCTGTTTTCGAAATTTTACACCAGAGATTTTCCTTGAATGTCACTAAATCTAATGTATATAGAAAACCGCCATCTTCATGCTCGCCCAACCACAGCCATTAATCATGTCGTCAAATACGTGCCCCGACAGCATGACAACCCGTTGTGAAAAATGGACGATACAGGAGCAGTTACACATATTGCAGAGGCTTCCAATTCTACAGGGAATGAACCTACGGCAGTGTGAACGCGTGTGTTTTTTCCTAGCTCCAGATATAGTGGTAATACATTGACGCAGCTATGTGCCGAGCTATCTACTGGATGGCGCTGACTGGTCGAGGCACTGGCGGATAAGTAGCACTCTCGCCAGTGTATCACCAGAAATACTATCGAGAGATAACCAGAAGTTTCCCTTCTCCTCGCCTCTCGAACATTCTAGAACTCTGTAGAAATTTCCAACTGCTATATAAGTGAACGTTCTCGCAAGTGAAGAGAGATCGTGAGTGTCTTCTGATGGAACATCAGGGATAGTTGTGACGTACCTTACTACTGCGAGATATTAGAGACGTCTTGTGTTCGACTCCTCAGTGAGTGAACCATCTAGAGATTTTATCAAGACAGTTACAAGCCTTGTCAGACCAACAGGATTTGAAGCCACAGCTTGATATTGACAATTTGCTGATATATGAGTACGTTTCATTTTACATACTTCCCATTTACATGTTGTTTGGCAAAAAAAAAAAAACAAAAAAAAAAAAAAAAAAAAAAAAAAAAAAATTGGTCCTACACTGCTGGGAACTTAAAAGTGATCCAGAAACGAAGAAACTTTTTACCTTGCAGCATATTAAAAGCTTTTGATAAAGCTATACGAAACAAAATCTGGAGCACATTACATGACAAAGTATACCTAACATTTAGTGAAGGTAATTAAGAGCTTATATACGAATACGTAAGTTAGAAACTATAGCAAAGAATAATCGCGAATTATAAAATTTGGAATAAATATAGATAATATTACTCTAAATGCTATGCTGTTTGCAAGTGACTAGGTGATTATCACTAATTTGAAAAGAGAATCACAAAAGACCACCTAGGAGTTTCAATTAATAACGGGAAAGCATTAATATCTCATATCTAAAAATCTGATGTGTTGCACTCACATGCCTTTCTCTACTCTTGTACTAACCATTCTTACAAACTCTTATACTTATATCTTCGTGTTAGTTGAGATAAACATTTGTATAAATTATCTTATTGTTTATTTCTTGTAGGTGTAAGGGGAATATTAGAATATAGTAGGCTTTGAGCGATAGTCAAATTTTTTAAATCTTTGAGATCCCGTTCTCCTTGAATGCTTAAGATACAAAAAACTGAACAACGATGTTCCATTTCACGAAAGTTTTAAGCTTTCCGAAACTGACACAAATAACAAGGAATATCTCCGAAATGGTTCACTCTACAAAAACATTTATTCAGACATAAATTGTGTGTTTTAGTGAGATCTACATTTTTGTATACTAAGAGTCGGTCTCTTACGGTTTACGAGTTATTCAAAAGTCATCCAGAGTAAACAGGACTACATAAGCTATAGCCAGAAAATTCAAAATATACATTTCATTTGTCATACAAATATCTTAAACATATGGTATTTTAATCAAAATCGTTAGAGCCATTTTCAAGAAAATCAAAATTTTCGAAAAATGTTCCGTGTAAAGGGTCGTTTAGGGTGATGTGGAATCGTCGCTCCTCCTTTCCGCTCTCCTACGCCGACTGCTGCTTTCTGGATATCTTCTGCTCCGGCTGCTCTGGCATATGATCTTAACCTCGGGTATGCGTGAGTGTTTGCGAATAAAACCAGAACTTCGTTGAAACACTTTTATTCTCCCAAAACAAGAAAGCGTGAGATTTGCCGATCGTTATTAAATACGTTGAGTCGTTACCGTGTCATTACTAAGACCAAAGATTGTTAATATTAACTACAATGTGTCCTCACACTTGAGGATCCGTAATACAAGTCCCGTAGCTGAGATGCTCGCTCGGCGGTATGGGCGACACGTGTACTGCCCCGTCGGATTCTGGAGGGCCACTGTACTGCCCCGTCGGGTTCTGGAGGGCAACTCTAAACGACCCTTTCTCTCCGGGTTCTCGCAGGCAAGTCTCTGTGCGTTATGACGCTCTCTATACCTTTCACTTCCTAATTAGCAACAGGGTTTCGAAGAAACGACCATCCCTTGTTTTCCGGCTCAACACCGGCGCTGAGCGATTTCCAGGAAAACTGGTCTTACCAGGTCTCGCTGGACTACCTGAAGCTCGCCCCTAATGACTTGTCTGTACCTTTTCGTGCCTTTTGGACAATTTTAGTCACAACTAATCTCCCAGATCCTGTAGCTTTATATATGTAACGATTTTAACATTTTCTGATTATTTAATTCCGCCATGTGATGCAGTATTCTATCCATAATTATGGCGTTCACAATTTCGGCTTCAAGGGTGGGGCTATTTTCTTCAAAATCTTCGTGTCGCATCCATGAAAGACATTAAACTTAAATACCAACTTTGGTTTTTAACCGACTTTTCGTTTTTGAGTTATGCTGTCCACAGACAGACAGACACACAGACACACATACGGACCTTTTTCTAAAAATGATTTTTTTTGGATTCAGGGGGTCTCAAAACATATATTTCCGGTGAAATCTCGACATCGCATTTTTGGGTGGAATACAATACTTCCCCTACTTACCAGTAGAGAAAGTAAAACAAAACAAAATGAATGACTTACTTAGGATCACAGAACCAAAATAGTAGTCGATAAATATTAACGTTCTGGAACGGATATGAACACTAATTACCTAGGTTGTTGTAAGAGGTCAGGATCTATGTAAGAACTCAAAATATTAGAAAATAAATCACAGAGAACAGTACAATTAAAATTCTAAACAACCGTGGTCGTGTCCCTGTTGACATAAGCCTCTAAGAATTGGACTTAGAATCGAGCAACAAAGAGAACTTTGAAAATGAAAAGGAAAGAGAAACATATTAACTTCTTCAGAAGTATTGCAGGTTATACGCTATTGGACCATTAAAAATGAGAACTTCAGTAAGAATTAAGTACTTTGAACCTTACAGAAAAAATAAATACACAAAATATAGCCTGGCCCCGTAGCTCAGCTGGTAGAGCACCTGCCTGATGTGTAAGGAGTTCGATCCCGGCAGAAGGGGTAGGAATTTTTCTCGAGCAAGATTATTCCTTATCCTTCCCAGAGTCTGGAAGTATGCATGACCAACGTGTGACCAACTCGCCACTACAAGGCCCGGCAAGGGGTTAAACGAGGCAAAGTCCGCGTATGTTGGAAAGAGATAAAGTCACACTCTCCTCTTTCTGCAAAAGTTGGACATCGTTGTGCTAGAATGAAAGATAGTAAGTAGGTTGCCTAAACAAATATTAAATCATGCTCCAACGGCGAAGAGAAGTGTGGAAGATCAAAATTGCAATGGATAGAAGAAATACGTTTGATGACAGAACATACTATAGGCATAATCCTTGCAGATTAACAACAACAACAACAACAACAACAACAACAACAACAACAACAACAATAATAATAATAATAATAATAATAATAATAATATGATGATAATAATAACAATAACACTAACAATAATAACAATAACAATAATAATGATGATGATGATGATGCAAACGTTGAAATTCTGTAGTTTAAAATAAGAAATTAGAAACTAAGGGCTTCACTTATCTAAGTAATATTGCAAGATCTTCCATAGCTGACATGTTTCAAGTTGTATCTAACTTATTTTCAAAGATATACAAACAAGTTACCATAGTTACCCAAATGCTTCAAAATAATTATACTAATTAAGGAAAAATGTAAGCTATTAGTAGTGAAACAATATAATCTAAAACAAGAACAAATTATATTGTGTTGCTTCACTGTTAATAGCTTCAATTTGTCCTTAATTCCTCTAGTTTATTTACATTGCTCTCAAGTACAAGAGTTTTATAGAATGAAGTAATAACTCAGGAGCAGGGATTATAAAGGAAGGTGCCAACTGGAATATTTGGGAACCACTGGAGTACCCAGAAGTGCTCAGTCATTCTGGATTCTGTTGCTCCATTCCACAGAAATGTGTGAAATAATAAACTGCTGCACCCAAGACCGTGCTTCTGGTGTTGGAGTCATTGTCCACTTTCCATTGTGAGGGTCCCCACATGTTTTATCCAGTGCGCCAGGATGGTGATATTTCTTGAATTCCTCGTAAGCTGAAGACGTTTGTTACATCGTGGGAACTGTAGCCTTTTGCTGGCAAGTGAGAGTTATTTCTCTGCTACTGGCGAAGTCTTTAGGAATACCGTTCCAGGCGACTGCTCTCGGCTCCATTACCAGAGTTCTTGTGGTGATGATGGAGATAGCCATCTTTTCTTTCGCTGCTGCAAGTACCTCTAGCTCACTTGCAAAATGTTCAGCGAGCAATGTCATCCATTGACCTTAACTTGCAGACAATCACGTGATCTGCCTCAAGATTTATGTACATTCCTTAAGGCCTTTGTAAGATCGGAAGAAAAATACCATAGTGTTCCTGCAATGCAACTACAACATTGTTAGGTACCATCAGCACTAGAGAAAATAGCTAATGGATTTACTTATCTAAGGAAAGTGCTGTTAAAATTAACAAGAGCATAACACGACTATTGGTGGTGTGTAAATTCTATTCCTGCTGATGTGTAAACACTAACTTGGCATCTAGGTGCAACGTGTATTTGCAATACTTTAATAACTATTAACACGTGCTTTGCCACCACGTGAGGAGGCCAATTAGAAAAGAACTGACGTGTTGCACTCACATGCTCTTCTCTACTCACTCTTGCACAACTATTCTTACAAACGCCTAATCTTTTATCTACTTCATGCTAATCTAGATAAATATCTGCAGAAATTGCCTTATTGTATATTTTCTTATAGATACAAGAGAAATAAGGAAACACGATAGGCTTAAGCGATAGTGAACTCTTTTAAGAGTTGTTCGCTAATGTGATGTAATTCTTTATATAGTCAAATGATAAAGAAAACGAATTTGAGAAAAGTATAAGTATTTGAAAATTCAAACTAATAAGGGGAATATCTCGGAAATTTTTAATTCACAAAAAATGTATTTTGTGTTGTTTTAACAAAATATACATTTCTTGTAGAATAAGATTTTGTCTATCTCATACGGTTTACCAGTTATGCAAAAGTCATTCACAATGAATAACACTTCAGAGGTATTTCCCAAAAAGTTCAAGGTGTACCCCATGAACAAATAAATATGAGTCATGCCTGGAACGCACACGTACTTTCATAGATGCCTACGTACATGACAGCTAGATAGACTTGCCTATTTGTTGAAAACTGCAAGTTATTTGGTACTCATGGAGTTGTTTTCTGCCGTTAAGGTAGTCTGACGTTCCAGACATGATCTTTTTTTAAGCATTTTTAGAAAAAGGTGTGTGTGTGTGTGTGTGTGTGTGTGTGTGTGTGTGTGTGTGTGTGTGTGTGTGTGTGTGTGTCTGTCTGTCTGTCTGTCTGTGGACAGCATAACTCAAAAACGAAAAGTCGGTTAAAAACCAAAATTGGTATTTACATTTAATGTCTTTGAAGGATGTGATACGAAGATTTTGAAGAAAATTACCCTACCCTAAACTACCCTTTACATGGGAAATTTTTCGAACATTTTGATTTTCTTGAAAATGACTAACGATTTTGATTAAAATGTCATACGTTTAAGATATTTTTATGACCAATGAAATGTATATTTTGAATTTTCTGGCTATAGCCTATGTAGTCCTGTTTACTCTGGATGACTTTTGAATAACTTGTGAACCGTAAGAGATAAACCAAATCTTACTATACAAAAAATGTAGATCTCACTAAAACACACAATTTGTCTGAATAACTTTTTTAGAGTGGAACAATTCGGAAATATTCCATGTTATTTGTATCAGTTTCGGAAAACCTAAAATTTTCGTGTAATGGAACAGCGTTGTTCATTTTTTATATCTTAAGCGTGCAAAGAGAACGGGATCTCAAAGCTTTAAAACATTTGAGTATCGCTCAAAGCCTACTGTATTCTAATATTCCGTTGCACCTGCAAGTAAATAAACAATAAGATAATTTGTACAAATGTTTATATCAACTTACACGAAGAAGATATAGGCATAAAAGTTTGTAAGAATGGTTAGTACAAGAGTAGAGAAATTCATGTGAGTGCAACACATCATGTTTTTAATAAAGGTATCTTAAACATACGATATTTTAATAAAAATTGTTAGCCAACTTAAAAAAATAAAACATTTCGAAAAATATTTTATGTAAAGGGTAATTTAGGGTGGCAGGTTTTATTGAAAATCTCCGTGTCGCGTCCTTGGAGGATGCTGCATTTAAATATCAAGTTTGGTACTTAACAGACTATTCGTTTTTGAGTTACACTGTTCACAGACAGAGGACAGACAGACAGATAGATGCCACAAAGGTGTTTTCCTAATGTTTGTTATTCACGGAATCTCAAAATATGTATTTTCGGTGAAATCTTGGCATGGAATTTTTGTTTGGAATGTCATTTTTCCTCCGTTTTCTGTATTACATAGTAGAGCAAATTAAAGCAAGAGGACTCCAAGAGAGTTATTGGATTTTGTTCGGTGAATGGAATATTAATGGTGCATCAATATGTACATCGTTATATTTCGGACACATTAGCAAAATTTTAACTCTGGACATTTTGGGAAACAATCGTACATATTTACGAGGCTATCCATTTAAACTAGTGCTAAGAGATACTCCAGTGAAAATGAATCTGCCATAGCTCTTGCTCAAATGGATGTATTTCTAGCAATGGGAGTATTTAAATTTGAGTTCAATATATTTCAAACTAGCTGAAATACCAGGCGCTTCCGTGGTTTGACGAGTTTGTCCCTACAGCTTGCGTTGCATACTATAAATCTGGGAAAACCGCGAAAAAATCGTATATTAGAGTGGTCGAAAAAGAAATCGAACCTGGACCTCCCGAATACGAGTCTCACTCAATATCGCAAACTTAAGTAAAACGCAAAAACACGGGACAAATGTTTGTCTTGAATCACCACTCGCATTTGCATTTGATCCTAATACAGAAAGGGGCAGTGTAGCAAACTGCCTATTTGCGTGTCCGACAGACGATAACATATGAAACAAGCTATCAATAAACTCATACTATGAAGAACCCAAAATAAACCAAATAAATAAAAACACGGAGAAAACACTATGGAAAAGCAATTTTGAACAACCCCGAATACCAGAGGCAGTAAAGGGAGTAGGGAAAGCAGTGTGAATATAAGACGTTGCATTTCTATGTCAATAATATAGAAACATTTTGAATTTTTTATAGAAGAGGTAGTACAGAAATAAATGCGATTGTGTTTCGCAAAAGAAACATGAGTAAAGATAATCGTGTTAATGTAATGCATTGCATTTCAATTTCAATCATACAAAACTGCATGAACTGTATGTTGAAGGGCGATTAGGGAAGAGTATATGAACTTATTACATAAAAGAAAAGCGAGTAAAGAAAACCACGTGAATATTACGCTGTATAGTAACATGGATGCTTGTATGGATGTCATACAAACCATCTTATACGGTTTAAGAGCGCATACAGGACAAACATATATAAAAGGTCGAAATATTTTGGAAAAGGCTTTTCCCACGAAGGACATCTTGAGTAACTTGACTAATTTTTGAAGATCCTTTCTGCAATTTTATGCGTTAAACGTTGTTATTACTTAATGTTGTTAAGAAAAAGTTTGTGAAGTATATCATTATGGTTTAAAAAAGTATGACAACATACTTAGTTGACTGCAGAAACACTTGTGCCGAAAACTTAAGCGTGCGCAACATTTGCAATTGCCAGAAAAAGGATTTAAGTCGTAATCCCATATCAACTCAACCAGGTTACTGTATACTGTGTCAAACGAGAACTCGTAACAAGCTTTATTTATTGCACGGAAAGCGTTACAAACCTTGCTTTGCAGCTCGGGATTTACAAAACGCTCGCAACTCGTTCGCCAACTATCTCGTAATTCACTCACATTTATTTTCTGCCCTCTGTTTATAGTCCCATGTTGCTAAGGAAACACATTAATGCAGTGTTCTAGAGTTTATCAGAATACAGATGGTGTATTTCCTCTAAGCTAGTCAAAGCCTCTTCCAGTGCTTGCCGACTAAACCATACGGTTCTCATCCAGCACAATTTCTTTTCCATAATTTTCCTTTCTTTCCGCTTCTTTCTCATTTTTCAGTTGTGCTTCTAGGTCTAGCTGGAGGTTCGTCACACACCGAACACCAGCAGAGACAATTGCTGAAAGCAAATTTCATCACCACAGGCCTTGCATTCACTATGCAAATCCTCTGCTCCAAACATGACGAGGAAATTAAAAATCAAGAAAATTAGGCATTACACAAACGGTGCCAGTATTTGCCTACAAATCTGGGAAAACCGCGAAAAAATCGCATATTAGAGTGGTCGAAAAAGAAATCGAACCTGGACCTCCCGAGTACGAGTCTCACTCACTATCGCGGAACCACCTCATTGGATTTGCAAACTTAAGTAAAACGCAAAAACACGGGACAAATGTTTGTCTTGAATCACCACTCGCATTTGCATTTGATCCTAATACAGAAAGGGGCAGTGTAGCAAACTGCCTATTTGCGTGTCCGACAGACGATAACATATGAAACAAGCTATCAATAAACTCAGGCCACATGTTGGAAATATCGGCTTGTGTAAACCATGCTGCAAATTCTGTTCTAATACGCTCAATCATTTTTACCATGGCTATACGAAAACAAAGATTGAACTATGAACAATTTGATTGCCTGCATGGTCCGTCCTGGACAATCTTCTCTGCTATTTCAGGCTCCTACATCGAGTGAGTGAGTGAGAGAGGGAGTGAGTGAGGGAGTGAGTAAGTGAGGGAGTGAGTGAGTGAGGGAGTGAGTGAGTGACTGAGTGAATGGAGTTTAAAGGTCCATCTACATCGAATTTTTGTAAATGAAGATATTGGAAGAAGCGCGTTTTTCGTGATCTCTGTTTGGTAGTACTTCGAATGAAAATCGGTATTGTCTACGAAATTCACTGCCACAGAATAATTCGGGAGGATTTGACACATAAAGTAAATGTTTTCTAAAATATCAAAAGTAACACATACTAACGTACCTATACATTCTATCTTATCATTTTCTCGTTGTAATCGACATCGCAAAGAGAACCGGAGTGTGAAAATTAAACTCTCCATCTAGCAAAAGTTCAAAATTCATAGGAAATTGAAACTTCCTTCAATGTATATCCCTAAACACAGAGGAGGAGAGGATGGATTTATTCCTTTCTTTAATTGCATTAGCGCTGGGTGTAGTACACTTACCCTTCTGGTCAGGACGTGGGGTGACTTGCGAGTAAGGATAACACCTATTGCTCGCGATATACCCGCTTTTTTTCTTCAATGTACATATATCTTACATATAGTGTTTATTATTTCAGTTCAGGCTGATTAAGCGAGCTTATTCCGACGAACTACCCTTCAATAGGTGCCGTAATATTGACTATGACCACGTTAGGAGGGGAAACTTACAAAGCACTTCGACGTATGAAAGATATCTTGTGCCTGATGGGGCGTCCACTGCGAGTGAGGGGTGAAGTAAGAGCTACTAAGGGTGGTCGGGCCTGAGGAGAGATGAAGCAGAGGACAGGGGTCCATAACGGCTACCGATTAATTCCCTGAGGCGCCTAGGACTCGAAGACAGGGAGGACGAAGATTCCCTGCCATGCATGCTGAAACTCTCGGAATTTAAATGAGAAGACAGGTGAAATGAAGCGACAGGAAATTTGTGGGATTAATTGTCCTTCCCAGCATTCGCATAACAACCTGAGAAACTTCCAGTCAGGAAGGTCGGTCACGGGAATCGAACACACGAACCTCCGAATGCGGCCACAGACAACATCACCTGAGCCATCCCGCTCGGTGCCCTGCTATTTCTTTCACTCTATCATTCGATCACTTCTACACAAATCATGTTTTTCTTCTAATGTAATGGCTGATGACAGAACGCGATCATCTTTTCACCGCCAATTTCACACCAGCACACTCGTCTGATTATTATCCTTCAAATGTGCATTGTATTGTAATATTTATATGATTTCAGATTCGGATGTTAAGACAATTTCTCCGGATGCTTTTCAAGATCTCTGATATTACTCTATGTGTTTCATTTTCGAGACGAATCAAAAACGAGCAAGTGTTGACGACTTTCTAACTTCAAATCAATCTGTGATTGAGGAAGATACATGATAAGCCGTATATGTGAAAGAAAATTCGCCAATTAAAGCCGTGAATCAGACGTTGTGTGGCACATAACACAGTTGTACATTTACCCTGAATTATTAGAGTTTTTGTAGGTATCTATTACTGGCGTGTTTTCCCTGGCGACAGGCGGTTTCCTTTTCTTTCAGATTGTTGCAACACTCCTTCCATAGGTTTGTACTATAGACGGTTTTCATGGGCAAACCCAACATAGGCATCCAATACTTGAGAGGTTTGTAAACGGACACAAAACTGTTTAGTTATTAGCTTGAAAAGCCAAACTAAAATTATGACATACTTTCATGACCGTCTTTAAGTTTGTCGCCAAGGATAAAGCAGGATATTACGAAGACATAGAAAGTTCCTCCAAACTTCAGTCTGTGGGAGAACTTTGCTTAAATCTGCCCATCGCTAATTTGCAAGTAATATATTTTGGCTGAACTTCCAGGGGGCAAGTTTCACGTAAATCTGTGACCGATACAACCGAGGAGACCTTAACCTGAGCAGACTGATTTACTATATAGTGACGTCTGAAGCAAGTCTTGCCAAATCCGATAAACAACAGCATCGTAAACTAGAAAATGCACTTTATCTGGAAACCGGATTGCTTTCTATCGGCGACTGTACATGCCTCATTGAAGAAAAAAGTTGGCAGTGTTGCTGCAGCAAGCAGTACATAGGGAGAGAGAGAGGATGCACTTAGACATTTATCTCTATAGCAGGGGATCTCTTGAGAAGTTAAATGCGTCCTGCTCCTGAGGGGGAGGGAGATATAAACCCAGACGTCGCGGCGGAGACTCGCAATGTCTCGGTGATTTTCCACTACCTACATCGTCGTGTCACACGGCTAACCGCTTGTCAAACTCCGCAACAATCTTATGATTAGAACATACATTTACATGAGAAATGCATGCTGCCTTTAAATGCATTCTGTAAGTCACACTTTTATAAACACTTTGACCAGAATTTGATAGTGCATATAAAACCGCACCTCATAGCATTTATACCATTTTACAAGAAAAATTAAGAAAATTATTTTTAGTTTATGGAGCACATTCAGAAGAGCCGCCTACATTTGAAGGAAAACTACCGCGATATAATAGGTAATAATAATAATAATAATAATAATAATAATAATAATAATAATAATAATAATAATAATAATAATAATAATAATAATAATAATAATAATAATAATAATAATAATAATAATAATAATAATAATAATAATAATAATAATAATAATAATAACCAAAGTAAATGCCTAAAACGGAAGCAGCATATCTGCTTACTCAAAACATCTACAATAAAAATATATGTTACACCATTGCCTTTCTCTACTCTTGTACTAATAATTCTTACAAATTCTCATTCCTATATCTTCTTCATGTTAGTTGAGATAAACATTTGCAGAAATTATCTTATGGTTTATTTCCTTGTAGGTGCAAGGGGAATATAGGAATACAGTAGGCTTTGAGTGATAGTAAAGTACTTTAAAGCTTTCAAATTCCGTTCTCTTTGCACGGCTAACATAAAAAAATGAACAATATTCTATTTGACAGAAGTGTAAGTTCTCAAAAACTCACACAAATAACAAGCCATATCACCGAAATGGTTCGCTCTACAGAAAAAAGACATAAATTGTGTATTTTAGCAAGATTACATTTTTGTATAGTAAGATTTGGTATATCTCTTCCGGTTTACCAGTTATGCAAAAGTCATCCAGAGTAAATAGGACTTCATAGGCCATAGCCAGGATATTCAAGATATAAATTTCCTTTGTCTTATAAATATCTCAAGCATAAGGCATTTTAATCAAAATCGTTAGCCATTTTGAAGAAAATCAGAATTTTCGAAAAATTTTCCATGAAAAAGTTAGTTCAGGGTGCAGCAATTTTCTTCAAAATCTTCATGTCGCATCCTTGAAAGACATTAACCCTAAATGCCAACTTTGGTTTTTAACCGACTTTTCGTCTTTGAGTTATGCTGTCCACAGGCTGAAACACACACGTACCTTTCTCTAAAAATGCTTTTTTTTTTTTTTTATTTATTTATTTATTTAGGGGACTTCAAAACATATATTTCCGGTGAAATCTCGATATCGAATTTTTGGGTGGAATACAATAGTTCCTTTATTTTACTATACGTAGTAGAGAAATAAAAATGCATATCTAAATATACAAAGTTAGAACACTGTAACACAGTAATTAAACCTGAATCCCTCTATGGAGCAGAAACATTAGTCTTGTATAGAAAATCTGATATTGAAAATATAGTAAAAAAAGAATGCAAAATCGTAAGAAAAATGTTTAAGTCCACAAGTCTTAGGTGAAGAGTACAGACTTAAAATTAAAAAAAGAAAAAAAAATACACCCTATGACCCCCCCCCCACCCAAAAAAAAAAAAAAAAAAAAAAAAAGAGAGAGAGCAGACTCTGGAAGCGTATATTTGTCTAAGTACATGTTTCCATGGCCAGTTTACAATGGTGTCACGGAATGCGTGTCTTTAGCGTCGTTCTGTTGTCATGTCTCATATTGAGTCTCAACTATTCAATGTGAGCGGATGGCCGAGTGGTTGGACTTCAACAAATACCTATACGCTTCCAGAGTCTGCTCATTTGTTTTGTCTTAGGGTGTATATACTGATATTTATAGTGATATTAGAAAACGTAGGTTGAAATTTTATTGGTATAATAAACGAATGAACTCAAATAGGCTCGCAGAACAAATATTAGAATTTTTCGAAAATAGAAGTAAAGCACAAGTAGATACCATGAATATAAAAATGACTTAAAATTGGCAGGAATTACTCAAGAAAACAAACAGAGATAAGCTTAAAATCAAGATGCAAAACAGCAAGTTGACCAAGAGTAGAAAGCGAAGAGTAAATGGAACATGGACAGATGAGAGAAAGAAAGCCCACAGTCTAAAAATGAAAGAACGATGAATTCAAAGGATAATTAAGAAACGACTCTAAGAACTTTGCGTAGTCTTACATGGGCTCATTCGCTAAAAAATAGTAATAACAACAATAATCATTTATAATAGTAATAATAATTAATAATTCCTGTAGGACTACAGCCTCTTCTAAGAGGAGCGTAGGTTGATATGCTCTTCCAACATTTGAGCTGTGAATGTGGAATTTCCCTGTCTCTGACGGTTTGTCTAAACCTCGTATATTTGTTTAAGTTTGTTTAAGTTTATTCCGCTCGGTCTTCTGAACTTGAGTCTCTTTTGAAATTTCAAACCAAATCTCACTTTTTGACATGTGTCCCTTTTTATCGATGTCACTGCCATAACTATATATGTCCCATTCAGCACTCGGGCGCGCTGATTGCCTTAGTTGCTGACCAGTTGTTTGTGGGCCTTCCAGGTAAGCACTGATAATAAATTGAGCGATTAGCATGCAACGTAGGCTGCCAGGCGAAACGAACCGTAGTGGGCTGTGGTATAAGCTCTGTAACGGATGGGGGGCAACACGTACCCTGCGACCTACCTATATTGTGGCTACCACCTCCCACGAGGAAAGGATGAAGTGAAGGAACTACAGGAGGCTACAGGCCGCAGTAGGCAAATAGCTTACCTAACCTAGATTTCAAAGCCTTCATTTTCCAGGAAACGAAAGAGCCCTGATGTTTACAACGGGTATTTGTGCCAAGAATTTGTTGAATCATTTCTGGCAGTTTTGAGCTAACATTAAGAGGTACGAAAGAATTCCTTAAGCATTCAGTTAAATCGAAGGCAGTTTGAGAGGATATACAGGGTTGAGCAGATAAAATCGGACCGGCCTGTCTCATCTCATATGATTCGGAAGGAAATTATGTAGAGCATTGGTTTCCTTTCTTATTTATATGTACACTGAGTGGAAGAGAAGCATTTTATTCCAATAAAATTTGTTTCAAATCATTGGAAGTTAAAGTTTGTTTAAAATCAATATCTTAACGAGCCGGTTTTGTGCCCAACCCTGCAGAAATACATGTAGAGAAGGTATTAGGTGTATGAATACGCAGACTTTAACGGAGACTTCTTGACGTTAAGCTGAAACATAAGTTCCTCTATCATTTTCCTCTATAGTACATAGTTGCATGAATAAAAAATAAAATTGGACGTATGTTTGATTGTCAATCTATCACTACTCCTTTATTCCTTACTTCTGCAATTATCATAGTGAGATAGAGCTTCAAAAGATGAGTTATTTATGTATTTTCCATCTGTTGCTAAAATGAGTCGTTAAGCATAAACATATTCCATAATTGGATTTCAGCGCCTCTATTGGAATAAATTCTTGCATATACGCTTGGGAATCGCGCAACCGTAGCGGGTGTGTAGACTGGAAGGTCAGGAATGTTGACAGTAAAAACTGTCTGAATAGTGCTAGGGAATAGCAGCCTTTCCGTCGTTACTTGCAGTAGCTGATACACGTGGCCAAACCAGCTTTCGAGCTCTGGCTTACTTTGCACTGTCATTCGTTGTAGGTATGAACACGTGCATAACAACGGAAGTCGCTTTAGTAAAAACATATTCGCCTTTTCAGTCCTACTCTGTTGGCAGACTGTGCAGATAATGTATTCAATAATATTCAATTATCTCCTTTACCTTTCACGATAGATGAGTATCTTGTTCGACTTTTTTATTCATTTATGAATCTACCATCTTGCGAAATCTGCGCACGTAACAGTTTGCATGCCTATCCTCTCTTACACTGGAGGCTTCGTAAAGAACAATGTTGAGCTCTTTTATAGTATCACTATGGCACGCTTGCTTATATCTTCATCATATATTTTAATATTTAATCACAAGTGCATAATTGTGATAGTGAGGAACAAAATATGTTACATTCTTACTAGCAACTCCAGAACAATAAAGTCAAAATCTCGAAGAGCTTCCTGAGCCTGGAGGGTCTATCTCAGTAATTTATAATAGACCATACTACGACTTACCGAAATAAAGCGGAGATTCTCTACTGGCCACATTATCATCAATGTAGGGAATGCCAAGTGTGTAGACAGCAGTTTGTCCCATACCAACTCCCAGGAGGCTGATGAAGAAGATGGCCAATACGATTGTAGTGTGCTTGGTCTGGATACGCCGTTCGGAGATGAACTCTTCCTCACAGGAAGCCGGTAACGTTGGCACTGTGCTGATGTTCATCCCTTGAAGGATCACTGCAGGACTTTGATCCGTTGACGACCTGTGAACATCATCATACTTATTATTAAAGCCGTGTTTATTTATTTCCCAACTTCCTCAGTCATGGTTCTAAATAGTGTGGTTAGCAAACGTGCTTCACAGATCTCCACAGCTGCCTTCAGAGCTGAAATTATGAAAAATATAAAATTATAATCCCTGTAAGCTGAGACGTTCAACTTTCTAGTAGTAAACTGCACTACATTGTTGGCTTCAGATCTTGCAATGTCGAAGAGAGAATGATGGAACAGCAGAGGGTGGCTAAAAGGAAGAAGCTTATGTGTGATTCTGTTAAAATGTCAGGAGTATTTCAGAACCACCATTCGAAATATTAAAATTAAGCACATGCAAATGTTAGGTAATAATCTTAAGTCACCAAATATAAGGCTCTTATGACCAAGAAAGTGTACGCAGAGGGTTTTGACGTTAATCGCCACCCCTAGACATTTTCTTGTAACTTTAGTCAATCACTCTGTAGAAGGAACAGGTGTCCCTCTCTACAAGTGAACAGCGCAGCTCCATCCAGAAGGTTTTTTTCGGATACTCTCGCTTTGCTTCCCTCGCCAATACTCTTGAACTACACATTGCGTTCAAGATTATGCATAAATAAACAGCTGGTACTGCTAACAAAAAGCCATGAAAGATAAATGTTTTTGCATTTTAAAATATTTTGGGCGCACATAAAAATAAAATTCCTGTGTTAAATTTAACATCAAAATGACTAAGTTATAAATGATAAATAATCACATAACATCTACAACCAGAGTTTCAATTTATCATCAAACATGGCATGACAGCCCCTTATGGGCTCTGGCCTTCTTGACGATAGTCCTCCAGACTTCTCTATTTGCTACTTGGTCCCTCCAATTTTTGACCTTAATAACTGTCTTGCAGCGCACCATCCTCCCAACTTAGCTTAGGTCTTCCAGCTTTCCTAGTTTACAATGGCTGTTAAGAACATCCTCTTTGTAATGGTATTATCATTCATTCGCACTAAATGTCCTGCCCAAGCTAATCTGCCAATTTTAATACATTCAGGCCCCTTAAACATTTCATGCAATTCACAGTTTGTTATTCTTCTCCACAAATTATTTTCTTTCACAGCACCAAAAATTGTTCTCAGCACTTTCTTTTCAGAAGTAGCCAGTAATTTATCATCTGATTTCAGAGGCC
The DNA here is from genome assembly GCA_030765045.1 of Tenodera sinensis. Taxonomy (NCBI): domain Eukaryota; kingdom Metazoa; phylum Arthropoda; class Insecta; order Mantodea; family Mantidae; genus Tenodera; species Tenodera sinensis. The sequence goes on from CM060967.1 coordinate 134,012,241, forward strand.
TCCAGGTATCTACCGCATAAGTGATTTCTGGTCTTATGAGCGTCTTATAGATCAGGATCCTGGTCCTTCTTGATAAATGTGATCGGATATGTCTCCTTAGTCCAAAGAAGCACTTCTTTGGAGCCATAATACGTTTTTGGATTTTTTTGTATGGTTGCTATTCTTGCAGACATCTTCTGAGCCCAGATATTTAATGTTGTGTACAATCTGGAACTTAGAAGACACTATTCCAATATATGGAGAACAGTATGAGTATTCCTTACTTGAGGATGGCATATATTTAGTTTTATTTTGATTAATTTGAAGATAAATTTTCTTACAAGCACATTCAAGTTTGAAGCTGTTTCATCGCAGTCTGGATTTGTTCAAGTTTGTCAATATCATCTGCAAAGGCTAGGATTTGCACTGACTTATAAAATATGGTTCCCTACAAATTCAGCCCAGCATCTTTATGCAGACTATACTGAGTTTCAATTTAGGTCAACTAATTCCATTTTGTCAATTTAGGGGAAAGTATACCCTTATAGCAATCCAAAAACTTAAACAAGAGAGGGATAAAAGTGATTATACCTGATATTGTAGACAGATACGGTACCTAGTCCGTTCAAATTTAAGGCTTAAGAGCATACTCTTATCTTTCAAAATCTTCGCACAGCTCACGCGTCATAATTCTGCTCTGCTCGAACTGCGGACCTCTTTACCTTGCTTCTGAAGCGCTTCAAACAGCTAGGTGGTCTCACGTCGTAACAATGTAATCGTCGCTGTTTCTTTGCTTTGATTGTCTGTTCACATCAGTTTGCATTGAGAGCAATTCAACTAGCTTGTCATTCTCCTTCTTTCTCTATTCTTACCTGTTTGACGTCTCATGCTGCAGAACAGGCTGACCAACTCTCACGCATCATCTGATTCATTGCAGAGTGCATTGCATTGCAAAGTGTGATACTATTTTACTGTACGAGGGCAGATATGTTCATAAACTATATTGATTTATGCTCTTACAGACAGCATAAACGAAACACTACTCAGTGTCCATTTCCCTAGTTCTTCTGGGTAAAATGTAGATGCTTGCCGCTATACTGTGACTAGATTGTCATGTCATAATAGCAGCAATTTTGACACTGTAAGTACATGATAATGCTTTTTGAAAATTTGCAAAAGAGACCACACGAATTCCTCCTCAACGTGCGGTGAATCGCCCACCAAGCTTCTTGGACACAGTACTTAATGCTGAGGGGATTGTATAGGACGTGGCAGTGACATATTATGGTTTTACCGACCTTTTGTGGGACAGTCAGAGTGAATTAAACAAAACACAATACTGGAAGTACGCCAGTGCAATATATTTTATTAATGTCTCGTTACTTTGTAAACACCACATTTCGTAAGCAGCCTCTATGGCAACGGCTACGTTCCTGCAATCTCTGTAAACTTTTACACAATTCGCCCCAACAAAACAGGATGAATGATACTAACTTCGTTCACTATGTTTTCTTTCAGATGAATGATAGTGCAAGACCTATTGCGATAAACCCTACTTGTCAAATAAACCCATAGGAAGTAATCAGCTACGCTCAGATCAGAATATCTTGGTGGCCAGGCTATGTCTACTAATCGTGAAATTAAAGTTCTGCAGACATGTTTCGTAGACAACTCATTGAACCATGAGCAGTGCATGCTATAGCGCCATCTTGCTGACACCATAATTCATCATCAAAATCAATTTCACCAGGAATGTCCAATACTGTGAGCATTTGATGGTACCGTTCTAAGTTGACGGTCACAATACGACCACCTTCTTCGAAAAAGTATTACAATATAATTTCAAAATAGAATTTTTTCCCTATAGCTAGTTCCTATATTATTCTAGGAATACTCTAGGTATACTCCTTTCAGCTATGTAGACTGGCTTTCCACAAACGTCTAGCATTCTAGAAAGTTCTGCCCCAGCTGAACTTTTAGCACGTTTAGCAGCCCAGCACCAGGTATGAGAGTGAGGAAGAGGACGGTATGAAATGCAGGCGAAATGGATGATTGGAAAAGTGATGATGGAGCAGTTGTTGGAATGAGTGGCGGGGGAAACCGGAGAATCCGGAGAAAACCCGCCAGAGCCCGCTTCGTCTACACGAACAGCACATGCGGGTCCCTGCGATCGAAGCCAGGTGATAAGCGAACGGTCTAATCGCTCGGCCAGGGCGTGCAGACTTTTGCTATCACCAATACTAATTTGATAATTTTTTTTCCAATTTAAATATGGTTATAATGCAGCATAAGTAACATCTATATGGTTTTCTTAAGATGTTTTCTTCTTTTTCTCTTACCTTCACTTATGTCAGCATAATGATATATGTACATCTCTCTTTTATGCATTTTTCCAAGGATTCCGCATTGCTTTTCGTCCACATACTGCGCCAAACCGTCATCTGTTTTGCACAATATTCAGTGTCTATCTCTGTAAACTTGCTGTGCAATTTAACGTGAAAATGACAAAAAGTCGTATATGACCTTTCAAATTCAAATGCTCTTCTTGAGTACAGCAAAATCGTTTTCTTTTTCTTCGTTTCGCATTAATTGGAAAGGTGGCAACAGTGAAATCCTAAGAGAGGATTTGTTCCGAAAGACATTTTGGAGGAGTCACGAAGTTATATTAAATGTAAAGGTTTATTTTTATCATCTGCATCGAGCGCCGGAGCTCCACGGCAACGTATGAAATTCGCATTCGGTAGGACCAGGATTCGATTCCGATCGAACGCTCACTCTGAACTTGGATTTTCCTAAGTCAGAAGGCGAGTCCTAGATGGTTTCTCATCTATAGAGGTAGGGCAAATATCCTTTTGCTTGTAATGTTTGCGATTTCGTGTGGATAGTGGGGGAAGGGGTGACAGATAAACCTGAAATTGTATACATCACAATCAGGGGTGTATCAACAAATCTAATTTAAAAAATCTGATGTGTTGCACTCACATGTCTTTCTCTACTCTTGTACTAACCATTCCTACAAACTCTTATACCTACATCTTCTTCGTGTTAGTCCAGATAAACGTTTGTACAAATTTTCTTATTGCTTATTTCCTTGTAGGTGCAAGGGCAATATGGGAATACAGTAGGCTTTGTGCGATAGTCAAATCTTTTAAAGGTTTGAGATTCCGTTCTCTTTCCACGCTTAACATATAGAAAAATGAACAACGATGTTCCATTTCACGAAAGTTTCAAGTTTTTCGAAACTGACACAAATAACAAGGAATATCTCCGAAACAGTTCACTCTACAAAAAATTTATTTAGACATAAATTGTGTGTTTTAGCAAGATCTACATTTTTTGTAGAATAAGATTTTGTCTGTTACTGTTTACGGGTTATTCAAGTCATCCAGAGTACACAGGACTACATAGCCTATAGCCAGAAAATACAAAATAGTCATACAAATGTCTCAAACATATGTTGTTGTTTTCTAGTGCCTAGCATCTGGCAATGAAGCCATTAGCATTCTTGCTTTCCAACACTTTTGAACTGTAGTTTCTTCTGATCTTAATGCTTCACAGGTCTTCAAGTGGTCTTCGTTCATTTCTGCTGGATCGTTACACAGGACACATATTGGTGAAGCTGAGATACCTATTCTCTAGAGATGACTTCCTAAGCAGTCGTGATTTGTCAATAGTCGGAAGGCTGCAACAGCTGTTTACCTTGGTCTCTGGGGGATTATATCTGGGTTGGAAAGTAGTGTAATCCATTTTTTATCTTTGGCATTTGTTTCTATGTCTTGTAGGTATGAATGTGAAAAGTTTTTAATGATCAAGCGTTTTATTGAGGAATATGAGAAATTGAATTTATACTTTTGTTTTGTTGTTGTGCCTTTCTTTGCAAGTGAGTCTGCAGCTTCATTCCCCATGACTATACAGTGTGCTGGAATCCATTGGAGATGAACAGTCTTATTAACTTTTTGGAGTTGTGTTAACATTTTGTAGCATTCTCTAATTTTTGTTGACTTCTTTGTAGTATTTGAACATATTCCCTGAATTGCAGCTTTAGAATCTGAAAGAATTAATGCCTTGTTAAATTTATTTAAGGGAAGATTTAATAATTGTTGGAGAGCAATGTGTATAGCCTCTATTTCTCCATCATAATTTGTTGTGTCTCTGCCAACAGAATGATAAAAGGAAAAATGTGAACACATAACTCCAGCTCCAGTAAGGTTTACCGTGGAGGATCCATCAGTATATATGTGCAGCCATTTTTCTGTGGGATACCTAGCATTGATTGTTTCCAGAGCTAGAAGTTTTTGTAATAACATATGTTATTTTAATCAAAATCGTTAGCCATTTTCAAGAAAATCAAAATTTTAGAAAAATTTTCCATGTAAAGGGTAATTTAGGGTGGGGCTATTTTCCTCAAAATCTTCGTGTCGCATCCTTGAAAAACATTAAACTTAAATACCAAATTTGGTTTTTAACCTAGTTTTCGTCTTTGAGTTATGCTGTCCACAGACTGACTGACACACAAACATAAAAACACATACTTAATAGCACAAAAAGTAAAAATAGACATTGCAGATGCATATTGCCAAAAATTTAAACATTCACGTGTATTATCTTCTCAGTTGTCTGTTTTTCGAATAATTTAGTATGTTTTTAAACTCAGTATGGTATAGTTTGTAAAATAGCATATTGTTATATATCGTCAATTTACACACATCTTCAAAGAACTCCGATGTAGTGGAGAACTTTCTTGTTCTTCTGCCTTCTTACTGTTTGACAATGCAACTATTCCTCCCTAACGTTTTCAATGTGGCAGCACGTGATGATTCTGACATACTGAACTTTGTATAACGCAGAACAGAGTGTAAACACAGAGCACACAGCGATCAACTTTACAGTCCTGGATCTGTGCGTTAAGTACGATGTCACATGTGTTAGGTAGAGTTGTAGTTAGGTTGATTCCCCGCCCAGTGGACATTTGCCCTAGCTCTGCTCATCTATCACGATTTCTTCTCTCTCATTTCATTTCATTTCGTTTCGTTATGTTTCAGGTTACAGCGTGAGTTGGTATGGACAGAAGAAGGCTGTATGGATCGTTCATCCTCCTCTCTAGGCAGCTCCTATAATGCGCTTAGATCTTCGAGCCAGGGAGCGCTAGCTTCTTCCGCGCTTCTCTGGGAACTGTAGCCTCCTGTGGTTCCTTTACTTCCATTGCTATTCGGAATGGTAGCCGCAATACACCTATAGGGTCCAGATATTAAAAACTTAAATAGCAGCGAAATGCGCAAGAAAAAAAAAAAAAAAAAAAAAAAAAAAAAAAAAAAAAAAAAGATCTAAAACTTAAATAAATATGAACCTTAAAATATGAAGTATGATTTTATATAAGTTTATTTAAAACATTATTGTTGACCTTCTTGTACAGTACCATGTAATACAAAATTATTTCAGAACAAATTGTGAGTATAGAAAGTAAACCCCAGCGCAACAGCCCATGAAGGGCAAAGGCTTGCCACCCAGCCACTGCGTCCCCCATCTCTACCCACTATAACCGTCATTGGTGAGCTGCAGTACTGGAGGGTGGGACGTGGTCAACGCCCCGAGCTCTGCCGGCCAGTTTTACGGGCTTCTCGATCTGGTGTCGCTAGTTCTCCATCAAGTAGCTCCTCAATTGGCCCTCCGGGACCTAACGAGGCTGAGTACAGCCCTTGCCAGACCTCCCAGCTACGGAGGCTGTCAAATTGTATGTATATTACTTACTGTTTGCAGAGTTTGAAACTAACTAGCACTTATTTTTGAAACGACTGCACGTGCACGCGAAGTACAGTAAAAACATAACATCTATCCAAACAATAAAACCATGGTTTTACTACTGCACACTTGTTTAAAGTATTCCAGATTAGTTAACACGTCCTGTTAATCTTAGTTTATGCAGAAATGCAGTGGGTTACAAGATGCATTTTCAGCTTTTCTATTTTGAAAGATCTATGTACTGTTTTCGCTGAGTATAGTTCTGTATCTGCAAAAAGCTCCTCTCCCCATCACAGGACGTCACAGGATAATATTTGTAGGCGGCGAGGTCACTGCAGGCCAGTTTCAAATGCGGCATTCTCAGAAAGACATTGTAGAATACGGTTGCACATTGTAGAATATCCAGGATTCCCATGGAGAACACTTCGCAATTTGTTGATACGAGAAATATACGCATTTTTGGCAAACGTTGGCTGACTTTGTATGCACAGTAAAAATATAATATTTTTATACAGTAAAGACCTTGACTCGTGCATAATTTGTAAACTTCACCCTAAAGTTCACGAAACAGGACATTAAAATCCTGGCCCTACACAGCTGTATAGGATGGAGCAGGGGCTGGAGTCACGTGTCACCTCTTTTCCTATTAGAAATGTTTAACTTATGGAACTACAAACTTCGATGGAGAAATTGAAGCTATTCGAATGGATCTCCAAAATGTTTTTGTACAAAATCTCACATTTTCATCAAGTAGTTATTCTCTCACATTCCAGGGCGGCAATTATGGCAATTACTTCACCAAAAAATCAAACTATAATAGAATACTGGAAAATCCTTACCCACCTAACAGCACTTCAAAACCACCTAATCTTCGAATGGATACCAGCTCACTGTGGACCGAGTGGTAATGACAAAGCTGATTTTCTTGCCAAGTGCATCTACCATTTTATGCAGCTAAAAGATTACTCTAAATTCAAACAAATTATTACAAAATATTACTATGAAAAATAAAAAAATAAAAGATGGGAACTAAAAAAACATTCAAACAGTAATTCCTAAGTATCCTTAAAAATGGCAGTTGCAACCTTCGAGTTGATTACAGGACATGATTGTCTGGCACAACATTTAAACAGAATTGGGATATATTCTTCACCACTCTGTCCCCTATGTGATCTGCAAGAGGAAATGGACCAAGACCACCTTCAAACATGCCCGGCCACTTCTAGTGCCCCATCCATCAGTGAAAAATATTGATGAGCAACAGGATTAATGACTTCATTGTCAGAAATCCAGTATTAGCCAACAACATCTGTATAGTTCGTGCTGCAGGAGGTGGAGTGGAGTGTTAAATGTAAGGGCCCGTCGACAACAAGGTCATTTGGGCCCGGTTGCAGGAGGTGTCCTCCTCCGAAGCATACCCTATACACTATTCATCATCTGTGACCTTTCCTGCATTTCGGCCATCACAACGCTATGCCAAGAAACTTCTCTATATCAATGTAATTTCCAGCGATTTTATTTGATGCAAATCTGTGCAGAATCTCAGTAAAGCCACACGTGATTTTCTTTTCTCTTGCCTCTCTTGAAAACGAATTTTAATTAAGGGGATATCCACTGAACGATAAGCTCTGTAATTAACTGCTATGTCATTTTTTTCATCAACAGTTTAACATGGAAGTCGTTATCATTTGAATATTAAACCATTTTATAACATCTCCTCCCTTGGTTCAAGGCTTGTCGTTAAATTTTATATTCGCATCTTCTGATGAATATAAAAGATTGCAAGGTCATTTAGTATTCTACAAAGGCGCCCAGCAATTTTTAAATTAAGATTTAGTGTCTCAGTGTTTAATGAAGTGTCAGGAACCAGTCTACATTAACGACCCATTTATAAATCACGTAATGGTAAATTAGATATCAAAGTGTGCAGCGAAATTTATAAACAATAACCTAGTAATAAAAATCTAGTGTGTATGTTATTAGGCTGATAAAAAGGGTAAATAGAAACGAAGTACTCACATTAACATACAATTTCTACTTATTTTGCAGAGATTAGTGTTCTTGATGTTCCTCCTTGACACGTACTAGAGACAGGAAGAGTATGGACTTACCATGTTTGTTATCATTTAAGAAAACGAATATTTATACCTATTAAAGCTTGTAGAATTCAATGGAGCTGACATGCTCATGTTTCTTAATGTTGTATAAGATTTACAACTTCCCGCATTTGAGGGGACCAAGGACAGATTTTTCAGCCAAAGTGGCTAATATTTTAAATTTTTTAATTTTTACAAAAATGAACTCTTTATGTTACATTTAAATACTTCTATCGTGTTCCAGACTATTTTAAGGCTGAAAATTTTTAACCTTTTACACCAGGTACATTCTTGCCTCTGGCGCAGAGGACCCGGGTTCGATCCCCGGTACCAGTAGGGTTTTTCTCACACTGGGAGGTATGAAACGGGGTGCACTCAGTCTCGTTAGGTGCCGGAGGAGCCTAATGAGGAGCTACTTGATATGAGAAGTGGCCCTAGGTCGAGAAGGCTACATCATAACTGACCGAGAGGGCTTGGGGGCGCTGACAACATCCCACCCTCCAGTACTGCACCCCACCAATGACGCTTATAGTGGGCAGAGGTGGGGGACGTAGCGACTGGTAGGCAAGCCTTGGCCCTTCATGGGGTGTTGCGCTAGGGTTTATTTTACACCAGGTACATTAGCCTGTATTAATGTTTTCAGTATAAAATTTAACTTTCCTAGAACATTTTGCAATATGACAAATAATCTATGCATCATAGTTTTCTTTACATTTTCATGAAACTTGCCACAATTGCTTTACGGTACTATCTAAAGAAATGATAGAATCCATTTTGGGCTACAATGTAAAACTTGGGCAGAGTGGTGCTATTGATCCAGATTTTTATATTTTAGGCTGCAGTGTCTGATCATTGATTATAATTAATATTTGTGATTCAAAGCACAAAATGAAAAACAGCATTCTAGAAGCACTTCTTAGGAGTTCAAATATTAATGTGAGAAAGTGGTACTGATGAAAATATAAATGTGCTGCAAGGAGTATTTAATAGTTTTCAAATATAGCCATATGAAAAATATAAAATAGCTTCTAATTGGAAAACCACTTCACCAATTTTATTGAAATATACAGTGAGCTACTTAGAATAAGGGTAACTAACATACAAAAATTCAAAAAGATTCAAAGAAATTGTATAAAATCATATAATCTGTCCTAGATCCCCTTAAAATAAATTTGCTTAGCAATGAACTTGCTTTTCCTCATATTATGTTCAGGTAGTTTTCTTTTAAAGATGGTTAGAAAAGCCAAGCCACAATTTTTACGTCAGATGCAGTTGGAAATATAGGCACAACATTGCCTCAATGTGACGAGTGCAAAATTATAACCCTTTGTTCTTGAAGAACTTCACTTTCTGGAACTGGGGCTTTTAATGATATATTATAATTAATATTAAGCGAGGGGAAACAAAACTCCGATTTTTTCTTTGCTGTTTGTTTTCTACGTTTAAGAGTTTCACGACAATAACTATAAGACATGCAATGTGTTGTATTTCATTTCGTATTTTATTAACAAGGTCTATTTTAAATATGCTTTTTTAATGAAGTCATCCTGCTTCAAACTTTTGAAGTATAACATGTTCTGGCTTTAATAGTTACTTGTATAACTAGTGTATAATCTAACTGTGACATGAGTATATGTTTAGCACGTGTGCGAAAGCGACCGCTCAAATTTTTACGTGAGTCACAATGAAAAAATTATACGCGTGTTACACACAATGTTTTATGCAATTTTAGCATTAAAATACGTAAAATAATAAATTTGCCAAATGAAAAATTATGACGTACAAGAGATCACAGATGTATGAGATAATATGGTGGTTAAGCAGATGTTTCATTTGTTTCAACAATTATAGAGGAAAGTGCAAGATCACAGTGATAAAACTATTGAAATTATGGATTGTATTCCGCTTAACACCTTGAACTAAGCCAGGATCAAAAGATGTTTACGGAAAAGAATATGAAAATTGTTGTGGATGGAGAAACGAAAAATGCGTTAGACTAATGAAATGATTTCAGGTTTTCTTACAAGCACATTGGTGAAAATTATGTTGACGCCATTGTCGTCTTATTGCCATGGTAATTATGCCAGTCATTTTCTGGCAAGGGTAATTTCGTACGATTTATGACGTTATAATAAGGCGTTTTAATGCTAGGATTGTATAAAATACATGTTTTGGGATTTTTACTCCTTATTTTAGCATGTCATTTTTGTTAATATTTTGCTTGTCCCTACTCATAACCTTGAAATAATTCTTTTATTCGTACTTATGATATAGTTACGTTCATTACTTCGGCCTTCCCGTAGTTTGGGCAGAGAAGTCTACCGCGTAGCGTATGTTGTAGCATTATCCCCCCCTCCCCCCGCCATTGGGCCCATATCTACAACCATGGAGGCCTCTCATCTGAAAGGACTGCCAGAATATTAAACAGTTCAAGAGGAAAATTAGACCACACATTTTTAGTACAGTCGAATCTGCTATTTAATAATAATAATAATAATAATAATAATAATAATAATAATAATAATAATAATAATAATAATAATAATAATAATAATAATAATAATAATAATAATAATAATAATAATAATAATAATAATAATAATAATAATAATATCTAATAATAATAACAATACTAATAATAAATAATGGGCTTATGGGCTTAAGTCCTGTCACAAGAAATAAATAGTAATAATAGTAAGTCAGAAGTAGTCAACAGTAGTCAGAAGAAATAAATCAATACATAAACAGAATGAGCAAGCAAAATTTCTGTTCTTAGCACAACTTGCAACAAAGGAAGGGATGCAGTTCTGATTAGAACAACATCTACCTGAAAATAAATGGATCTGACAAACGGCCTGCCTGTACAATTACAAATGCAAACTAGCCCTTCCGGGTGATGTCTTATGTATGTCAGTTGCTTTCTTTATCAGAAGGGCCCCGAGACGGAATCACTGTCACCGTTTGTGCCGGTTAAATTGAAACACTTGGCATGTTTTGCGGCTGCCTTTGTAAAATTACATCTGTCATTGCTGACTTGAGGTAGCAAGATAAGTCTGTATGTGTGTGTGTGGGGGGGGGGGGGGGGATAGAGGGGGGGGGGGCATACTTGCATACCCTCTGATTCTTCCTCTACCTTCGTTATCGACCCGACGGTACCAGTCCCGTAAATAACAACCGGTCAAGGTATATGAAGAGAAAGTTAATGATCACAGCAAACGTCAAAAAAGATTTTGATCTAGTCTATCCAGTAATAACGGATACCTCATTTGTATACATTAGAGTACATTATCTACCCTAAATATTACACATATTCTGCATAATCCATATATTAACTACCTTCATACATAATTGTTAGCTTAGTCCAATGGGACGATCTCAAAATTGGGAAAGCATAGAAATTGCTTGTTGAACAAACAGGCTGAGATTAGCCCCTGCTCATTACAAAATGAATGATGCAGCGAACATTTTCTCTTTAGATCTCATATCAGCGATGGGCCCAAATGAACTTGTTGCCGGTGGGCCTTTAAACCCCACCTACCCACCCACTTATTCACTTATATCAAAGAAATACATGTTATACATGTAGACATAAAGAGTAGCTATCAAGGAAATGTTTTGGTATGCTTTAAAATCATCAATTATAAAAATGCTCCAATGGTTGAAATGGTAGCCCTCATTTTTTAAATTTTTGAGAAAGGATATAATCTCAAATACATATAAGAAGGATTATTTCACCAATACGGTTGAAAGTATAGTTAAATCTAATTACAAGGGTCATTTAAACTCACATTTCCCATTGTTTGAGTGTAACTTACAAAAACATAGCATGTAAAACTACTGTGCTTTTCAAATGTGAAGGAGTTTGTCCTTGAGCGTCTCCTGGCCGGTAACCAATCGGAGTCCTGCTGAGTTGTCATATTGCTTTCCCCTTAAGTGTGGCTTGACGCGCGCCAAGAAATATGAAGAGTAGGGGTAATGAGCTTGCAACGCCGTGGATGTAAACATATCTCATTGGCTGCAGATCAGAACTCTTCCCATTTGAAAGGCACTATACATTGCTACCCGTATGTGGACAATAGGTTTAGAACCCATTGTACTGTGCTAAACCGAAGAGGCGAAGTAAAACCAATGCCTCTTAAAATGTTCAGTTGTTTGGGAAAGCACCGCAGTGTTCTCGAAAAGTAAGGTGCAGAATCCCTAGAGACAATGCTTAGATTAAGAATTTTAATACACTCTATATACCTAACATACCTTATTTGAAACAAGTATTAATAACTAAGAACATGCACTTACATAGGAGTCTAAATTGATGCACCCACCTGCAAATGTTGGGAAGAATGGGGTCCGAAGTATTGTCTCCATAAGGGCTGCCAACCGTAGAATGAACGCCGCCAAAGAGCATATCGTTCGCATGTATAAGGTGCTTGCCGAAGAGGAAGTGAGGCAGAGAGCAGGTGAAGGACGATACGGCGAAGAGCACCATGCCCCAGGCTATCCATTTGGGACGATGTCCTTGTCCGCCATAATAAGTGAGCAGGAGCGAGGATCCTATCTGACCTATTTCTGTGGCACTCATGATGATCCCAGTAGTCTTGGACTGGATCTGGAACAGCTTCTCTATAGTGGTGATGACACTCACGAAGTATGTGTAGTACATCCCCTGAAGCACCCACGTTATACAGAAAGTCACCAGAAATGCCTGTTTGGAAGCGAACATTTGCATCCAGCGAGGCGCGCACCAAGAACCCATCCCACATTGCTGTTCCGAATCTTCAGCGTCCTCATAGTCATCATAGTCATCCTCTTCGTCTGAGGAACACCTCTGACCTTTAAGCCCACCAATACCCCTAACGCTAACCCCACAACCACTTGCTGCCGTAGCAATCGACGTCATAGTGGTCGCCGCGGATTTAGAATTCGTGTCTTCATCGTCCCCAGGCACCACACTAACGTTACCACTAGGCACTACAGGATGACCGTTCACTTTCACACTTCCGTTGTGCACAGCCGGAGGTGTAATGAGCTTGCCATTAGTGTCTGCGGAAATATTGGAATTTTTGTTATTTTTCATCTCCCCTTGAGCCTTCGTCACACTTTGTACCAGTTCCTTCAATGGAGAGAGGTTACTAATAGGTGTAATAGGCTGATGTTGCTGCTGCAACATTTGGGAATCGATCCCAACACCAGGGGTTCTCGTTGCGATGTTCCAGAAGGAATTATCGTTGTTGCCATTGAGCAGTTTCTCGTTGCCATCAGTTACGCCATCAATGATGGCACCTTTGACGCCGTCGTCGATGAGAGTAGTGGTAGGATCCATTATGATGCCGTCGCCGCCAACTCCAGGGGGTGTAAGGAGATCATCGGGTGACATAGGGTTGTCGTCCGGTGCTCGGCTGTATCGTGTCCGCCACTTGCCCATTCTTGGGAGTGAAGGTGCAAGGGAAGAGGGTTTAAGGGGAGGGATGGCGGACAAGGGGGAAGTACTGCTGCAGGATCACCTCAGTCTTGTAATTCCTCCTGAAACACAAAAAGAATGGACAATTAGATACCGCATGTTGATTCTGTTTAAACATTGAGTTAAGAGGGTCGTTAGCAGTGCTCCAGGAACTTTACACAATAAAATATACGAATATTCAGTAATTTATTTACAATATTTTGCTGAATTAAAATGGTTTGGAGTGGCTATGACTAGGATAAGAGATGAGGAATTTCAACGGCATACCATATTTCCTCGACATACTGCAACTTATATTCTAGGGTACTTCAAGCTGCACGAGCTTTTATAACATATCTACTTGTTTGCTCATCTATTTTTATAAAGGTATCGCAAAAAGTATCCATATCCTGCAAGCCCTCCCGTCTGTATTGAGTTCATGATTTATCTGTTCTGTTATTGATGTAAAATCATTCTAAAGAAATCTACGCCGGTTTAACGTATTTAGATAAGTTAAAATTTAAACGTCCGCATGCTGACATACACTTATAAATATACCTCGAACCTTTATGCAACTATCGCGAAACGAGGCGATCGCAAGTTACCTGCCACATGGGCAGAGCGTGACGTAATTGCACGAGTACAGTGACAGCACAAAACACACAGTAAAATACCTGCAGTAAGAAAATCGTAATGTTCACGTATTGCTGAACTTCAACAAGAATTTCGGAGTGAACATTTTCCTGTAAATGGTGACAGCATTGAATGTAAGCATATCTACAACGTTCGTGTGTCGAGTGTGTCTAGCCTTCTCTGTGCAGTGATCATGTGACAGACTGACCCCCTCCCACTTCCTATAGTCCAAACTTCGCAAACTTTCTTTCTCTGTTTGAAGGTTCGTTCCCTACTTATAAAGTGCTTGCGGAGAGATGTGCTGATTCTATAGTAAACCGTCATTAAACGTCTTCGTTTGCATTGTTATTGAAAATCAATGCTCCAGAAATTCTAGATCAAATATTTACAGAAATTATTGTCGTCAGTAGAACAAGTCAATTGGATCATATTATTGCATTTTAATGAAGCACTTTCAAAAGGAAAAGATCGCTACACATCGGTGAATCGCGATATGGGGCAAGTATTAACCGATTACAATTGGGGAAACATTTTCTCAGCTGACTACCAGAACGAGCAGCCTTGATTATGAATCTTAATCCAAACTGGGGAAAAAATGCACTCCAGTGTGAGCCTTTTACAACACGTGTCCTGAACAGCTGTGAGCTGACGTATCCGAGAGTTAAAGCTTCAAAGGAGAATTGTTTACTGCAATTCAGATAGGTTTTGACGGCTAGATCATCTCCAGCATGCCCAAAGTTATGGGCCATTTCTCTATTTTCAGACGTGTATCGGTGCTTCAGCTCATTATGATAAACATCTTAAGTTAAGGTGAACTATTTCAATTTGGCTTCCATAAAACAATTTACTTTCTTTTAAGCGACTAAGTTGCAATACATTTTACATAGTATTATGCAAACACAAGCTGAGTTAGTACGCAAGCATGAGCCATCTTTCTTGACCATGTGCGCGCTCTAGCGACAATGGATGGCTGGAAAAGTTAACTAATCGCAACCTGCTTCCTTTCCTACAGATTGCAATGCTAACGACCTACCCACTCTCTTTTAATGTGCAAATTGACAAGAACTAGTTTGACGGAATGGTAATAAGGAAATATATTTATTTAGATACAAGGCAGAACAATTAAGAGAACAAATTGGTGTCATATTATTAGATACAGAGCGAGATTGCTCTCATATCGGGTGGTACTCGTTTCTATTTTAAGCGGCCCTCAAATCTGACCAAGGATTTTTCGTGGTTTCCCCGGGTGGACAGGAGAAGGCAGGGTGGTTTCTAATACATCACGATTTCCTTTCATTCCGTTTGCTTCTCATCTTTCAGGCATGGTTCTAGGTTTCGTGGCGCATGGCGGTGCCGAAAGATGACGTGGATGCTTGCTCAAATGAATAAGTACTCCCTGGACACTGGAGGGCTGCTTGGTCAACGAGTTGTTCATCGCCCTCTCCGGCCAGTTTGAACAGTGGGAAGGGCCTTCGAGCCTGGAATTGTTAGGACTTTAGCGCATCGGTGCCTGTCTGCCTAAGGACTATGGCCTTCTCTGATTCCTTCCATTATCCCTTACTCCTTGGAGGTAGCCACAATGTATTTATATGGTTTTATTCTAAAGACTCTCCAGGTCTTTAAAATAATACTGCAACCAATAGATTTTCAGAGGTTTTATGACGGTTCCGTAACCTCTTGGTTACTGATGGAGCATCCCACCCTCCCGAATCTCCCTGCTTCTTCAAAAGCCCGTATCTAGGAGGCTCCTTAGCAGCAATGTACCTAGTTTAGATATCCCTTTTTGGCTTCGTTGCTGACCACTTGCGGCCACAACAGTGGGCCTCAAATCCTGGTCGCCTCATTACGATATTACTTAAGTAAACGAACTTGAAGAATGCAGATACTAACCAATGTCATTACATAGATGATCACAAAGTTGTGCAATTGCAGGTTGCGTATATGGACGTCAAATTAAATATCACATCTTTTACTCTAGAAATGTTGATCCAGTTAACCAAGAATGTGTGGAAAACCTATACTGGATTCCTTATTACTAACAATTTAGCACATTTAGGCTTTTAAGACGTTTGAAGCAATTCTAATCTAGCTTTATTATTAATTTGTCACATTTATTTTGATTGCTAGTAAATTGTAGATAACTGTGACCCAGAATATCTTAGTAACTTGCCTAAATAAGAATATTCAATGCATATGTTTATTGTCGTACCTTAAAAACACAGAGCAGAGAAGCTAAATGAACACATGGGTAGCTATAGATGCCAAAACAACATAGGTTCTGTCAAAATAGGAGGTCTTGTAAATGTTGTTCATTTTCTTTACCAAGCGTATTAAATAGAGGTGTATTCCACCCAAAATCGATACAGAAATTTCAATGAAAATACATGTTTTAAGGTACCCTAAATAAATAAGTTCAATATATTCTAAGGATGCGACATGAACATTTACAAGAAAATCCAAACTACCCTTTACATGGAAAATGCTTCGAAAATTTTGTTTCTCTCAAAAATGGCTCAATCAATTTTGATTACAATACCACATATTTAAGACATTTTGATGACAAATTACATAAATATGTATTTTGCATTTTTGGGAATGGTCTCTGAGCTCCAGTTCATTCTGAAAGACTTCTGCGTTACTGATAAACCGTAAGAGATAGATCAAATCTTACTACAATTTTGTAATTCCCACCCCTTTGTGTGGAGGTTGTATGTCTGCCTCACATTCAAAAGGTTCCAATTTTGAATCTCGGTTCGGCTGAGTTACCTGGATAAGTCTTATTTCCGGAGTCTTTCCCCATCCTGAAATATGATTGTCGTGTAACTCTAAGCTCTATGGCCCCTGGGCTCATTTGAGCATCATCTCACCCATTTCATTCTTTGTCCGATATGACCTAACCGGCTAAAGGAAGTTAAACCTTAAAACAAATGATAATACAACTTATGCTTTTCTCAAATAGATGTCGTTATTCTTTTTTCCCCTGGTATGCAAAGAAAATTGAATTTTGAAAGTCACACTCATCACCAGGGGCGTAGCGCCAATGGATTTGGGTGATGTGTTGCATACCCTGCCATTTTTCCTTAGTTAATATTTCCTATTGTCTTTATATTAATCCAACTGGCATTATTCTTGCTGAGTACTATGTTTCGAACAAGCTGTTATGAATTAATACTGTTAGCGTATCACATCAGTTGAGTTATTGAAGGAGTGTCTGGGTGGTTATGCTTGCCTCGCGGAAGTCACGTCAAATGACGTGCGCGCGCACTGGATGTGACGCAGATCTGGCATCTCACTTGTTAATGTTCATGCAGTTTAAAGCTAAGTTTTTCAGTGTTTTGTTTCGCAGTGAAGGTTAATTTCATATTTTAACTTCTTCTGCGCGTATCAGAATACAACAAGCAGCATTCTGAACATTAATGTGTGTGAATGTGTAAGAGAGAAATGCGCTAGAAAATCGAAGACAGGGTATGCACATTGCTCATGTGCTTCCATGTAGTTCACTACGAGGAAAACCCGTGTTGTAGAGAGAACGCTGCATTTCCTGGAATAGAATCCGAGTGCTTGTAATCAACAAACTGAGAATGCGGAAATAAATATTAAGAGTGATTTTTTTTTGTAATTTTAATATTTAATAGAAGGTGAATTATAAAGTTCTTTAAACACTATACAAATTGTGAAGAAAATATTTTTCAAAGTTAATAATTTTTAAGTTCCACTTCTACCTCTCAAACATTGCGCACACACGTCGTGTGTGTTTAAAAACACCAACAGTAAGTTTGTTGGCATAAATAATACTTAATAATTTTTAGTTAAAAAACCAAGGGAATATAAAACTTTCGGTTCCGAACATTCTTTTGAGAATACTTATCTTTATCTATAACAGAATAATATTTTAAAGTATCAACATTTCAAAAGCTCCATCGTGTGGAGCATTTCAGGTACGGTGCTGAAAATAGCTAAACAAAAAGTAATAAAAAATAAATAAAAATAAAATCAATTTAAAAGCGTTAAATATATTGCAATGAAATTTTGTATGCACGTTATTCCTATATGAATTTGAACAAAATCAGCTAATAATTATAGAATTTAGCAGCTTCACCTATGTTTAACGTTAACACAAGTTCAAAGTGCTTACACCACAAACCACGCTACGCCAGTGCTCATCATACAGATTAATAGATTTGTTGTCACTTAAGCTTACTGTATTCCCTGTTACCATTGGAAATATAGAATGAAACCACCCTAACAAACTTTTATCTCAATTAACATAAAGTAGATAAAAGAATAACCTTTTTAAGTAAAGTTTGTTGAAGAATGTTCACAGAAAGTCATGTGAATGTAATACTCTGTTTTTAAAATTTGTGTCAAGGATTTTCAGTGCACATTGACTTTAAGTCCTCGTTTGAAGATACAGTAACAAGAAGCCACATAAAATTGTAAACAAACATGCAGACGAGGTAGGAACAAATTTAAAACGAATGTTCTGCAAGAACACTACAATGATTACCAAAAACAAAACTTGCAACAAGTTTTTGAAATCGACAATAATAGTACATTGCAGAAATCAGTCTGTGGCGGAGGGAGTCAATCAGACGTTGTAATTTTACTAACAATAAGGCAATACCTCTCCTATCTCAAGCCTCTGCACCTCAACAACTATAATTAAAATCGTGCGGCGAAAATCTTATAACGGATCCTTATCAAGGCCTTCTTATATAAGAATTGGCGAATACTAAACAATAAACAAAAATCAACATGAGCGAGACAAAAAGGAGGGGATGGGCAAACCGGAAAATCGGGTGTCCGGGCTGTGTAATTTCAGGCTATAAAGATGGCATCTCTCTTTACTTGCATCTCATATAATGTGTGACACAATACTTAGCGTGACCTGAAACAATGACGCTACTCTTTTATCGTTTTCTCATTTCCTCTTTTACCTTTTAGGGCTATTATTTCCTTTGTCCTTGAATACAGTCTTTTTTCTCCCCTAGTGACACGTGCTCTATATAACAGAAATTTATTAGAAATGAATGCCCACAAAGTGCTACCTCTATGTTACTGCAAGGCCGGATACAACTTCCATAAACATAGACTGCTTCTAGTCTTTCTTTGTTCTTACTTTCCCATGCCTGCAGTATGCTGAACTTGGTGCAATCTGCATATCGTAATATTCCTGCTTGCTTGCTTTCAGGAATTACGTGAACTTTTATGGCAATTTCTGAAAATATTTTGTATGTAGATTCTCTCCTACATTAAATATACAGAAGTGACAACCTGGAGAGAGGGATAGACAGACACACAGACAGACAGAGAATAGATAGATAGATAGATAGATAGATAAATAGATAGATAGATAGATAGATAGATAGATAGATAGATAGATAGATAGATAGATAGATAGATAGATAGATAGATAGATAGATAGATAGATAGATAGATAGATAGATAGATAGATAGATAGATAGATAGATAGATAGATAGATAGATAGATAGATAGATAGATAGATAGATAGATAGATAGATAGATAGATAGATAGATAGATAGATAGATAGATAGATAGATAGATAGATAGATAGATAGATAGATAGATAGATAGATAGATAGATAGATAGATAGATAGATAGATAGATAGATAGATAGATAGATAGATAGATAGATAGATAGATAGATAGATAGATAGATAGATAGATAGATAGATAGATAGATAGATAGATAGATAGATAGATAGATAGATAGATAGATAGATAGATAGATAGATAGATAGATAGATAGATAGATAGATAGATAGATAGATAGATAGATAGATAGATAGATAGATAGATAGATAGATAGATAGATAGATAGATAGATAGATAGATAGATAGATAGATAGATAGATAGATAGATAGATAGATAGATAGATAGATAGATAGATAGATAGATAGATAGATAGATAGATAGATAGATAGATAGATAGATAGATAGATAGATAGATAGATAGATAGATAGATAGATAGATAGATAGATAGATAGATAGATAGATAGATAGATAGATAGATAGATAGATAGATAGATAGATAGATAGATAGATAGATAGATAGATAGATAGATAGATAGATAGATAGATAGATAGATAGATAGATAGATAGATAGATAGATAGATAGATAGATAGATAGATAGATAGAGGGGGAGAAAGAAGAAAGAAGGAAAAAAAAGTGAAATATTGGAATGATATAAATGAAAACATATCAGATGTATATCTCTGACCATTTATCTCCTTTTCTAACACTAATATAACTAACTGCTTCCGCGGCGCAATAGCTCTTTCCTGGTCAAGACCCATCGCCCGGCCGCTGCGCCTCCCACCTCTTTCTCCAGAGGCGTCATGAATTTAACGATATTGATATTTCACCAGAAAAAAATTGAGATCCCATAAAAAGGCAGCGGTGAAAAGTAAATGCAATTAGCAGAAGTTAATTGCCTAATAGGAAGAATGTCCACACACAGGACATTTCTTTTAAGAATGTTTATTAAATTCAGAGGACCTCAAAATTGCATTTGCGAGTAACGATGGCAACTTTCTATTACTGTTTTCACTATCACTTCTGGCTTATTACAGAACTTAAAGTATGGTGTTAAATGAACAGGAAGTTCACATCAGCAGTAGCAAGGTGTGACCATTTTTACTGGCCAGGCTGTTAGGCATTTAACAACACTGTACGAATGAATGTGATAAAACTAAACTATCAATGTGTAAACTTTAAAATAATATATATGTATCTAAATTTAAACTAACTTAAATTTACTTCCAGTTCGTTCGATTGTCCTATCGTTCTTTAACAGCAAATATGTCATTGACCCTAGATAAGAATTCTAAAAGCCATTTTAGGTTCATTTTCTCGTTAGTCAATATGGAAAGATAGTGGTCTGTTTGTCGCAACATTTCTCAGATATGTTTTAAAGTAATTTTAAAGTACACATACTCTTTTCCGTGCTAAGAGGACAGTCGACTTTGTTTTGCATATGTTGGTTTAAATCAGTTGATTGAATTTACACAATTTATTTATTCCGCTATTTTTACGTATTTTACCCAAAGGACTACGTTGCAAGACTGGCATAAAATGTACTGAAATGTATCACTGATGTATGCCTATACCGCTCGCAAAAGTTAAAGGCATGTGAATACTGGCCAATGCTCAAGCGGAGCGCTGTTGCCAAGCGTAGTGCGTGCACCGGCAGAGGTTCTGTACATAAGAGCGCGTGAGATGCGTGTACCACATTCGGCAGCGCTGTTAGTAGGAGGGGCAAACTTGGCCCGCCTTCATATGCCTTTAACTTTTACGAAGATTATAGTCAATAATAGTTGCGTTTGCAGTAATGTGTATATTTTACTGCACTGGCTTCCGAATCCTGCCCCTAAGCATGACACTGGCTACGATTAGTACTTTTGCCTCACAGATTCAGATCTTTCAGACAATGTGAGCCCTATCACTTCTGTATTAAAGAAGAGGGCTTCCGAAATTGACCCACAATAAAAACTACATCAGATGCTTATTTAGGGAATTGAGAGGGAAAACTTTTTATGTCTAGCAGCGCTGTTGATATTGCATTACAAGGAGGCAAAGTGTGCATTTAAGGTCATATCTGTTATGAATATAATAAAATATGCCTTACGACCAATAGAACTCGAGGTCTCTGGTTGTCAAGTTTACCCACTAGAAGCTATAAAGGTGAATGAACCAAACAAACAGGGATAAACACACCTTATCAGGCAGTACCTAACTACACGTGTGTTGGCTACAAAAGGGAAAGAAACAAAGACAAAGCAGAAAAACAGTTATCCATCAGAAACTGAAAAATCTTATGCGAGAACTTACATGACTATTTCTACTCACTCTGCTACAAGTTTTTCTTAAAACATTATCTTCTATCTTATAAATGTTAATCGTGATAAACGTTTGTAGAAATGGTTTTAGTATATATTTCCTTGTAGGTCGAGGATAGAACAATACAGTAGGCTCAAGCGACAGTCAGATATTTTAAAAGCCGGTCGTTAGGTGATGGGCTTGACAGTACATTCTCTTTGCATGACCAGGGTATAAAAAAGGAATAGGGATTTCCTCCTGAGAAAATTATTGGAACATTTAAACTAACAAGGATTATCTCGAAAGTGCCTATTTGACATAAATTGAGTGCTTTAAGGAGATCTACTTTTTTGAGCAGTAAGTTTGTGTGTATCTTTTACGTTTACACCACCCAAGCATAAGTCATCTAGCACATAGAGGATTTCAGAGATTATTCCCAGAACATTTAAGATATACACTTCTATGCCATGAAAATATCTCAGACATGACATTTTAATCACAATCGTTAGTCATTTTTGAGAAAATAAAATTTCGAAAAATTTTCCATGTAAAGGATACTCGTACACACACACGCGCAGACGTAGACACACACACACACACACACACACACACACACACACACACACACACACACACACACACACACACACACACACACACACACACACACACACTTTTTCTAAAATTTGCCACCCTTTTAGGTTTAGAGTGTCTCAAAACATACCTATGAAATTTCCATAATGAATTTGTGGGTGAAATACGATATACTTCCCCTGCTTACGATACTTAGTACGGAAAGGAAAAATCTAGATTTAAAATTACACCAAAGAATATTAAACTTGCGTACGATATAATTGTATGTATTTTAGAAGAAAAGTGAAAAAGTGAGATCTAAAAGTGAAAACTGAAATTGATAAAGGAAAATAATCTGGTTAATAGAAGATAATAGGAATTAAGATATACGTTACATTAGAAACTCTTAGATATGAAGTGAAGAAATAGTTAAAAGCTTTAATAAGCCGAAAGCATAACAGCAGATACGGAATGCTATATTGTTGAAGCTATGCTGTCAACACTGCCTGAAGCTGAGAAGTCGGTTTACTTTTGGAAATTCATTGTCAAGAGCATTAATGAATCACGTATCTTGAGTTTACTGGGCCGATGTACTACCTTGACCAGCACCTCCAGACGCTCACTGAACTTTTCTAATCTGATTCATGTTCCTGGCAGACCTTAAGGCAATCTCAGCTTCTCAAATGACACACCTTAAACAACCATCTATGCAGCGAACAGAAAACACATTAAGACATCGGTCTGCTAGCAGTTACTTTAGTTACTTATTTGAGGTAAAGAAGAAACTGCTCATAAATAAATCTGATGTGATACATTTGCTTGCATTTCTTCACTATTATTGCATATATTTCCACAGATTATCCTTTAAACAAACTATTTTTTACAGAAATAGTTTGATTACAGATTTCGTTGTAGGTAAAGGCAGATTCAGAGAACGAAGAGACAGATGTTTGTTGCCACAATATATTGAGATCAACTCTTAAAGATATTTACAGTTTATTACGTTACGATATAGCTTTTGTTTATCTTTAAGGATTTACTGTGTATCGAATAAAGACTTCATAGACTATTCCCAGAGAATCCCAGATAATAGATTTTGTTTGCCATATAAATATCTTAAATACACTGTATTTTAATCAAAATCGTTAGAGCCACTTTTGAGAAAATGAAGCATTTTGCAAATAAAAAATAAATTTGGTGTAAAGGGTATTAGTCGTATCGCACCCTGGGAAAATACTGAAACCAATAGCAAATACGGTATTTATCCGACACTTCGTTTTACAATAAGGTTATTCACATGCGCAGATACCTTTTTAAAAACATTTTTTTCAGGGTGCAGAAAACCACATTTCAGGTGAAATCTCGAGAGCGCTTTTTGGGTAAAATGCAATACTTCATCTACCTTGGGTCCAACTAATTGGATTAGAATCAAAGTTACACAGAAAATTGTAATAATAATAATAATAATGGAAGGAAATTCTAAACAGTGCAGTTTTCAGGTTAATTAGTGATTAATTACGATCTACTCTACTCCAACGCCGTAATATTGGTCTTCCTATTTTTCTGTAACAAGGTTCAGTGGTATTCAGTGGTGAACTTTTCTAGAACAATACACTTAAGAATTACACCACTACGCCCGGGTGAAAAAGAGGGCCCAAGTTACATCTCTAGGAGAAAATAGAACAAAAAGTCTTGAAACTATTATGAACATCCATTCAGTAAATCTTTATGATAAACATGTAACCACTATTTCTAGGGGTTTTAGATTTTATGTAAATAACCGATTTTGAAGTACATAATGGGTTACTCTGAGGTTAAAACCATAATTTTCATTTTTATGCGTTTGTTGTCTTTACTTTCAAGAAAGACTAAAGAGACTTAGACAATAGCCTATATTACATTTATGCAAGAAGGATTTCTGATGCAACATTAACTTAAAAAATAATAAAAAACATTTTTGTCCCTCAGTTTTAAGCGAATGGGTGCGCTGCTGAATAGACTTTGCAAACTGTAGGTACTGTTCTCGACGAAGGGTGGCGTTGTAGTCGTCTGGTGGCGGCTTGGTGAACCCTGGCTCGAAAGCACACGTTAGGGACCCTCACGCCAGCTCGCACTACTCGCTCATGTTCCAACCCGTCCATAGAGAGCTCTCATTTCATCCCTTCCTTCCGGGGTCTGATATACAATAGCCTCAACGCTTGGTTCAATGTGGAATCCCCTCCGACCCCTATTTTTAGGTTACAGAAAAAAAGTTGTAAAGAGATAAATGTTTTTGTTGGTGTTACAATTTTTGTTGCTTTCGGTATAAGCAGATTTTTTGTGAGCTCAACGAACAAAACGATCATAAAATGCATTGCTTGGGTCTTTAGATACCACATTTTAAATTATGCATGCAAATTTGCACATAAGCCAAAAGAAAACAACTGCAAGGAATAAATGTCATGCACAGAAATGAAAAATGGGAACTACAAGTAAGGGAAGAGTTCAGTAGGATTAAAAGGGAGCGTACGGTTGTTTTAAACATTTTGCTGGGGTTTTAAAAATGGCAAAGTGATTTCTAGGTGTCTATAGAATATTTATATAATTACAACTTTCAATTTTGTTATTTTTATTTAAAAATTGAGTCCCAGTGTCCCTTAAGGTGACAATACCGAACGATAATTGAGGAATACAATAAAATCTTCCCTGCAGTTATAAGATTAACATAATGTATATTTACAAATAGAGATTAAACTTTGTTTTAAACTGTCACTAGACTTTTCCTACCAAGTCCCATTATTTAGCTATATAATGAATGACACTTTTTGTCAGTTGTTCAGTACATATAAATTTAAGCCGATTTCGAGGAGGAACCAAATGCAATTGACAACGATTTGTCACTAAAGAAGCTAGAAATTATTTACAAAACTACATACTCATTAACACGATAATTTGTTATTCGGATAACCTTGTACAGAATAAAATGATTTTGAAGAGGCACTCTTTAGCAGCAATTTTAAAAGCGTTGAAATTCTCAATCTTTTCCTTATGATCATTAGGAAGAGCGTTAAATATGTTTATGGTTCCATAATGTATACCTTTCTGGAAGCAAGAAAATATTGTACTGGGATGATGGATCTTGCCTTTTTGCCTAGTGTTTATGTTGTGAATTTCATTGTTTGTTATAAATGTGGGTCGATTTGTTATATAGGCCTGGTGAATGTAAATACATGAACAATTATGATTATTGCAGTACAAACCGGAATTAAACTTATGGCTGATACAAAATGTAATGGCGGGTGGCAGGAGGCCAGAGACTTGCCACACCTTGCGGTGTTGTATAATTAAACACGCTGTGAAATCACGCTATGAAGCCGATGATATAAATATCATTTGCACAAGAGAAAGAGAATAAAAGTGGTGAGCTAACGACCGCCATTAAATTTTGTGTCTGTCAGCTTTAGTTTTATTATATTTTCATTTTTTTTAATTAGAAGTTATTCATTACTTGATTTTTTACTATCGCGAATTCTCCTTCTACCACCAATTCCTTGTTCCCATCATATCCTTTCATTTGTTTCACTTCATCTGTTTCAGAGTTGTAGGATCAGGCGGCGGCGGTTGG
This sequence comes from Tenodera sinensis, assembly GCA_030765045.1. Lineage (NCBI taxonomy): Eukaryota > Metazoa > Arthropoda > Insecta > Mantodea > Mantidae > Tenodera > Tenodera sinensis. The sequence continues at coordinate 134,038,145 of CM060967.1, forward strand.
TGTGTTGCGGCAGGATGGTGCAATGTTTGCTTTGGAAGATTTCTCCATGGCATTTGGTGGGGCTACTGGGCCCCCTTACTTCCTGTGAGTAGATCGTATACTCCCTGAACCCCTACGTTGCAGACTAAACGGCAGAACTAGCCGGCACCATGATTGGTCCCACATTGGAATCATCAGATGATAGCGTACATCGTCTCCCGGATCTGGAATCCTTCGAGTCTACCCTTCATTCCTTCCTCTTAGGTGTCGCGTTGGAAGCACAAAGGATGTACTATGGCCTACCTGGGTGCTTTTCTCCAGTTTTCTAAGACCTCTCCGTCTAAGTACTCAAAATTATTCCTCTAAAGCAAATGCCAACGCAGTTGCAGGTTTTATTAGTGACATAATAGAGCAGTTTTGACTCTCGTTAATTCCTCACTTTCTACATAGAGGAATCTTGCTGCCTCAGGAATTGCTACAACCACATGTACTGTTCTTCTAAGAGGTGTCCTTCACTAGAGGAGAACACCAGATGACAGTTTGAGTGATGTCATGAATCCTTATAGTGACTATATTAAAAACATCTCGCGAGTGTGTTTCATTTCAAGTATTATTTATGCTGTTTTATGGTAAGAGGACATTGCTTTAAGCTCTTAGTAAGAAAATAAAAATATTTGCACAGCCAAGCCCGAGAAACAGTGTTGCAATTGTCGCCAGAACTTTAGATAAGGAAATTAAACAAAAGCAGATGAAACGTCCTCCTCAGAATTGTCAGTTTCTTCTCCTAGGCAGATGTCCTGTTCCGCCCTACTGGGTACTTCTCATAGTATCCCTAAATTAGACGTGATCACATACTGTACCTTTATTTGCTGATGGATTACAATATGTTTCGTAGCTTTAATGCTCAGAAAACTAATGACAGAACGCTGTTCTCGTTGGTGCGCGTCGCAAGTGGGGCAGCCATTTTAAACTGGTATTGTGGCAGCGTTTCACTTGTCTGCAATACGCTACAAGTTGGACAATGTTTAAAGTATTGGCAACAATACTGCCAACTTATGCAAGATTGGAAGTCTTATTACATTTTTAAGGTCTTCAATTGCCTTCCTCTCATTGTTACTTTTTCCAACAGTGAAGATGGATGCGTCATTTAAATTAGTTACGTATCTGCGAATGTGATTTTTTTTGCCAAACGAGTTAATTACCAGCTTAATTCAATTACTGCATCTTGTGTTTTATTCCCTAATAGCAGTAATCTCCGTTCATATTCTAGCCGTTCTTACACATAGATGCAGCTAAAACTAAATTCCGAAGCACAGGTCATGCAGGACCAAGGCTACCGCCCGACCGCCTAGGCCGCGCCGTAGCCGAGTGGTTAGACCATTTGCTTCTCACCAAAGCAGCCCGGGTTCGGTGCCAGGCAGCTGCATGTGGGATTTGTGCTGGACGAAGCGGCGCTGGGGGGTTTCCTCCGGGTTCTCCGGTTTTCCCCGCCATTTCACTCCACCGGTGCTCCATCTTCATTCTATGTATCATCAGTGTCACAGCCTGCGGTGCCGTATGCGGTAAAAGCGGGCGTTAAACACTACAAAAGACGCCCGACCGCCCACAACGGGCTTCGTGAGTGGAGCGCAGTAGCGGAGCTGGGACGTTGTCAGCGCCGTCTTGACAATGCGATCTTCACAACCGGGAAACGGAGTGGTGAGTAGAGAGACAGGAACGGGAGAGGGAGGGGGAGCCAACTTGCAGCCTGGCATGGAAGTGTGGAAGAAGATATGAAATAAAGCTGAAATTGATGAAAGGTCATGATGGAGCAGTTAGTATAATGAAGGCAGGAAAATCACCGACTTGGGAAAAAATCCTTCTAGGCGCCGCTTCGTCCATCACAATCGCACATGAACAAACGAACCCGGAAGAACGGTCTAACCATTTGGTTACGGCCACATAATTATACTATTATACTAATTATAATTAGTATGCTGGAAAAAGAGCCGTATTCTAACTCAGATAACGCTACTGACGAGTAATATTTCTGGCGATTAGTATTTGCAGTACTGTCATCGTTGGAACAAACTGCTCTCAACGGATGCGTGCCGCCACTGACTCCAAATTGAAAGAAAAACGCACAAAAGATGAAGTGTCAGGGAACAGGAAAGGAATTTGGAACGAAGACAACATTATGGCAGTGAGACATTTATATTTATGCTTCTGTTCTTAAATAAGGAGGAAACATTCCTTTTTACTTCCCTAAATTTATCATTGCGGTTCTTTTAGAGATGCACTTTCTAATTAGTTCGATGGCGCCCTGGTGCAGCGCAATTCCGGTGTTCCACTCCATTTCTCATTTACTTTGATCTTGTAGAGACTGCATTAAATGGCTCATGTGGCGTCCCCAGTAACGACAACGAGCTATGACGAAAGAAAACCTTGGCTTACTTGTGAAGGGTATTCACTACAAGATATACGAGACACGCTGTGTAGAAATCGCCTTCCTTCAGCTTTTATTTTGTTCCATCTAGTAGAACATTCCTAAGTCTCTTAATGTCATTCTGCTCTACCAAGAATATTGCTTTTATCTTTCCCGTTTTTCTTCCATTCTTTAAGTATTTTATGTCAGTGTCTACAAACACTTTAAAAACACAAAAACAAGTGCAAATAAAAAAATCTTATCTGTTGCACTCACATGACTTTCTCTACCCTTGTACTAACCATTCTTACAAACTCTTATTCTTCTATCTTCTTCGTGTTAGCGGAGATAAACATTTGTACAAATCATCTTATTGCTTATTTTCTTGTAGGTGCAAGGGAAATATTAGAATACAGTAGGCTTTGAGCGACAGTAAAATATTTTAAAGCTTTGAGATCCCGTTCTCTTTGCACGCTTAACATAAAAAAATGAGCAACGATGTTCCATTTCACGAAACTTTAAAGTCTTCCGAAACTGGCACAAATAATAAGGAATATCTCCGAAAGGCTTCACTCTACAAAAAATTTATTTAGACATAAATTGTGTGTCTTTAGCGACATCTACTTTTTTGTATATTAAGATTTTGTCTACCTCTTACGGTTTACGAGTTATTCAAAAGTCATCCAAAGTAAATAGGACTACGTAGGCTATAGCCAAAAAATTCAAGATATACATTTCATTTGTCATAAAATACCTTGAACACTTTAATCAAAATCGTTAGAGGCATTTTCAAGAAAATCAAAATTTTCGAAAAATTTTCCATGTAAAGGGTAGTTTAGGGTGGTTTTATTTTCTTCAAAATCTTCGTGTCGTATCCTTGAAAGACATTAAACTTAGATACCAACTTTGGTTTTTAACCGACTTTTCGTTTTTGAGTTATGCTGTCCAAAGACTGACACACACACACACACACACACACACACACACACACACACACACACACACACACACACACACACACACACACACACACACACACACACACACACGGACCTTTTTCTAAAACTGATTTTTTTTTTTATTCAGGGGGTCTCAAAACATATACTTCCGGTGAAATCTCGACATCGAATTTTTGGATGGAATGCAGTACTTCCTCTACTTACCAGCAGAGAAAGTAATATATTATATGTCAATGTTCTAAGTGTGCAAGTTAATTTTAAAGTATTGTGCATAAAAAGTTGAACATTGTCGTGCCATTTTTTAAAACTTAAACTTATAAAATGAAAAATACTGAAAACTGGCTTTACCATTTGTTTTTTGATCACAATACAAATAAGAAATCATGCTATCTTAACTTCACTGCTAAAACCTTTAAAGGAGATATTAATATTTTAGTTGTTTTACTTGACCACATGTGGATTTTAAAATATGAAATTATACTTTAATACTTTTATTTATCACTTCTGTCTCTTAGTATTTCATTTTGTCAAGAAAGAAAAAGCAGATATATTTGTAACAATTTCACAAAAAATGTATATCGAAACACATTAAAATTAGAATTACTTAATTTATCCAATTAAGTTTGCGGTGCCGTGGCCGAGTGTTTAGAGCGCTCACCTACCACCTAGTAGGCCCGGGTTCGATCCCAGGGACCCGCATGTGGTATTCGTGGTGGACGAAGCGTCGTCAGGGCGGGTTTTCTCCGGGTGCTCCGGTTTCCCCCGCCAATCATTCCACAAATTGCTCCATAATCATATTTCCAATCATCAGTTTCGCCTGCATTTCATATACTCTTCCTCACTATGATACCTGGTGCTTGGCTGACCACCCGCTTCCAGGTCTTCACTCTGTCTGGTCCAGAGGTTCCCCTGTTCCCCGACAGGCGTCTGACCCTAAGCACTGGCTTGTAAATCCTAGGAGTTGTAAGTCCTACGTAAGGGTAGGGTAATCAGGTAAAGAAGAAGAATTTTGCTACTAATTACCGTCGGACAGTTGCACCCTTTAACCCTCCATTACAGGAATCATTTTGCTATATATGCCGCTCTGCTAATTCCTTAACCAGTTTAGGTATCCCTATCACAGGCACCTTAATTTTTTTATTTTGTTGTTCAACGACGCGGTCAGTTGCCAGGATCACATCAGCGTCGCCGGTGTGCCGGAATTTCTTCCCGCAGGAGTTCATTTACATGCCAGTAAATCTACTGACATGGAGCTGTCGTTTTTAAGCACACTTAAAAAAAAGCATGGGTGTGGACCGTGAACCCGCGACCTTGGGATCAATAGGCCAGGATCTAACCAACGGAGCAACCCAGACCGACACAGGCACCTTAAAGGAAGCAATTCGAATAGGCATGATTGTTAAAGGCCATACGAAATGGAGTGGCCATCCATTCAAAACCGAACCGATCCCTGCGAGTGTAATCAAATGCGGCTTAGTAGGAGATGGGGAGGGTTCACGTGAAACAATAGTGAGCTGGTAAGTGTGGATGATGACAGGGTTACATTGGACAACACTATGCATTAGAGGTTTAATAGACTGTTAGACGAATGTCCTTCAGCGAAGGTGCATATGCTAGTCTACTATTAATCATCAGGTCAGCAAATCGTTTATGTTACGACAACAAACAGCTGCGCTTCCCTATGTTACGTTTCGAGATTACACAGAGTACAGTTGGCTGCAAAGTTTGTGTGGTATGGGTGTGTGCCATTGCGTCCTTTAATGAGAGCTAACGTGACAAGGTCTCCTTTAATGTCAAAACTAAAAGGTTGATAGTGTAATGCATGCGGCTAACATCACTAGTAGTGTGATAATTTGCTTTGCAGTTACTGTACTACTTCGGCGTAAAAACATGAGAGCAACGAACCCAACATCTGACTGCTGTTCCTGCTTCTGTGTGCCAGTGCTCCCGTAGAGGTGAGTAAATGACTCGCATCTAACATCTCATTTACAAATTTCATTCGTCAAGAACTAACGCGCAACCTATAAAATGTGTTAAAGTAGTGACACTACTGTGACAAATGTTAGCTTAGCCAAAGACTTGCACACCCAGTCATTTCGCTTATGGTAAGAGGTGCAGAATGAATTTGGAAGTCGGCCACTGTTTTTCCTACCGAGTGCTCTTCTACAAAGGTGTTAATTGCGTCACGCCTGGAGCGCACTTGACCTTTACGGCAGGTAGCAACTGCTTCAGAGCTGTTCCACTTCAAAATGGGAGCGATAAAAGTTGCATTTGCCATTCATTAGCGAACGTAGCTCTCAGCATTTGACTTAGTTGATGTAGAAATTATTCGCTTACATATTTGTTTGCTATAAAGTTCACGACAGATGCATTAAAACAAATCTGATGTATTGCACTCACATGACTTCCTCTATTCTTATACTAAACATTCTCACAAACTCTTATTCCTATATCTTTTTCATGGTAGTCGAAATAAGCATTTCCAGAAATTATCTTACTGTTTATTTTCTTGTAAGTGAAAAGATAATACCTATAGGATAGTTTTGTAGTAAACGTACTGTACTCACAGTGAAATCTCAATAAGTATAGACATTTTGTGTGGAATACAATATTTCCCCATCTTATGTGCATCTGCAGCGTAATCTCGATATCGAAATTTTGGAAGGATTACAATACTTCTACTTAAATACATCTGCAGTGAAATCTCAATAGGTATCGAATACAATACTTGCTCTATTGATATGCATCTCCGGTAAAGTCTCGATATCGAAATTTTGAATGGAATACAATACGTCCTCTACTTACATGCATCTGCAGTGAAACCTCGATATCGAAATTTTGAATGGAATACAATACTTCCTCTACATATATGAATCTGCGGTGAAATGGAAATTTTGGGTCGAATACAATAATTCAGCTACTTCCTATAGGTAGTAGAGTGAGCGAGCGAGCGAGCGAGCGAGCGAGTGAGTGAGTGAGTGAGTGGAGTTTAAGAGCCCGTTGCCAGCTAGGTCATTTGGCTCCAAAGTCGAAATGTTTAAAGTCTGAAACACAACTTTTGTACTTAAAAAGCGAAAGCTAAAACACAAAAGTAAAACGGTAAACAGGTGGTAAAACAGTAAAAGCTTAAAAACAAACGGTAATACAATACAAAGGGGAATTCATAAACTACAACTAAAAAAGTAAAAGCCAAGAATAAAATGCAAGTTAAACTTGTATCACGAACCCAATTTCGGCGACGAACCGCGAAACCTTATGTATGGGTACTGGGTCGTCACCCAGAATGGACCACAGAGTAAAACCCAGGCCAAGGGATTGACGCTTCTGATCACATCGCGAACAACAAAACAAAACGTGCGACACGGAGATAAGTAGGGAAAGCTAAACCAGACACTTGCAGGACTAAGAATAGTTTTCAGTACATCCTGTAAGGCCAATTACCTACTCCAGCTAAAACAGTTCATTATCTACAAGCCACTATACCCAAGATAATTCCATGTTATGCGAGGAGAATCTAGAGACACTTAAAATTTGTATCTGAAAGTCGCATGTTTTACCCTGTCGCTCCTTGCTAAACGCAAAGTTTAATCTAAGTTTTATGTATAAGCTGTGGTGATAAAAAAAAGCAACGAGCATTAGGGTAAACCTTCTTACGACTTTAACGTCACTTAATAAAGGGTTGCTGCACCGCTTAAGAATCTGCAGGCATAAAAAACGAGTGTACAGACCTGTGACAGTAAGCAGCATAATTCCATGCCCCACCCTATCCTATTGGCAGCACAATGAACTCTTTATCACATGAACCACCGTACTTGTTGAGTATTACAGTCATTGTGTACGGTTCACAGAAATTAGTAGCTATGCAGGCAGCGCTTGGACGTTGACGGGTGTTATTGTCTGAATAAGTAGAACCCCTTCTCTGAATTGGCAACTGTCTGCATTACTGAATGGTTCATACAAGATTTGCATTTGTTTTGTGCAATTTACTTGTTCGCAAGTTGTAAGTGGTTCTGGTTCTTCCCTAAAACTTCAAGAGATGACGCTAAGATCACCTGATGCCAAACTTTCCAACAACAATCGTTGGTCAAAGCATCTCCCTGGCGAACTTCCAGTTGAGTTGTCACGGTGGTTTCAAAACCTTTCAAACGCTAATTTCATGATGGGTGTCAACGTCAGTCTCCAAGCAGGAATGCTCGAACCCTTGTGTTGTTAGCATTTCTCCTGAGGCGTGAGGCTGTGTTTTGGTTCCTAACCCCTGTATAGGTAATCCTAATTCTAACTGCTATGAATATGGGTAGGATAATAGTTTTCATTTTTTTCCAGTTCACTCAGGCCATTTTTCCCCGCTTTGCAGCTCTCCTCTCACTCCACTTGGTTCCCCTCTTTCTATCCTCTATAATAAAATATCGTCCTTTTAAGCATCTCCTTTATATTTTCTCTAAACAAACAGGTGTAATAATTCAGTGTTACGATAATTAAAAGCTCCTCAGCCCTTTTTAACCCTCGTTCTTCCAATTTATTAAACTTGTGAACTTTTCGTCTACTGTTTGCTTGTTACTTTTACGTAATTATTCCCATGCCTTTGTATTTTGCATCTATAATCACTTCACTCTTAGATCCACACTTGATGTAAGCACAACTAACCCGCGTTGCACGGAAACCGAAGCACACCACAAAATATAGTTCCTTAAATATTGGTGATTATCTGCGAGTATTCAAGATGTATGATAACCCTGGTAAACATTACTTGAATGTACTAACTCCCGAGTAAATATCGTTCTGTTGTATTATAAATACGATACATGAATCCACGTTGCGTTTGTGTTAATCGTAGCTAATACGAATAGCACATTATCGCGGAGGGATACAACGTCTGGATCTAAGGCTGGATGGAGTATAGTTTTGAGGGCTCAGAAAGAAAGTTGCTTCATCACTCAAATAGAATTCACTACGTATACTATAATCGAAAACGAATTCGTCACAAAAGTAGAAGGTACCAGATGTTTTCTATTTGTTTTTAAGTGGGCTGTACCTGAGCTGCACTGTGTATCATAAACAATGGTAGGTAAGGTAACGGAAAGAGCTGTGACAGAGCTGCTTGGTAAATAAGTCGTTCATCGCCCTATAAAAGTAGCTCCAGCAGAACAATTGTTTTCTAACATGAAACTTTAGGGACTTCCGTGCGTCTCTGTGGCCTTGTCTGCTTGCGGCCTGTACCCTTCTTCATCCTTGCCTTCTGGAGGGTGTTAGCAATAACAGCAATAACAATATATAAAACATTAATAATAGGGGGTAAAGAAAGTCATCTAAAAATAACTTTTTACACTAATATATCGAAGTTTAACAAAACTGCTTTATGAAAAATGATTATTTTGCTCTCCATATGAAATGTTTTAACCGCCTTAGCCTGTACAGTATTTGTTAACCAAAAAACAGCTATGATTAACAACCTTTTGTCTGAAAGGTAAGAAACAAAATAACCAGAGCAGGGACAGTCGTGAAAATATAAATCACAGAGCTTGCTTCTTGTTAAAATGATGTACGCTCTGGCTCATTAATACGTTCAAGTTGATGACGGTACTCTTTCTAATGAAGCTAGTAGCAGCATTATTTCACACTGCTGGTATTCTTCCAGTGTCTTCAGTATACAGCTTCCATCGTTGCGTGAATAAATGTGAACAAAAACTATGTAACGTAACACAATTTTCCTTCTCTTTCTCTCGGTTTTCTCTCATTCAGCTAACTTCTGGTAGTTTTGGAAAATCCATGTGCGTGATAGCATTTACACAAAAGCATGCGTTCTCCTGGCGAGCACAGCAGTAACTCCTGTCTGGTTCAAGCCTGCCTAATTTGCACAGCTTGTGCTGAGCATTTCTCCCTTATGAAACCAGTATCTGTCTCTCTCATAAGCAGAAGGAATAATGCAACTTATTTGTCACCTAATTTATATACCACAATTTTCATTAATACATGCACACATTTGTACTTTCTCTATTACTGAGTAGAACTTTGTATTCCACCCAAAAATTCGATGTCGAGATTTCATCATAAATATATGTTTTGAGACCCCTGAATAAATAAATAAAAAAAACAAAAAAAAACCCCCACTTTTAGAAAAACGTCCGCGCGCGCGTGTGTGTGTGTGTGCGCGCGCACGCCTGTCTATGTGTGTGTCAGTCTGTGGACAGCATAATTCAAAAACGAGAAGTCGGTTAAAAACCACAGTTGCTATATACGTCTAATGTCGTTCAAGGATGCGACACGAATATTTTGAAGAAAATTGCTCCACTTTAAATTACCCTTTACATAGACAATTTTTCGAACATTTTTCTTTTCTTGATTAAAATGCCATGTGTTTCAGAAATTTGTATGACAAATAAAATGTATATTTTGAATTTTCTGGTCACAGCCTATGTGGTTCTTACTCTGGATGACTTTTGAATAACCCCTAAACCTTAAGAGATGGACAAAATATTACTATAAAAATGTAGATCTCGCTAAAACACAGTATAGGTCTAAATATTTTGTAGAGTAAAACATTTCGGAGATATTCCTTGTTATTTGTATCATTTTAGGAAAACTGACTTTCTTCAAATGCAACATCGTTGTTCATTTTTTATATGTTAACCGTGAAAGAACGAAATCTGAAAGCTTTAAAAGATTTGACTATCGCTCAAAGCCTATTGTATTCTAATATTCCCCTTGTACCAACAAGGGAGTAAGCAATAACTTTTACAAATGTTTATCTTAACTAACACGAAGAAGACATAGGAATAAAGTTTGTAAGAATGGTTAGTACAAGAGTAGAGAAAGTCATGTGAGTGCAACACTTCCCGTGAAAGTAGAATACAATACTTCACCTAGTTACTATACGTACTAAAGAAAGTAACAATTGTAGAAAAATTATTCGCTATGCCAATATATCACACACAGGGCAATTTAATCAAGATGGTGAAGGAACTCTTCTAAGCCCCCAAAAATTACATGCAAAACAGGTTTAGAGAAGTCGTGCTTCAACGGCAGCATTGAAAAATCAAGATTGTTACGTTTATTAATAGTGAAAAGAATACATGTTTTATAAAACAAAAACGATTATTTGAGTTTAATTAAGTTAATTTCGTCGAAAATACTGCATCCAGTAATAGATGTTTTATTAAAAAAGCAACGATTTTGAACTAGTAATATATGTTTCATAAACGGCAATGGGAGAAAGAGTTGGAATTCTTTATTTGTTAATATTGCAGTTTTATATAAGGAAGAATAAAACATTGAGAAGGAAGTTTTAATAACTTAGAAGATTGCTTGACCGATAAATTTAAAAATCTAAAAACTTGATTGATCATGATGTAAGGGTTAATTTTTGCAATTATAACAAGTTCTGGTATTTTGCAATAAATTAGAAAAATTCACAAAATAATTGGTTTGTCATTGTAGCGATTGACTTAAACCGTTGCCTTGTAAAATAGACGTCTCATAGCTCTCTTACTGGCACATTCGACTAAATAAATAACTAGAATCACTTACAACGTCTTGACTTAACTTGTGGCTAGATTATTGCGAGCTTGTGTGATCTTGAATGCTTGTCACTAAACCGTTGTTACCGTGGAGGAATTTCATCAAAAGCAGCTCCCTATTTAAATACGAATTTTGGTGCGTGTTAAATTGTTCATATTATTTGGGTTATGTATCCTCTTTTTTATCTACTTCCCCTACCTATTATACGTAGAAGAGAAAGTAACAAAAAGCTAACTGATTTTATTGTAAACAGAAAGCAAGGTGTGTAGTAGAAAAAGAAGGTTAGAAAGGAGGAAAAGGAAGGAAGTTTGCAGGTATAACAGTAATGCACAAAAATTCACAAGAAGCAGATAACTGCGCGACCCTGACCTCCAAAACGCTCGTTATTACAGAGATACGGCAGGACTTCACGCGACTGGGACAAGACTAGACCGGCGTTGCGGTGTCTGTGTAGACGTCATAGTCTCGACCCCAGACCGTCTACGTGACGAGGGTCATAAATGTGTGCAGTGCAGACCCGCAACTTGCTTCACTGATACTCCTACCCCATACCGGTTGATTTACTTTATCATGACGTGTCTCTGTAATAATAGTAATAGTAGTAATAATAATAAATTAATAATAATAATAATAATAATAATAATAATAATAATAATAATAATAATAATAATAATAATAATAATAATAATAATAATGATACTACTAATAGTAGTAACAATAGACAATAACAATAAGAATAGTAATAACAATAATAAATAATAATCTGCAAGGGTTACGCCTAATGACCTGTTCCTCTTCAAAGCCTATATAGGGTGGGAGAGAACTCATTACATTAATCTAAACCAGTGGTAGATCTCGGTATTTGGAACCTCTTTTTTATCTTACGTTTTTGTCTCTGATCATTTCCTACTGAGATATTTTGGTTTTGTCGAAAACAAGAGATAGACGAGATGGCAACACTGCAGATTGTGTAGGTGTCACTTTCAGTAGGTCAGTACATAAACAAATACCGGAGGGTGGTGTCTCGTGAATGTAAACAAATACGATACCGTTTACTGTGCGAGTGTAGGTCAATCAGAATCGTTAGTTCCCAAGACATGACACCACTACGCAAGCGATCGACGTGTTTACATCCAGAAACCAGTTCAGGTCCGTGACCAGCCTCAACGCAATGTTGTCGAGTTACTTCACGTCTGAAAAAGCTGTTCGGAGTATTGTTACAATTCTTTTAAGTGTTTAATTATTTCGAAACTCTGTGTGATGTCCTGTGAAACTGTCAGAAATAAGTTACTCTACGTAACAAATTATTATTTTTGTACATTCTTGTGGAATTACACATCCAATTTGGAACAAACACCGTTTATTTTTTCGAAATCGGCTGATCAACGAACAAAATGCTATTATACATTTTTGTCTGTAATGCTTCTATGAAGCATATATTAGAAGGAACGTAATAAGTTCCCTTGCACCCGGTACAATGCAATATTGATCTTCCAACATTTCTCTTCCCTACCAGAGCATAACTGAATACCTAGGAAAACTATCGTCTTCTATTCTTGTTATGTTTCATCCACCTTATTTTCCTTGATTAGTTCATTCTATGTGGTTAGAAACTACTATTTCTATGAACATTCTCATTACTTTAATAGGCCAATATTGTAGAACTGAAATACTTCTGAGTAACTTCCGTTTCACTTACTTCAATTTTCCCTTTCTTTGCTCGATTCCAAGTACGAACGGAAGACAGACTTAAGTCGGCCATTAAAACTTAAAACGTTATAATTTTGTCCCGGAGAATAGGGACCTTATAAGAAAGCCGAGACAAGGGTAGTTTTGTCTTCAATGTATTTTACTAGACTGCAACATCAATGTGGCAATGGCTCCTTGTTAAATAACTAAGTAAAACTTCAGTAAACAAATTAGCTGAGAGTTGTATTGTGTTTAGAAATGCGCATCGCCGGCATAAGCGACCAGCGCTGTACTGCAGTGACAGGATTTGTAATTTACTTGTAGTCTGCAATAGATAAAGTAGACGAGGGAGGGAGAAACAATTTCCTAGCACGTGTTTCTTTTTTTAATTCCGGTCTCTTCTATTTTTGCTGTGCGGCGCAGTAGGACCCGTTTCCAGACTGTGTCTCCAGGAGACGACCCAACAGTCGCCGGTCATTTGGAGTAATGAACGAACGGCTTGCAGGGGGTGTGGCCTACTTCTTGTCGGGGTGTCGAGCATGTGTACAAACGTACGACCTTTGTTCCATCTGGTACCTACATAATCATTAATGTCGCTATTTTGTTATGTCACCGTTTGATTTTTCATCCTTCTCTCTTTTTCTATACTTTCATTTGCAGTACACTCGTTTGTTAGCCTTTTTTTTAAACTCATTCTTATTCAACTCGGTTCTGCTCGCCTTTTCCCTACATTTTGTTCATTTAAACATCACTGCCTGCTTGAGTTACATGTGCCCTCTCAAATTCCTGTTCCTATTTTCTGCTTCTTGCTCCGGTAGTACGATTTTACTTTCTTTAAACCTGCTAACGGAAGTAGTACATTCTACCCATAATCAGACGTTGATATTTCAGGGGAAACATATTTTTAAGGTCCCTTCCTTACAAAAAAGCATTTTTAGAAAAACAGTTGGCATGTGTGGGTTTGTGTGTGTAATCTTTTGCAGTGTTCAACCCCCTTCTTACTGCTTACGGCACCACAGGCGGCCCTTACGATCGATAACAATAGGTAATCGATAAGCGGCAGTTGTTAAGTACGTAACTAAAAGGAATAAGCAAGTAACCCGATAAAGACTATTGATATATACCTACGTCGTATAAGACGGACGTTACTAATTATAACGAGATATTTTATCGGCAACCAATAATACTGGGTTGTATTGCCGAAAGCGCCGCGGGCAGTGGCACTGATGATACATGGATTGAAAATGTAGCACCGGTGGAATGAGATGGCGGGGGAAACCGGAGAACCCGGAGGAAACCCGCTCCAGCGCCGCTGCGTCCACCACGAATCCCACATGTGGTTGCCTGGAATCGAACCCGGGCCACTTTGGTGAGAAGCGAATGGTCTAACCACTCGGCTACGGCGCGGCCCCGAAAGTAACAGTAGTAAAAAGTATTTAGTAAAATATCGCGCGTTGATATTTGTTACGTGCGAAAGTATCGTAAATATTCTGGAATATTTACGAGAAAAGTGTGAATTTAACTCGCACAAAAATCACGAAGATTTTGACTCCAATAGTTTCGGGACCTCACAACATCAATATGTGTAAAAAGTGAAGATAATTTGTATTATTATAACTTCATCGTAATAAAGTTAAATTGTTGGAAAACTGAATAGTTATTGAAAAAGATAATAATTGCCATCACATATCCGCTGACCTATGAACGCCCTGAAGACAAGGACACCATCGCTAGAACAACTAAAATAAAAATAAAGCCACAACCTGTTGGTCGTGGTATTATCCTTAGGTTATATGGCCTCCTCCTTGCGGTTCCGCCAATCTAAACATTTTCCTACGTTTCTGAACATCTTAAGTATCCATACGCAGTGAAAACAACTAGGAGGCCATATAAAAAGGCCAGACAGCAGACTTGGCGAATATTCTAATGAGGATATTGATATTTTAATTGAAGAGGCGAAGTAAAAATATATGGAAAAGAGCGGGTCATGTGTATGAAATAATTTATTTATATTCATCATATATCTAATTTCTCATTGCCTTGGATTAAAAGCTAAAATTATTGTTTTCACAGTCTACTGTATTAGTTGTAGTGCCAACTGTAAAAATAAACCTTAATTAAGATATATGAATATTAGTACAAGTTGTAGGTTGTTTACTTTTAAATCACTATTAATATTAAATAATATTAACTAAGTGAATTATTTATTATTTCGTAGAATACTCTAAACAAATACCACTCGAGGTTTTCATATTTGGGACAATTTTGCGAACGCAAAGCGTCATGTGAAAAACTCTTGTGCTATTACTACAGATAATCCTCCACAGTAAACTACACATTACATGGCAAAATTTTCATTAAGATTCATTTTCTCAAAAATGGCTCCGACGATTTGGATTGAAATTTCGTATGATTAAGATATTGACACACACAAATGTGTCTTCAAATAACCCGTGAAGTCTTCATTATTCTTATTGAATTTATATACTTTTATACAACTGGGAGAGCCATAAGAGGTATAGTAATCTTTATTACAGTAAAATGTACGCATTGAATGTCAGACAAACTAGCCGTTTCCGAAATATTCGGCGCGTTAATTGAATTTTCGAGTATTTGAAGTAATAGCCCTTAAGCGCCGTCCTTTTGTTCCTCCTAAACAAATATTTCAAGACTGGTAAATAGAGTAGTGGACTATGATAATATCCCTAACTTCTACAGCCATGTATCGTCATTAACAGGAAGCACATAAAAAAACAATTTTTTTTACCAATGCAGGGCAAGTCAAAAAGAATGAAACAACTTTGTGTATTTATTCTGAATAAACCATTGAAGCTAGGGGTACGTAAGAGGCATCACAATACGGCACAACAGTCAAAGTTTTAACTAAATCAAGGATTCATAAACATTCAATGTGGGGGCCGTATGTCAAGCGGCAATCGAGTTCCTGCCAAACAGGATACAGCATTTCAACTCTGAGCTGTTTCATTTACATGCAGAACCAGTCTCTTAAAACTGATGGTACCACTGATGGTAGATGCTCTTCCGTGATGAAGGGTCTTAAACAAAACGTTTGCGGAAATGTCGCTGTACCGTTGTGCTGTCTTCGGTAACTCCAATGCACAGAACACTTTCTCCCTATGAGACACAGGCGCTCCTAGTGCAGCGCGCCAAGAACAATGCACAGCGCTAATTGCGAATAATGTTGGAGACCCCGTTGTACCCGTTGTAGTGTTTAACGCCCGCTTTTACTACTACGGCACCACAGGCGGTGACACTGATGATACATGAAGGAGCACCGGTGGAATGAGATGGCGGGGGAAACCGGAGTACCCGGAGAAAACCCGCCCTGACGCCGCTTCGTCCATAATGTTGGAGAGTTGTACTGTATTTCAATATCTCGTAAGCTCGTACACCTATCTTCAACAGCGTGTTCAAAATAAATATGTAAATTTGTTTCATTATTTTTGACTCACTGTGCACTTTCTAGGAGAGCTACCTATCACAATAAAGGTTTGAAGAGAAACCAAGATTTTAGCATCAATTCTTTCGTTTCATTATTTTATTTAGTTGGTTCTTCTTGCAACCCTATTTTCCAACATCTGTTTTTCCTCTTAGATTATTCCTTAAAACAAAAGTTAACTCCTTATCGATGGCTTTTGTATAATTTCATGGACAATTTTAGCAAAACTCATTACCTTGGGTTTCAATCACCAACAACAGTTTATTGAATGCTAGCTGAAATACTTGGCGTTGCCCATGGTTTGACGATTTAGCCCAACAACTTTTAGACTTAGGTGCCTCATAGCCTCGTGTTTCTTTGGAGTCATGTAAAATTGTTACTAAATTCACTTAAAAAGTTAGTTAAAGGACATTACAAAGACTATATATATCAGGTAAGTCAGCTGCCCCTTGTTTGCCAGTTTTATGCAATCTGTATTTTATACTATAGCATGAAAATATCAGCCCCTATGCTAGATTCTATCCAAGTATTTAACATATACATGTTAAACGAATAGTTATTTCTGAAGTTCTAGGTAGCTCGGTTGGAACGAGCACACGATTCGTAAGTAATCCATAGAGGCGGTTCGAGTCCCCTGCATGTACTATCATTTTACGGTTTAGTATGCACTAGTAACATTGGTTGAACAATTATTGTTTAAAGCAACTATTATTTTAGTTCGTAATTCTTTTAGTTCCATTTTATATTATTGTGATTGTGTATAGGATATCTCTCCTGGTATAGATGCTGAGCTGCTTGTGCTTGGCTCTTGCTTCTCCGTTGATCAAAAGCATAGTCGAATTCATCGAGAAGGACTGTCACAAAATATCGTGTGATGCCATACACGTAGAGAATGGAAGGAGTCGGCGTTCATAAGGGCACACTGCATCATGCTAATGGGGCTGAAGTTATTATACCTATTCTATTACAAAATGCACACAACCAGAAACGATTTAAATTATGTCCTAAAGCACCAGGGACTTCAAAATTAGATTATTGTGAACTCGTTTTCCAAGTTTTGATGAGCAGAAAAAATAATTGACAGTTAAGACAGTTTTAACCCTTTGCTGGGCGTTTTAATATTATTACTTAAATGGCAAAAGTTATGCGTGTTTTTTGAGCTTAAATAAACCGTTATTTAATAACTTGTGCGTTTTGACTCTACAGGTCCATGGTGGGTGAGGCCCGTACCTAATTTCTTGCAACCAACCCAGGCTCTAGGTACAAGAGACCGCCATTTTCTTTTTAGTTGATGTTGTTAGTACACTCATATGATAGGTCCATTTCACCAGAGGCGTTTACTGAATTAAAGTTTGTAAAATTTGCTGCAAATCCGGAAGTTCGCTCTCAGTAAACAAGTCGTATGTTTTTGAGGTGTAGTTTAGCGAGGAGTGCGTTCTGTCCCTTAGTGTTCTCTCCATTAAATACCTATTAGAGCAGAATATCCCCAGTAGCATATCCAGCAGTTGTATATGCAGAACTACATTGAATAGTCAATTCTAATAGTCTTAAAATGGACGTGGTAGGTCATACTGGACGATGAATCAATGGGTTAAGTGATGCTAAAATGAGCCTAGGGTCCATAGAACTTATAGTTGCCCGACATTTATTTTCCCAGAGCAAAGGAAACCCCCGAAAAAAAACCTTATTCGGATAACTCACCTTCACCGAAATTCAAACTCGGGACCTCCTGAATGTTACACTCTATCCCACACCACAGAGATGGGCGACACCTATTGTTGTGTACGGTGAGATCTATAACGATAACAAATCGTCTTTTGCCTTACATTCGTTCACGTAAAAACAAACAATTCCGATTTAAAAGCAAGCAAACTATCTCATTTAGTCACAATTACTAGAATGTTCAAACAACGAAGCTTTGCACTACAGAATTTATGGATTTACACGTGGGCGTCAACGCTCAAGATGACTGTGAACAAATTACTGGCTCCAATGCTAGTGTTTCAACATTTTTTGTAGTCTAGCTAAACTCATTTTTAAACCCCTTTAAACATCAGTGCCGAAAGAAACGCTTTCTTATACAGCATCTGACGAAAGTCAGCTTCAGGAATTCTGAAGTTGGGGCGCCGAAAATAGCCCGCAACACAATTGTCCTTAAGGTTCATTTCTACTATTATCAAAAGAAATGCATGCCTTTGGAGTATCGTCTCGTTGGGATATTTCCGGCCTTTTCTCATCTTTGCCTTAAGCCAATATATAGATGAGGCTATTAAAACTGCAATTTCCAATCAAATTCGATGGTTTTATCATAAAACTCTTTACCAACACAATACAGTCTGCCTGTTACATATTGATGCAGCTTTGCTGTGAAAGAATATTTTAATTGTGTTCCATTTCGATCAATATATTTCTTGCGATATAAAAATGAATTGTCTAAAAACACTAACACATATTTACACATTTATTTAAATCTAGGAGGTAAACTTGATATTTAAATTACTTAAATCACTCTGCTTGCTGCAGGAAAGAACATCTGAAAAAACCTTCTTTACTCATTCTTGTACAAAATATTCTTAAAAACTCCTATTTTTCTCTCTACTTCTTATTAATCAAGATATACGTTTGTAGAAATTGTCTTACTAGATCTTTTCTTATTGACACAGCCATAGAAAAATGATAGAGCGCATCTTAAGAGCGAAACATTTCTAAGTCGCGCTTGTATTGCAGCGCAATTTACATAAGTCGATATTTCCAACATGCAGTAGAGCTTATTGTTAGTTTCTGTTCCTTATGTTATCGTCTGTAGAACACATAAATAGGCTGTGTCTGGAATTACCACCTGCATTTGTATTTATCCCTGATAAAGAAAGGGGCGGTGTAGCCAACTGCCTTGTATGTCTGACAGTGGATAACAGACAATGATAATCCGGTTAATAATTTTTTTTCCATAGCTGTACAATGGAAATAGAAAAGATAGTCAAATCTTTTAAGAGATGATCGCTATGTGAAGGCTATGGCATTCCATTCTCTTTGCATGAAAATTCAAGCAGATGACAAGAAATATCTAAGAAACGGTCCCCTCCACCAAAAAACAAACAAACAAACAAAAAGACAAACTATGTGTTTTAATATGAGATATACATCCAGAATGAACACTTCTGAGGACATTCTCAGAATATTCAAGATGTACATTTCACTTGTTATGAAAATATCTTAAACCTATGTTTTAATCAAAATATTTGTGCCATCTTTTAGAAAAATCAACATTGGGAGAGGGGGGGGGGGGTTCTTAAAAATCAAGCTGTATCCTTGGAATATTCTGAACTTAGTTACCAAGTTCGGTGTATAACCCAACTTTTGCTTTTGAGTTACGCTGTTCACACAGAGACCTTTTTCTAAAAATTAGTTTTAAGAGATTTTCAGGGAGATGCAAATATATATTTCCGGCGAAATCTCAATATGGTATTTTTGAGTGGAATACAGTACTTGTCCTGCTTACTTTATGCAGTAAAGAAAGTAAAAAAGAAAGGGGAAAAAGTGAATTTCATGAGATGAATTTCGGCGGAGTAATGCAAACGTGTAAATTTATTATAGACTATTTAGTTGTGTGTTTTCCTTTTTTCCTGGAAATAAAAGAGTGCTCTGAACTTCTGTCTCACACTGTATATCTAGGAGAACAGAGATAAATGGACATTAGATCTGAACATTGGGATTGTGAATGCTATTAACGACATTTGGCAGCCTAACCAGTAACAAGCGCTAAATCCAGAACTGGGTGGTCACATTACAGGGCTGTTCATGTTTTAGAACTAATTAGGACTCTTCAGCACGTTCATCTGATTCATATTGCCTATTGTGGGCTTTATAGGAAGCGACTGGTTCTTATCTTTCAAATAGCGATGGTCGAAATGGTCAATTTCTTCCCGCAAACGAATTAGTAGTTGAAATGAATTACTTCCTTTATTTAGATCAACGAAGTAATTCATTGTGTCAAACACAGATACACAACGCACATTTATGGAACCTTTTTTTATTGTACTTAGCCTAAACTTAACGTGAAATACTCAACAGATGGCAGGGTAATGTGTGTATAAATCCATTCCCGGCTACAGCTGATGCGATAACAGTTGTTTTGGTGTTAATTTTCCATTCAAAATACACTTGGTTCATTGTCAATAGTTTTAGAGAACACTGTTTTACAGACTGCTGAATACAATTAGGGGAAGTTCATGGTAATTTAGTATATCCATAAGTGGCAATGAAGAAAGCTATGCTCATGTGTTTCTCCTAGTGTGTTCTGTGAACTGCACGATACCAGAATGATTCCAAATACTAATTAAAATATTTATGTATGCCAGGGCTATGTGATTGGTGCTATATACGAGTATATTGATAAACTAGTCTGTCCATCTATGTAATTTTGCAGTTAGCTTGGTTCATTATTACCAACATGCTTGATTCTGGGTCGAATTCTTCTAAGGTATTCTTTATTTCCTTCTTTTCTCTTTCTCCTTTCCCTCCATTTATTTTTAGAGATCACATAATACAAACCATGTGGAAGATCCGAACATTTGATATGTTTATGTATTTGTTTTTTTTTCCCCTCTTTTCTTCCCTCATTCTTCACAATATTTATAAGTGGGAGAGTAAATGGTCTTTGCATTTAATAGAAATATGACATCGCAATGGCTAAATTGTCTTTCACGACCAAAGGCCAAATAACAGAAAAAAAAAAGAAAAAAAAGAATGAATGTGCATAACGCTGTTTGTTTACTCTTTAGAATGTTAAAATTAGACCAGCCGCATAAAAATATTTTCAGACCCTAAAATGGACGGGGAATAATCCTGATTAAAGAAAACTTCCCTTCCTCCAGTCAACAGTCAAACCAGGACCTCTACATTTGGAAGCTAGCATGCTAACCACCAGACTGCACATTCATTTCCAACCCAATTATTCAATCTGGGAACATTTTAGCCAGTGGCGGCTATTCAAGTGAAGCAGGCGAAGAGGTTTTCACCTGAATATAGCAGTATTCTATTTTTGTTAATGTTGGCATTATTACTGCCATTCTAACAGTTTAGTCACAAATATCAACTGCTAGCAGCCGTAGCAGGGTCAATGACCAACCCTTATTTTGTTTGGAACTTACAGCCAGGCAGTCGGCAGGGAAAATTGGTGGGAACGCACCCTGTGATCGATTACAAGGACAAGTGCAAAAGTCACAGTTACGGAAGAAACTGCTGCACTAAACAGCTTGGTTGCCATGGCAACATGACGTCACGAAACAATGTATTACGGGGAAATAACATGTGAATGCACATGTTTCAGGCAAACAAGAAATATTTGCGCTTGGGTAGAGGCACAGAACACGGTAGAGGGGATGGTTTCCGTTTTCTCGCGCTTAGAAGATAGTAATCGTGTACCTCGAGGAAGAGCTGGTGGTAAACTAAAAACGTGGTGTTTTAGATAACTGTGAACGGTATAATTTGCGAGTTTGCTAGACTCCAGTGCTTTTAATATTTAAATTACGGAATATAAGTGCTTTGTTATGAATCCTGGAAACGATATAGTTTGCAATTTGTTAGAAACCCCATTTTCCAGGTGGAAAGATGAAGACAAGAAAGATGTTTTAAACTTTGGGCGGCCCACCGATATCATCGATATACGCATTAAAAGAGAGGACAAGAAAGTAGGAAAGTCATATAACATTAAATTCAAAAGCTCTTGGTTCGATAATTATTCTTGGTTATGCAGTAGTCGCAGTTTGCAATTGCTATTCTGTTGGCCTTGTTTACTTTTTAGCAACAAAACTAACTTGTGAAACAAAGAGGGATTCACGGATTTCATTAATAGATATAACCCGTTCCCTTCACAAGCACAATGATTCGGCGGAACATTTAAAATGTAAATTACAATTAAATACTTTTGAAAAAAACAGAAACACAATAGCTGACGCTCTTCAAGAAAACAGCACACTTTTTCATGTACGTTTCAATGAAAACGTGAGATTAAATAGGCTTTTCCTGCAGTTGATCATTAAAGCAGCATTGTATTTAGGTAAACAAGAGCTTGCATTCAGAGGTCATGATGAGAGTGCGCTTTCGCTAAATCGGGGAAATTTCAAGGAGCTTGTGTCCGTATTAATCTCTGAAAGTCCATTAGAAATCCAAAACTACTATAGTAATATCAAAAGTGCATTCAGCGGTGATTCTAAATCTGTACAAAATGAGCTGATTGGATGTATTTCGGAATACTTATTGGGCCATAATAGAGCTGAACTTAATGCCTCAGATTTTTTTCTGTTGAAGTTGACGATACTACAGATATTTGCCAACAGTCTCAGTGCTCTATCATTGTAAGGTACGTGAATACACAGAGCACATTGGTTGAACGATTTTTGGGATTTCATGAGGTGAGTGCTGACAGGTCTGCAGAAACATTGTTCCTTTTACTGCATGGTATTCTTGCAAATTTTAATTATGAACGTAAATTAGTTGCACAATGTTACGATGGAGCGAGTGTTATGTCAGGACATTTGAATGGGCTTCAAAAAAGAATCAAGAATAATGCTCCTCAAGAAATTTTTGTACATTGTTTGACTCACCGTTTAAATTTGATTTTAAAACGAAGCTGTAGAGCCGTTTCTAAGTGCCGCATTTTTTTGCGAATGTTAGTGCTATTCCATCATTTTTTCAATGTTCGGCAAAACGGTCGTACGTGTTGGATTCCGTTTTGACCAAAAGAATACCAACATTAACTGAGACAAGGTGGAGTTCCAACTCAACATCCATGTAATGGTTCACAATTGGCCAAAGCTGAAACGTGTGTTTGAAGTTTTAATAAACGATGTAGATTCAGATGACACAACAATCACATCTAGCGAAGGGTTTCTCAACAAAATGAATAATTTTCAGTTTACCATTATGACAGTGGTATTCGATGATATTTTCAGTTTAACGGACATTTTGTTTGATATCGTACAGAAAAAGTCTCTCGACGTTACCTACTGCGTTACGAAAATTCAAAATACCAGCGACTTAATAAAAAGCAGACGCAATGGAGAATATTTCAGAACACTGTTTAACAAAGCGTCACAGCTCACCAGTCTGGGTACTACAAGAGAATCAGCTGACAATTCTTTCCAGAATTCTAAGCTCATTAACTTTGAAATTCTTGACAACGTATTGATGCAAATAAGCGTTCGGTTTCAAGATTGTGAGAAACTGCAGTTCCTGTGTCTTGTCGACTCGTCAAAATTTCAAAATCATTCCGTCAATTTTCTTTCAAACGCTCTCTGCCAGTTGCAACAGTGTTAACCTCAATTATTCAGCAAGCCGCAACGCCTTAAAAATGAACTGTGCTTGTTTTACGCAGATCATTTGATGTATAAAGATTTTACACTCCAAGAAGTGCTGTGCTCATTGAAGAAAAATCGTGATGTGTTTGAGGAAACCTACAAACTTTTCTCCCTGGTTCTAACAATTCCCTCAACCTGTGCATCCGTTGAAAGAAGCTTTTCTTGTCTGAAGAGAATCAAGACTTGGTCAAGGAACACCACTTCACAAGAACG
Organism: Tenodera sinensis; assembly: GCA_030765045.1. Lineage (NCBI taxonomy): Eukaryota > Metazoa > Arthropoda > Insecta > Mantodea > Mantidae > Tenodera > Tenodera sinensis. Next base: position 134,061,722 of record CM060967.1, read on the forward strand.
GCTTTCATCTTTGGCGATCATTTCCATTGAGAAGGAGCTACTAGCTGATCTTATGGAACGTCATCCCTTTTATGATGACATTATCGACAGATTTGCTGCTCTAAAAAATAGGAGGATCGACTTAGTTTTCAAGAAATAGGTGAGTCGGGCATGCTTATTTTATGTTACACTAATGCTGACAGACACTGTTTCTTTTGTGTACAATTCCATTGGATACAAAAAGTTTGGTAAAAAATATTGGATCCTGGGACACCGGCTTTGCATTGTATTTTCAGCATGCTTAAGTGAACTTCTTCACCTAGTTTGTAAGGCACGAGCCGCCACTGAGCTAAAATTTTTAGCTGTGCAATTCCTTTTCATCAAAACAATTCCAATGAAAGTTCTTGAAAACTGCGGAACAACTGAACTGGGTGAGTGAGTGAGTGAGTGAGTGAGTGAGTGAGTGAGTGAGTGAGTGTGAGTGAGTGAGTGAGTGAGTGAGTGAGTGAGTGTGAGTGAGTGAGTGAGTGAGTGAGTGAGTGAGTGAGTGAGTGAGTGAGTGAGTGAGTGAGTGAGTAATATTTAAGGGCCCGACAGCTGAACTGAATTGTCATTTTTTTCTTCATATAGTAGTTCTACTCCTACAATTTTTGAAATGGTAGACAAATACGCTGGAGTTGCTATATATCGCTTGATGGATGAAAAGAAAAAGGTTAGTGCCTGTGCTGCGGCTCGAACCATGCACACATTGTGGACAAAGTCATGTAAGTACACTTACCCACTTAGCCACGAGTATTACATTCGTTTCTTGCCTAGTACATAAACACATTGCACCTTCCTCCATTTCTTATTCCTTGTCGTAGCTTAAGGGGTTCATTTAACTTTGTCTTGTTATAAATCACCTTACAGAGTGCATGACATCATCGTAATGCCGTCACACACACGGCAACAGCACCAGTAACCGCATGTTTTTGGAATGAACCTAGTTACTTACTGCAAATAAGGTCCGTTTCATTTGAAGAGAAGCCTGGATTTACATTACAGCCAAATAACCAGTAGCATTGATGTTTTTGACTTCAAGGCACTGTTGTGCTGCATATCTGGATAAACAATAAGACATTGGTGAACTGTGAATATCTGAAGCACTCCACTATGAACCGTGGGAGATGGCTCCGCAATAATGTGTGAAGCTCGCATTTGGGAAGTGTGGGTTCGATTCTCGCAAACGATCCAATCTTTCAGGGTCGTAAGTATTGGTAATGGGGGAGTTTGGCGCTGCTGTGTGGGGACTTGGTGAACTATAAGTGCTGTTCTCGATGGATGAGCAACACTGTAGTCGCCTCACCTGCTAGAGTGGAGCTCTGTTGAAACCCATAAGTCGGGACCTGATGTCGAGATAAAGAACCTCCAGCACACGTTAGGGACCCTCAGGCTGGCTCACACTACTCGCCCGGGTTCCAACGCACCTGTAGGACTCTGATGTCATCCCTTTCTCCCGGGGTCTGATATACAATAACCTCTAAACAGTTGGCTCAGTGTGGAATCCTCCCCGTCTATAGGTACTCACTATGACAACCCTTCACAAGCTTTGCACGGGCTTGAAAAAATTCTACATAAAAGTTTGGGGAGTGGATGGGAGGACATCTAGGTAAATTCCGAGAACAACAATTTCAGTGCCAATAGCCGTATGCAAGTATTGCACCATGGGACAGTAAAAGAAATGTCATTCTTTTTCCACTTTGTCCAGATTTAGCACTCGCAAGAAAACACTGCAGTTCCAGATTTTTTCTCAGGACATAAAAATATTCTCTCTTATCCTTTTCAAAGGCGCCTTTCCAATTTACTTACTGCGTCTTCACAGCTTTCTGGTGCTGCGTGTTCTTTCGTAGTGCATACGTCTTACAGGGGCGACGTTCCTAACAATCAAATTATCTAAACTCGTCCCACTTTATTCAATCGCTGCGTGAATTACTTTTGATGGAAGTTTCGACAAACGTTCTTCCATCTTTCTTCTGGCAGTACTACTCCCAGGGTTCCTCCACATGTTTTTATCATCATGTTCATGGCAATGTCGCGCTACCACTAAGCCAAACACAGAACACAGAAACAAGAGACTACGAAGAACAGAGAGTGCCAACCACTTGATGCGAAATTTATCCAGGTGCAAGAATTACTGATAATTAGGGCACGGATTTTTCAAGAACGTGTATGCACTGGTATTATTAGGCTAAGAACATCTACTGCAAATGCTATTTTTAAACTTCACAAAGGAAAACAAAAGCATAAAAAAGTTTCCTTGAAAAAGAAGCTGTTGCTCTTTAAAAGAGTTGCAAGGAATCGCAGGGTGTTAAGTTTTTTGGATACGCAGAATTTAGTGCTCTTTCAATAGTTCAAACCAACCCTGCTTGGTGACGTCAGGGTTTAGAACCACAGACTTCTCCTCACATCTTCATAGAACGAAATGTCGTTTTCGTTTTGTTTTCCTTCTTTTAAAACCTCATTTCCTAGATGTTGAAAACACTCTTCCACCCTCATACCAAGCCCCTTTATCTTGTTTCTCTTCAAACATTTTTTTCAACATCAGTACCTTTGTTTTTCCAGACAAAAAGAAAACAATGGAAGAGCGAACAAAGGCAGCAATTTTCTTTTCTGTATTTCATTTGAATCAATAAGTGAGAGTACACACACACACACATTACATGAGCTATAACCATGGGAAGTAAGGTGAAACAAGATTAAAATTGGAAGTGCACAGGTTCATCAAGAAAACACAAGGAATACTGAGCGCCAATTAAACTGAACCTAAATCCCAGTCGGATATTAAAACAGGACCCATAAAATGTAAAGTTGGATGAGATTTCTTTCACCGTTGCTTCCAGCTGTATGCTCACGTCTCATCACGCTAGACCTAAAACAAACATGCAACAGAGTCGATAGGAGCGACTAAACAGGTAAAGCCTGTTGTATGAAATGTGCTTAGTTTGTGGGAAGACTTTGCACTGCTGCAACTTTAGCCGTGATAGAGCCCGAGATTATATCGTGGTGTGAGGACTCTCATCCTGAGACCCGGATTCGATTCCCGTCGACCGCCCATTCTGACCTTCGGTTTTTCGTAGCTTTCCCTGGTTAATAGGCGAATGCTGAGATGGTTCACATCTACCAGATTTGCTTTCCCTCATTTTCCTTTCATACAGTTTCCTTCTCATGTTTCAGGTTACTTCTAGGTTTCGTAGTGTGTGGCGGTACCTCAGATATGGTACTAATGATCGCTCCAAGGAAAGTGTGAATTTAAACAATGCTTTGCAGTTTGGAACCCTGTTAGCCCCAGATCACTTAAACTTTTTCGAATACAAGGTTCTAGCTGCAGTTTTCAACAACTTCAAATAAAATACATTAAATAACCTGTTCATTATAAACAAAAATGCAGTTGTATATTAGTTTATTTATACCATTTACTAAAACAATTGTATGTTAATATGTTTTCATACATAAACTTCTAGATTTAGCTAAGAACTTATTTCTCAATAAGAAGCTTGTAAAAATAATTGTGAAAGTAAAACCAATACAACTGAAACAAATTATATCGTTTATAATGTGTCAATTAAATTTGGAGCAGGGTAGAATAATAATATTATGTAATTCAACATGTATTTTAAATCTCTCCTTTTCTATTGGGCATTTATTTATTTCTTCTTGCTTCTACACTTAAGCTAACAATGCGGTTGGCAACCCTTAGTTGCTTGTATTTGTTTTTGTAAAACCAATTTTCCTCTTCTGCTTCATGCTTTCCTGGCTCGTGTTTCTGGTTTCCAACTTTCTTCCTTTTCTTATTTGGAGGTGAATGAATTCCTAAATCCATCGTGTTCCTTTTATATGTACTATAACCTCAGTTGTCACAATTTGAAACACTTATGTGATAATAAATGACAGTAGATAGTATGTTGTTACTCCAAAAAGATTAATCGTGCAGATATTATCCTCAATTCAAATAGATTAACAGTCCAGATAGAACTTTGTCACTCCATAGGGTTAACTTATTTCTCTGCAAATAGAACGGTGTCATTTTTCAACCTCCCTTATTAACCGCTAGGTGGCATCAGTAATGATATGTGTTACAGATTTAATTATTTCAGTACCAAAGTACACATTAACTCATTTTTCTCAATCTTGTCAATTAGAACCCTGTCATTCCAAAGCAACATATGTAATCAATAACTGACAGTCCAATACAAAAAGAGTTTCAACATTTTCATAGCTTGGTTTTCATTAATCACATGACCTGGGTTTCAAACAGTTGCAAATGTTTTTGGGGCAAGGCATTGCTTGACCGCATGAGATGGCCTTGTGTTTCGCACAAAGATGGCCATTCAAACGCTTCTCACAGACTTCTGTTTTGTTATTTTTAAACCGTGTACTTTAAGTTTCGCGAACCGTAACAAATTCTGCACGCAGTAACTTTGCAAACACGGGTAAATTAGCACCTTTAGCAGGAACAAAACCCAGGTAACTGTTTTGCTTTCTGTTACTGCGAATTTGTAATGGGACATCACGCGGTGTTCCCGTTCACAACTTAGAGCCAAGCCCTTGTTTATTGTACTCACATTGGTGTCTGTGAACTAGGGTAGTCAAACTTCAGGGTACGTAAAACTTCGCGCAATAAACGAACTGGGAGAAGAAATAATGGCTTGAAAGACTGCGGAAGAATTTGGGACACAAGGAAGTTGTAAAGGGTCGAACATGGGAAAACAAATTTCTGGTGTTACACTCGCAAGACTTTCTCTACTCACTTTTCTACAAATTAATAGTAAAAGGAATTGTATGCTCGACCATGCCATATATAGGGCCTATACGCCACTGTAATGCACCTCATTCTATCCACTTGTTCATAGCGATACTGTTATCCATCAATCAAAGGTGCACCAATTCATAACTACACTGCAAACCACCAATCAAGGGTGCACCCGCTCATAACATTGCTAATTCACCAAAGGTGCACCTGTTAATAATGACACTGCTAACCACCAATCAAAATATCCGCATGCAACAATCAAAACTGCCCCGTCTGCGCACATTCCCACGTATTTGCTGATACTATTACATATACTACTCTTCTTTTATAATACTTGTTTTACAGAAAGCTATTTTTCAATAATCTCCAATTTCATAACAGTAATATGGCCAATAAATTACGTTTACAAGGCATGAAGGAATGCATTCTTGGGATATATTTCCACTTAATATAACCTTTAAATTCTTATAAACACGATTACAGATTGTTACTACGGTCGCGAGGCATTAAGAGAGTGTTGAAGATTTTGACTGGGTTGTTGATCTATTCATGGACTCGAAACATCTTCCGAATAATTTAAGCTTACAGGAGGAACTGGTAGATCTGAAAACAGACAGAGCATTGACATTTTGGAAGTGCCATTGAAAACATGTTGGTTGTCAACAAGCTGTGAGTACCCGGCTATCTTCTAGATGGCGTTAATGTGTTATTGACATTTTCAACAACATATTCGTGCAAACTGAGCTTCTCAACGTTGACTGAAATTAAAACACCAAGGAGAGATAGATTCAAATCCATGATGAAGAAATGAGGCTTCCTTTGTAAACGATTCCACCACGAATAAGCCGTATGTGTGCAGCTACATTCTGTTCACCAGCTCAAGTCCCTGGCAGGAATGTAATCAGTCAGTACATTAGTAAATAAATCTGTGTACACACTAATATCCGAAGATGGACTTTTGCTTCTGGTGGCTCATTCAGAAGCATGAGTCCAGCTGCAGATATTGCTGTGTACGTAGGTAGTTACTTTGCATTTCTGCCAGAAGCTGGTGAACAAACTATACATAGGCTCAAAAATCACATTGAAGGTGGAGTGGAGTTATTTACCTTAAAATTAATATTAGAAATGTGTATTCGGTACAGTGAATTAACATTAATTTTGTTAATACATTGTTAATAAATGCACGTGTATTTATCTTATAATACAAAAATCTGATGTGTTGCACTCACATGACTTTCTCTACTCCTGTACTAACCATTCTTACAAACTCATTCCTATATCTTCCTCGTGTTAGATAAACATTTGTACAAACTGTTTTATTGCTAATTTCCTTGTAGATGCAAGGAGAATATGAGAATACAGTAGGCTTTGAGCGATAGTCAAATCTTTCATAGCTTTGAGGTTCTGTTCTCTTTGCACGCTTAATATACACCAAAATGAACAACGATGTTCCATTACACCAAAGTTTTAAGTTTTCCGAAACTGATACAAATAACAACGAATATCTCCGACATGGTTCACTCTACAAAAAAAAAAAAAAAAAAAAAAAAAAAAAAAAAACCGTCATAAATTGTGTGTTTTAGCAAGATCTACATTCTTTGTATAGTAAGATTTTGTCTATGTCTTACGGTTTACGAGTTATTCAAAAGTCATCCAGAGTAAACAGGACTACATAGGCTATAGCCAGAAAATTAAAAATATACATTTCATCTGTCATACAAATATCTTAAACTTATGGCATTTTAATCAAGATCGTTAGAGCCATTTTCAAGAAAATCCAAAATTTTTAAGCATTTTGCATGTAAAGGGTAGTTGAGGGTGGGGCTATTTTCTTCAAAATCTTCGTATCGCATCCTTGAAAGAGATTAAACTTAAACACCAACTTTGGTTTTTAACCGACTTCTCGTTTTTGAGTTATGCTGTCCACAGACTGGCGCGCGCGCGCGCACACACGCACACACATTCACACACACACAGGCGCACCTTTTTCTAAAAATTCTTTTCTTGGATTCAGCGGTCCTCAAAACTTATTTCCGGTGAAATCTCGACATCGAATTTTTGGGTAGAATACAATACTTCCTCTACTTACCAGTAGAGAAATTAAGAATGATAATAATAGTTGAATACATAACGATAAATTTTGAGGGGACAAACTTTTTGGTATGCCGTGTTGAGTCTGAACCTGTCTGGCCTGTGGCGTGAGTAGGCAATTGTTGCGGAACACTGATCTAGGCGAATGAACAACCTTTTGTGTGCTAAAGTATGCCTGCGGTGGTTTGTACGATTTGTTTTTGTTTTTGTCCTTTGGTCAAGGACCAATTAACAGGCAGAATGTGATATTTCTTGCTCGCTTTGATTAATTAACATTTTTTTATCCGATTAAAATGGTTGAAATGATGCCCGAGATCCCAGAGCATAAAGCTATTCTTCTCAGTTCCTCTACTCAGAACAGAGGAAAACACCGCAAAAAACCTTATCCAGGGTAACTCGTCGTAATCGAGATTCGAAATCGGGAGCTCAGAGCTGGGCAAGCTTTGCGAGTTGTTTCACCCATACACTTGGACTTGATAGTAAAACTACCAAAGCCTATCTAATATTGCGAATGCACTTAAAAACTTTTATAAAAGGTCTGATGTGTTGCACTCACATGACTTTCTCTACTCTTGTACTAACCATTCTTGTAAACCCTTATTCCTCTATCGTCTTCGTGTTGGTTGAGATAAACACTTACAGAAATTATCTTATTGCTTATTTCCTTGTAGGTGCAAGGGGAATATGGGAATACAGTAGGCTTTGAGCGATAGTCAAATCTTTTAAAGCTGATAACTATATGAAGGCTTTGAAATTCCGTTGTTTGCATGGCCAAGATATAAAAAGTGAATAACGACCTTCCATTTGAGAAAACTTGAAGCACTGCAAAACTCACACAAATAACAAGGAATGTCTCGGAAATTATTCACCCCACAAAAATGTATTTCGACATAAATTGTGGGTTTTAACAAGCTCTACATTTTTGTATATTAAGATTTGGTCTCTGCCTCTTACAGTTTACCAGTCATGCAAAAGCCATGAACAGTAAACAGGGCTATCTGGCTATAGCCAGAAAATTCAAAATATACATTTCATTTGCCATAAAAATATCTTAAACATATGGCATTTTAATCAAAATCGTTAGAGCCATTTTCGAGAAAATAAAAATTTTCAAAAACTTTTCCATTTAAGGTGTAGCTTAGGGTGGAGGAGTTTTCTTCAAAATTCTCATGTCGCATGCTTGAAAGATATTAAATTTAAATACTGAATTTGGTTTTCAACTGACTATTTGTTTTTGAGTTATGAGAGATAGACATATAGACACACACACACACACACACACACACACACACACACACACACCCACACACCCGCGCTCACGGGTCATTTTCTATTTTTTTTTTTTTTTTTTTTTTTGATTCAGGGGGTTCAAATCAGATATTTCCGGTGAAATCTCAACATCGAATTTTTGGGTGGAATACAATACTTCCTCTACCTACTATAAGTAGCAGATAAAGTAAAAACCAACATAAATTAAATGTCCTCCAAAAGACACTGGGATCATGGATAATATTCAATGTACCCTGGTCTAAGACAGAATGATAGATGAAGCAATACATGTTAATACTGTTGAATAAGGGATATTTAGATTGCTTCAGGACAATTTAAATGTTGGTCGGCATGTTGGTATCAACTTGACACAGCTATATATAAGTTTTAGAAAATCCCGAAGCCAATAATTTATCGTGTTTATGGCTATGGAATGCAGTTACAGACGAGCAGCTGTTGAAACTAGTGGCACTGTCATTCCAATCTCTATTTTCGTAATCAGATGTCACACATACAGCTGACCTGAACCCTCAACGCAACTCTTACAACCAAGAATGGTATTTCATTCACAAGATTCTGAGGTAATCTTAAAATAAGGTCATAAACGTGGGTTTTCTATTTTCTTAGGCAGCTGTTAGTGTAGATGTTCCCACAAATTTTGGAGATACCACAGCATACAAATGGATTTTATCTACACAACCTTGGGCATACAGCCTATTGAGTCTCAACGGGCTATTAAAAAACCCAAAAGTTTTAAAAGCGGTATAAAAGTGACTGGTTAAACTGGTCTCTGGGCTACTGGACCGCATAGAAGTGGGTGTTTTATGATCCGATATGGACACAAAGTTAACAGACTGGCTAGCCTTTGAAACGGGATGTTATGGCAAAGTAACAATTGCATAACAAACCACTAACTCTCAGACAGTCTAGTACTACTCTGGCTTGAGACGAACATTTATTCTTCAGTTCGATTAACTGCTTATGTTGTCATACTAATTTCAGATTAATGGAGTGCAAGAATTAATTTGAATAATCTTTCAGACAGTCGAAGGTAAAAGATGGGGTTTAAAGGATAGATCATATTAATTTGAAGGAGAAAAATTAGGTCCTTGTGTGTGTGTGTGTGTGTGTGTGTGTGTGTGTGTGTGTGTGTGTGTGTGTGTGTGTGTGTGTATGCTTCAGGGATGCGACACTAAGATTTGAAGAAAATTCTTCCACCCTAAGCTACCCTTTACATGGAAAATACTTCGAAAATTTTTATTTTCTCAAAATTGATTAAAATGACATGTTTGAGACATTTTTGTGACAAATGAATTGTATATTTTGAATTTCCTGGCTACAGCCTATGTAGTCCTGTTTACTCTGGAGGACTTTTGCATAACTGGTAAACGTAACACATAGACCAAATCTTACTCTACAAAAATTCAGATCTTGCTAAAAGACACTATTTATGTCCAAATACTCGTAAATATTTTGTAGAGTGGACCATTTCGGACAAATTCCTTGTAATTTGTATGAGTTTTGGGAAACGAACGTTCGTCAAATACAGCATCGTGATTCATTTTTTTATGTTAGCCCTGCAAAGAGAACGCTATTTCAAAGCTTTAAAAGATATGACTATAGGCTCAAAACTTACTGTATTTCCACATTCCCCTTGTACCTATATGAAAATGAGCAATAAGATAATTACTGCAAATGTTTTATCTCGACTAACGTGGGAGACAGAGGAATAAGAGGTTGTAAGAATAGTTGGCACAAGAGTATAGAAAGTTATGTGAGTGCAACACGTCAGATTTTATTTGCTTTTTTATTTTTACTTTACGTCCCTTGAACTGTGTGGTGACATCGCGACGGAACTGTTAGGAGATACGTCGTAGATTGGTGTGTGGTGGACAGTTAGCCTTCAAGGTCTCATCTCTGTACCATGCCAACTTGCTTCGACATATGTACACAGAGGGATCATTGCAGGGCAACTGTACCTCTGGGTAAATGACAGAGTGCCATCCACTCTAGGCCTTCTATAACTAAGTTCAGTCTTAGGTTTGTCCGCATCAAAACAAACCCATGTGACCGTGCACCGTGGTACAATAGGGTAGCAATGCGTGCAGGGAAGTAGTCCCATCCTAGTAATCTGAGTTTTAGAATGAATTTATCGTTAAATTATGCAATATTCTACACAAATACCTAAGAGGTTAACTAACGCTGATTTATACTGATAAACAGAGCTACAAGTTCCAACATGCAACTCGTGGAATTACCTGATATCCGAGTATTGTTTACAGCCAGCAGTTTCTATTTAGAATCATGGCGGATGGCCGCGGTGAATTTGCTCTTGCGTCTTCGTCGACTTATGCAAAGCATAACGCGGGAAAACTATTGACTAGTGGTGAAAAAACAATAGTATTTAACGTGTATTATAAGTTGTGTGAGAAATATCCAACTGTTCCCGTCAAAGAAGCAGCGAAATTAACTTCTGAGTTCACCGGTTTTTCGAGTACCAGTATAAACAGTGCTCGTGAAGAAAAGCAATAATTATGACATGTGCATCGTTTATTTTGTTGTGACTATCAATCTTATCGTCTCTGGTTACATGTTAGTCACTCTTTAAATTGACGGAATAAGGGATCGTATCCTTTCTGTTACGTATCGCATGCACTCACCACATGGTTGTGACAGTATTTCTGGCGCGAATGGCGGAAGGATACATTATAACTGTGAACTGGCCACCTGGGTTCAGTTTCGCGCGGATCAACCTTAGAATGAATAGATAGTAGGTCTCATTCCTACATAACACCATCTTCCTTCGACTCATGTAGACAGGGGGATCAGTGCAGGGTAACTGTACTCCTGCTTGTGTCGGGCAGATGGTATTAGGGTCAATTCAGTGTATCTGCTTTCATTATCTGTGGATAGATGGCACAGTAATCACTATTACCATCTACTTTTCATTTTTACTATTGTTTTAGATTTGAGGTGGAACTTTGGGTCGTGGGATCAAATATCGAATCTGGTATTTAGCTTGACCACTGAGGGAAACCACGGAAAAATCCCGGCAGGATTAGTCAGTCCATGAGATTTGAACTCGGGACATCCCGATCGCGAGTCAAAGACGTTACAGCGTGATCCATCCCGATCGACAGGCTTGACTTGTACTATGGAGAGGTGTTGTGACCGTTGTGAGAAGAGGAGTTTGTTGGTGCGCGCGAGAAACGGTCACGTGAAACGGTTTGGCGGGATCATTGTCAACTGCCATAATTTTGGCGGGAAAGACGTATCAAGTGGCTGTGGCGCTCTCCACACACATTTGATTAGGGATATTGAGTACAGAGTGTAGTTATATAAGCGTTGTTATATAGTGTTTTGTTTAGTGTGTCCGTGTACACCTGGACGTATATTTTGAGTGAAGTGCAATAACTAATATGTGAATGAGTATCAATAGTACTCCGTCCCCTGTGTAAATAATTCTACGTATAATTATAGTGTAAATATAGTGTGTAAGTGACAGTATAAAAAGCGCGCGAAATATAGTGTACCCACGCTAAGTGGAGGCTCCCAGAAGCACTTGCGACTGGGAGCGGGAACAAGAAGGGGATGGAGAATGCCCCTGATCCGCCGGCCGCCGAGAGCGGAGTCAGGGAAGTGATGGCATCCAGCGCAGCAGCCGTGACTGCCACCGCACTCGCCCCGCCCACTACAGCCCCATTGACTACAGCTCCCAACGGCCAACGAACCACGGACCAACCAACCAAGAAGACCCAGATGACAGAGGAAGAGCGTAAGGCAATGGAAATAGAGAAACTTCAGAAAGAAGTAGATGAACTAAAGGGAGAGATCATCTACTACCAGAATGTGCTGGCAAATATGGATGGGGAATCCCAACAATTTTCAAAATTCGCACAGGACCTCGGGTTCTGCTACAAAGAGCATGCCCTCAAGAAGCGGCGATTAGTCATCCTCAGCGAGGGGTGGCAACAAGTGCCTGCAAGAAATAAGAGGAATAGAAGAAGCGGCCGGGAAAGCGATTCAGATAGTGAACGTCCCGACCAGCAGCGCCCCAAGCGCGTCTCAAAACAAAAAACGCCGCCATATCCCCTCACCACGAGAAACACCTACGCGCCGCTGAGGGTACAAATTGATGCAGAATCCGACGACGAGACGTCAGAGGATCCACCACCACAACCCGCAATAGCCTCCACCTCTAGAGACCCCTTCCCCAAGCTACCCCCCACCAAAGCCCCCATTCAAACACAGACACAGAAGAAACACACCACCCAGCCCACCATTCCCACCCCCACTCCCGCCCCAAGCACATCCAACAACGCAGCAAAAACATCAGACAACCAGAAACCACCAAGAATAATAATCCCTGACGTCCAACACACGGTAAAGGTCCTCCGCATCCTGCGTGGCTCCCTTCCTGCCGGCACATATAAATTGCAGACGACGAGGGACTGCCTTAAGCTCTTCCTCCAACGGAAGCAGGACGCGAACCCGACAATGCAGCTCCTGAAGGACGCCGGAGTAGAAAACTACAGTTTTACTCCACGTGAGGATCAACCTCTTCGCTACGTAATCAAACGTCTTCCAGCTGACTTAGAGGAAGATTACGTGAAAGAGGACCTGGTCCTAAAAGGCTACACCGGCGTCCAAGTACGACAGATGATTTCACGTGGGAGGCCTCTGCCAAATTTTCAGGTTAGTCTTGACAGGACCACCGAAAACCAAAAACTTCTACAGGAACGAGAGGTGTGCCATATGATGGTCACCGTGGAGGTCCTGAAAACAAACCAAAACATAACGCAATGTTACAACTGCCAGCAGTTGGGGCACACTTTTAGGAACTGCAATATGACCTCCCGGTGTGTCCTTTGCGGTGACCTCCACCGCCTGGCTGATTGCCCGAAAAAGGCCAAGCAGGGCGTTGTACCCCACTGTGCTAATTGTGGGGAAACGCATCCTGCCAGCTACAGGGGGTGCGAGACGTTTCGCAACGAACGTCACCGCCGTCAACTGGCATCCATAGCCAGGAGCTCTCCCAGTGCTCAGCCAGGGCCAAAACCCATCATACACCCGGCCCTGGTTCAAACAGGTATCTCCTATGCGGGAACTACCGGAGGGCAAAACGCACCAGTGCCACCACAGAATGGTCCCCCTCCACTACCCCAACAGGCGCCCACGGGTGACCTGAGTGGGATAAAAGATATATTAAACATGTTCAGAGACCTAAATTTACCATCACTATTGATGAAGGCGCAGCCTTTCCTGGACAAATTCAAAAGCTGCAGCAACACTTGGGAGAAAATAGAGACCATCATATGTCTCCTCTCAGCCCTTTTAGAATAAATGGCCCACGTAAGGGGAGGCACAACTTTAACTCGCGCACTACTGTGGAATGCAGATGGCATCCACAGGAAGCAACACGAACTTGAAAACTACCTACGGCGTAACAAAATTGACGTCGCATTCATCTGCGAAACAAAATTAAAGCACGAGCACACTTTTAAGCTCCAGGGGTATCAAATCTTTCGGAACGACAGAATTGGCAGACAAGGGGGAGGGACTGCTATTTTGCTTAGAAATACTATTGCTCATGCTTCTGTTACGTTGCCTGTAATGGCAGCGTTAGAGTGCACAGCACTTAAAACACGTGTAAATAGTAAAACGGTTATGCTGGTAGCACTTTATCGGCCCCCTAACTCCCCAGACTTTACACAAGACCTCGAGCAGATCCTCGCTTTAGAGGAGCACGTTATAATTGCAGGAGATTTCAATGCCCGGCACCCCTGGTGGTTTTCACGCCTGGCAAACGCGGCGGGAAATCTCCTGGTTGAATTTATAACTGATAATGATGACATTGAGGTACATCTTCCCCCAGAACCCACTTTTTGGCATCGATCAGGGCACTTTGACGCTGAGATTTTGGACATCGTACTAACAAAAAATGCGACACTGTTAAATAACTTTACTGTTTATCACAGCCTGGACTCCGACCATCTTCCTGTGCATTTCGACATACAGGGTGGCATTTCAGCCAGTGCCTCTGGCCCTCAAAGTAGAGCTGAGACCGACTGGAATAAGTTCACCACTGAAATGCACGGGATGGCGCAACCCAGACTGTCATACTATAGCGAGACAGACATAGATGTCGCCATTGAAAACTTTACTGCCTCGCTACACACAGCCAAGAGAAATGCTACCACATACACCACAAGACCACCCGGTTTTTGCACGTACCCCGAGGTAGAGCAACTCATTGCGCGGAGACGACGCTTGACAAAACTGTGGCGATACACCCGTCAGCCTGAATATAAAGTGCTAGCAAAATGGCTACGCAACATCATTCGGCAACAAATTAAAATCAATAAAACTGAACAATGGGAAAACAAAATGCTGAGTACCACACATTCGGACTCTTCTTTGTGGAAATTACTCAAGGCTTTCAAAGTTTCCACAAGCGTCAACTCCGCAACTGAGGCGCTGCACACTCAAAGCGGCTTGCACTTCTCCGCAGAGGAGAAAGCCGAGGTCTTCGCTGACTGTCTCCAAGACAGATTCACCGAAAACCCAGTGACCAACTGTGAAATAGAACGGGAGGTCCAGACATGGGTACAAACCTGGGTGGCGCAGAAGCAAGAGCAACAACTACCCACCATAACACCGCAGGAAATTTACAAGCTCATTAGGAAATTGCCTAATGGGAAAGCTGCCGGTCCAGACAAAGTGACTAATGAGGAACTTAAGCATCTCCCGAGAAAAGCTCTGGTGCAACTAACAAAGATATTTAACGCCTGTTTGCAGCAAGGCTATTTCCCCTCTACTTGGAAACGAGCTAAGGTTATCATGCTCCCAAAGCAAGGGAAAAGCACCAGACAACCGCAAAACTACCGTCCCATTAGTCTTTTGTCTACTATTGGTAAACTGCTCGAAAAATGTATCCTTTCTCGGCTTCAAAAACAAGTCTCCGCAACACATGAACTCTCAAATTCACAGTTTGGCTTTAGAAAAGGACATTCCACTGAACTTCAGCTCCTCAGACTAACTGATGACGTAACAGAGCAATTTAACAATGGGGCTTCAACGTTGGCGCTATTTCTGGACGTAGAAGCTGCATTTGACCGGTGCTGGCACAATGGCCTTATTTATAAACTGCACCACAATTTCCCGGCTCTTCAAAATTATCTATTCTTGCTGCACAATTTTCTAGAAAATCGGCAGTTTTACGTCCAAGTGGGCCGCTCCTCCTCACGGGAGCGAGTGATGCGGGCTGGCGTCCCACAAGGGGCAATAATGTCCCCTTTTCTGTATATATTGTTCACCAATGATTTCCCAGTGGACGCCAGATGCAAGGTCGCCATGTATGCTGACGACACTGGAATATACAACCACCATAGAAATCCACGTTTCGGCCTTGCAGAAATGCAACGTTATGTGAACAATTTCCTCTCATGGCAACATGACTGGAAAATCAAAATTAATCCCGACAAATGCCAGCTGATTCATTTTTCTAAGCGGCGTCACACTTTGGCAACGGACCTAACGGTCGGTGGTCAAATATTGCACTGCCGTCAGCAAGTTAAATACTTAGGTGTCACCTTGGACCGAACAATGTGTTGGTCCACCCACATAAAAAATAGCGCCAATAAAGGCAGACAGCGGCTAAAGCTGTGCGCCCCCATCTTCCGTAGTAAACAGTTGCGACTAAAGTCAAAACTTATACTATATAGGTCATTTATTCTCTCGGTGGTCCTGTATGCATGTGTGGCCTGGGCTAATGCCTCCAAAACTGCCCTCAAACAACTCCAAACCCTCCAAAACCTGTCCCTCAGAAAAATCCTCTCTGCTCCACTCCTCACCACCACCCAAACTCTTCACCTCGAAACTCATATCCCGTTCATCCCGGAGGCAATAGACAAAAGAGCAATGGCGGCATGGACGCGCATTAGGAACCACGAAAATGACGTGATCGCTAACATCGGCAAAGGCGAGCCGAAGCACCGCAAACATACTAGGATAAAAATGTTCTAGAAGCGGCTCGGCTCGCCGACTAATGCGCGTCCACGCAACCTCGTCCCTAAGCCACATACATGTTCCGGCAGAGGCCCTCGCCTCGGAAAATATTCAGGAGCTGCCACCGCGGGACAGTGTATATAGTGTCAAAACTGTAAATAGTGTAGTGCGCTGGGACGCATATTTCTGGTGTGCCCAGTGAAGATGTGTGTGTATGTGTGTACGAGTGTGTGTGTGGGTGAATGCGTGCGTGTATGTGTCTGTATATAATTTGTAAATATGTACATATGTATATATAACCCAAAGACGAAACAGACAAAAGACAAAAGAAAACTATTCTCGGTGACCTACAGATGGTCACCGTATGGGTTTTTGTATATAGCGAAAACTGTAAATATGAACAAAGTCAACTGTAAATCAATGTAAATATAGCCTGTAAGCCGGGCCCACTGTACCGGCACCAGGCCAATACTTTTAAAATAAACTAAACTAAAAAACTTGTACTATGACTATCGCTCCTGGATTCCTATTGTTCTTCATAATGATAAATGAGCTGTAAATATTAATTATAAAATACAAGAACCATCCCACATTTTACAAGCAGCGGAAAGAGTAATCTTGAAATTTCTGCCAAAAACGGTCAACACGAAACAGTATGAAACAGCATATAACATGTTTCTTCTATGGTGCAAGGTATACACTGTGCAAACTATGTGCTGCCAGCATATTTTGGAGTTAGAGCCAACATAGTGGGCCAAGTACTCTATGATTAAAACTATGCCTCAGTGTCAAAGAAAAAAAAAAAAAAAAAAAAAAACGCTAGTAAATACTGCAAAAGCTAATAGAAATCTGGAGGTTACCAGCCGAGGATTTTCACAAGTGACAAGTTTGTTCCCATAGCCTTCTTCATGCATTATGTTTTTTCAACCTCACAACAGTGTTGTCAGCACTGATGCTGAAAAGGAACAAGTGACCGTCATAGTCGTATCACATATACGAAATAGGTAAAGCGAACCGAATTCATAATCTATCATTTATACATATTGACTGTCTAAAATAGTGTGCGACATGCGTGTTCAAACAGTTTTATTCTGCTCACAGGATAAAACTCCACTTTCAACTTTTGCATCATAAATACTTAACTATTATGCGACAGTTGAAAGCTACAGGAAATCATACGTTTCAAGTCATATCAAATAAAAATACGGTCTGTTCCAATCATACGACGCTCTACTTATTCTTCCACACATATTCTTGCAAAACCTTGCTCTCGTATATACTTCCATCACCATTTCGTTGTTTCTTGGGGATTTCTATTATACTAGTCGTCGAGAATGAAGAGGACCTTCCACACTGTTTCCAAAAGATCAACATATAGATTTTTTCATGACATCTTAACATCTGGTTGTTTAATCAAAATCATAAACAATGATATAGGATAGTTTGGATTGGGGGATTTTGTTGAAAATCTTCGTGTACCATCTTTAGAAGTTACAGACTTAAATGGCACATTGATATTTAACAGATTCTTCTTTTTTGTGTTGTGCTGTTCACAGACATGCACACCTGTAACTGTTTTAAAAATGGTTTCTTGATTCAGGGAGCGTCAAAACATGATTTCCGTTATCAAAATTTTGGATGGAATACTATACTTCCTCTATTTACGGTATCTAGTAGAGAAAATAATACGTTTTTGCAATAGTTTGTAGAAGCTGTACACAAATACACTACAGTGGCTAGAGAAAACTGTATGAATGTACCACTTACCATTATGTGTAACGAAGTTCTGTTATCGAAAACGTAACGGGGTCAACAAAGGTACCTGGGTGCATACGGATATTAAGCATCGCACAACAATAAATGTCGACATGCGAACTCACGTGAATGTAATGGAACGATCACGATTACACGTGACATCAGTAGAATGAATAAGGGACCTGTACCTCATAAAACCATAATGAAATAAAACCAAAACAAGAGAATACACAGTAGTCGAAAAACATGTACTCATTTTTGATAAAACCGATAACTTAGGAAACAAATTACTTAGATCTACAGATCTTTACTTTGTGCTATATGGTGCTCTGACATTACTAGTGAGATGTCTGGACATGCGCATGCTTGGATGACACTTTTCCTGGACAATAGGTAGGTCTAAGAGGTGTCATCGAGTATCTGACACAATCTACACACCTAACATCTTTGTACTTTGATTTAGAAGAATGAAGTTTATAGCCAAGGCTACAATGGGTGCATTACGGGATTCCATTGATACATTGTGCGCTGCCATCACACCGGATACACTGATATCCATAGTTCGCTCAACAACTGAAGGCTATGGATGCTGTAGAGCTATTGATGGTGGTAAAGACTAACAGTATTAAACTATAGTCCTTCACAATAATTGCAAGTCTGTCATGTTGCACCCAAGATATTGATTATCAAAGAGTGAGTTCATAGTTTTGGGCTCTGTATATTGAACTCAAGGAGGACGTAGGAACCTCAACATAATATTGGTTTCGAGCTCTACAAGCAACAAGCTGTATTGTCCGTATGAAGAAGCAACGTCACTCCGTAGTTAGTGGTTATAATGTCGTATTAGTGGACACAGCTCAAACTTCAGCAAGTTGGACCCGATTATAGCCTTGTTGAAGATCATCAGCCAATAGTTTGGGAACAAAGTCTCTAAATGGATTTCCAGCCATTATAGATAAACTCAGCAATGTTTTAATATATTCAATCACTTCTACCCACTTTCAGTTTCCATTGCCTCCCGTCTAAATGTGTAGCGAAGATGTGTATTTAAGGGCGCTCTATTACTAGGTCATCAGCGCCCTTATAAAACCAACATGGCAAAAGCCAGAGATAAAGATTAATTCAAAACAACAATCCTAGCAAAACTCACAAATATAGATTAATATACACAACTAATCCCCAGAAATGTCAGATAAAAAGACCAATTTTTATAAGAGCCAAAAGGTATGAAATCTCGATATTTACAATAATAAATCCATAGTTGAAAGTTTGTCTTTGATAAAAGTTTAAAAAAGTCTGTCTAACGCTTGATTATTGTTTGCCAGGATCTCTTGCAAGACTGATCGGCGCTTGTAGACATTCTGGAAAATGTGCCAAGGAAACATACTACCAACACAGAACTTTGTCACAGAGCGGACAAAGAGGAGCAGAATCCCGCTTAATATGCAAACGAGCGAAGATGATCTCCTTGCGTCGAGATACACGAGAGGATGTTACCCAGTTTATAAGAATCTTCTTTAGTGCTCTAAGCTTATTTCCGCGGAGAGTTCACGGCCCTCCAAAAGTCTTCCGAAGTAACACAGCGTATTGTAATACTGAGCTCTGTAGTTGTCACGTTTGGTGCCAAATCCGCCATTTCATTTCACGAAAAGTCAATGTGATCAGCCACCCATGCACACACCCCGTTAACGCCAGAAGCGTGTAAAACATGGAGGGCATCCTGAATACTCTGTACAATAGGATGGTAGTTGTACAGCTGACGAAGGCTCTGAACTACATTAAGGGAATCACTCAAAATAAGGGAAGAATACAGTGACTAATGTTTCTGTGGAGAAACGCAAAGCAATTCAATGACCGGAACACACGACTGGGCTAAAATGGAAGTACGATGGCGAGTTCCCATCGACTTATTCAACGTTGAAGAATAAGTGCAGTTTAAATTCGCAAATATGGAATACTTCTTGTCGGATTTCCCCAAGTGA
The DNA here is from genome assembly GCA_030765045.1 of Tenodera sinensis. NCBI lineage: Eukaryota > Metazoa > Arthropoda > Insecta > Mantodea > Mantidae > Tenodera > Tenodera sinensis. Next base: position 134,081,594 of record CM060967.1, read on the forward strand.
TTATCTCTGTTTCTTGAAATCTACATTTCGAGCAGCTGTGCAGGCATTCGAACTTGCTGTCCTTTTTAGAGGATTTAATGTATCTCGACCCCGCATTCCCGGATGTTAACGGGAACCATTATGCTTGTTTTTCTTCGTAACAACTTAGACAACTCATGAATGGTTTTAAAGCCCTTGATGCAGAACTGAGAAAGGCAGTGTGATGAAGTCTATACTCACACCTTATGGTTGAGTAAAAAACCGAATAGCGAATTACAGAATCCAACGACACCATCCTTCACTGTACCATTCATAGGTTTACCAATGTTATCAGTAGTGGTTTAAAGTGTAGGCATTATACAAACTTGTAGGACATCATACATGTGTCTAATACTAAAATGTAGTATAAATCTCACAAACATTGACATCTGTGACTTTAAAAATAGTTCAATTTAAAATGTGTTTTTACCTTTCATATCATAAATACCTACGCATATTTATATAAAGTACGTTAAAAACCCAGAGTATTTTTTTTTTTTTTTTTCATTTTGACAATTGTTTTTTAAGCACATTTAGTTATTCAAAATGTAGTTTTCATCGAATTATTATGAAATTGGTCAAAACATAAGCAATTAAATAGGTAATTTGGTTTTCTTCGATACAGTTTTTGAATTATTAATTTTAAAGCTACATAAACCTTTCTAATAACAGAGTTTAAAAATTATATTGTGTTGAAACTAAGGTAGTGAAACAAAATTATGTGAACAATTTGTGTGTTATAATCAGCTAGATGACAGAACTTTTAAAAATTGCATCGCTTGGAGCATTAGGCTAGGGTATTAAACTTCACTTATAAAATTTAATAACTCCAAAACCAAAAAAGATATCACACTGAAACTTAAAATCATCTAATATTTATATAAGGAACATAAGAAATTTTTAGCTAAGTGCTCAACACTTGAAAAAATCACATTTCCAGCAGTACATTCCCTTAAATGTAACAAAATTAAACTCAAAACAGATATACGTAGGTATAGGTTATACTATGGAGGGGGCACCTTGCCCTGTGCGACCTTCATAGATCCCAGGAGGAAGGGATGAACTAAAGGAACATAGGCTACAGGGCATAAAGTGACACGCCACAGAGGTGCGCGGAAGTCCTTAACAGTTCCAGGCTCGAAAACTCGTCCAGAGCTGCCTAAACCAATCGAACACGCCTCTAGAGTCCTCGGGGAAGTACTGTTTCCTTTAACCAAGCATCCACACTCAGTGCAACATATACTATGGGGGTCTATACACTAAAACAGAGACGTTCTCCGGAAAAGTGTAGTAAAAACTATTGAGCAACGGCCAATAGACAGTTGTGAACTACTAAAATCTACACACACACAAAAAAAAAAAAAAAAAAAAAAAAAAAAAAAAAAAAGAGAGAGAGAAAAAAGAAAAAAAAAAGCTTTTAGAATTCGTTTGCTAAATTACAAACACTTGATGAACCTCAAGGTAGTTAATACAAGAACAGAGAATATAACTAAGTAAAGAAATACATATGTAGAAATGTATCGCATGAATGTATTCACAGGAATGTATAAGGAATGTACTATGTATATGTTATAGTATTGCATACTTGCGGAATGGAGCATGCACTCAATTTCTTATTCAAAAATGAAACCTACTATAGAAGCATGTCTAAAAGATAACAGGAACACTGCAAGAAACCATCTGCAGTCGCCTACCGGTCAGGTGAACCTACGAAAAACCAAGGTCAATGTGAGAGGACAATGGGTATCAAACCTGGGACCTCCCGAATGCGAACTTTGTAAGCGCTTTAAGTATTCATATAATAAAAAGAGTAGGTAACACAAGCTGTGAAAGAACCTTAGCAATTATACTTGCGTGCAGAACATATATATATAAGGCAGATAATTTGTATAAAATAACCACAACATTCTACACAACTTAAATATTTAAAGTTGTATTTTACTAGGACAATAACCTCTGACTGAATCAATCAATGGCCTATTTCTTTCGTTCATATACCCTGCTGATAACAATGGAGGGCGGGAAATCCTAAATATAGCTTTGTACTGAAGTAATGTTATTTTTAACAACTATTTTTCTGATGCTTATCAAGTTGCTAATCAGTTTGAAGCTAAGGAATTTTTCACTCCTCAAAATTTAGGTCACTCCAGTTTTTTAAATAGAAATTCTACCCCTCCCCGAACGCCCAATAATAGGTACGGTATTTTCCGGGCGTCCGGCAATTCCAGTCATTCGAAGAGGAAAACATAACCTAACTGGGCTTAGGACAACTGTGCTATAGTTCTGAATGCCTACTCCAACAATGAAGTAAATGTTTATATAAGTAGAGGCAGTCCTTTAAAGGAAAACGGAATAGGGGGCTCTGTAGATCATTCTGAGGCAGCAATATTATTATCCTCGGAAGGTACTCGGAAATGGTAGCCATTGAAAAATACTACTATTTATAACCTGTCTATTATGATGCAACGTATCCACCACTATAAATTTCGACGATAATAATCACTTCCGTATGTCCCTTTGGCATGTAAAAGGAGCAATTCAAAGAAGCACAAAAAGGACGAAACCTGCAGCACTTAATTCGACAAGTCCTCATAAATTTCCTGCGGCATGTCCTAAAAAATACACAGTAAAAGTGTGCTCTCTGAAGCGTTATATTCTCGTCTATCTTCAGGGCATAATTCATTATTTTAGAAATAATTAAATCAGTAAAGGTTGAACATCCGAATAATTGTATTCCCTGTGTTGCTTTGAATTAAGTGTCCTTTTGTATTCTTAGAGCTGGATGTACGAACTTGGAATAAACTCCTGTTTTATGCTATTCGGTGGTTAGGTGCTAAATCGTGTTGTACGATACCGGAATAGAGCCTATTGAGAGGGTATAGTGACGCCGGCACACCACAGCGGCGCGTAACAAAGGCTCAAGCTTCCCCACACCACTCCCGTGAACAAACACGTGACTAACAACAATCAAGCGGCAGCAAAAAGGGTTTTCCAGAGCAGTCCAGGAGTGTCCCATAGCCGGCTTGTTTGTAGACGTTAGACAAAGATCTGACTACCGTCAAAACCGGTATAAAAAAGCTTGCGGGGCGCGTGGAGCAGGCAGTTTTTGAGTCGGTCAGTATGTCAGTGAGTGCAAGACAGCTGTGAAAGATACATCGCGTCCAAGTGAAGAAATTTTAACGAGTTTTGAGTGATTGTATCATAGCAGTTAGTGTTTGAGAAAAGGAGAAAGTGAAGGGAGATGGTAAAAGGAGTGAGTCAAGGTTACGAGAAGAAAACAGTTGCGAGCTGTAATATCAAGAAAGATATGTGGTAACGTCAATAGAAGAGAGCTGTGTTGTTTTGCAAAAGTTTAAGACAAAAATAAACTGATAGAAAAGAAACTGGACTGAAATTGCAATTTTGTAACAATATAAACATTTGAATAAATTATTGAATGCTTTCATGTGGCGAGAACTCATTATTATGAGTAGAAAAAGAAAATAGCTGCTAGGGCACCATAGACAATCTGGTCTATATAAACATTACAAATATTTCTAATACGTTATTGAGAACCAGAAATCTTAAGAAAATACAACATACAAATGATCCAAATTGAGAAAGAATACCACGCTGAGATGAGAAGATATGATACGCTGATAGACAAAACTGATATAAATACACTTATAAATTAATAGCACGATACACATTTTTATGGAAACTGTGAGGTCAAATACATCATCCACAAACTACTAATAAAGTAAATATCAGTAGAGACACGGCTTTACATAAATGACGAGGTTACATCTGCATTTCCTTTGATTTACAGAAAGCATCATTGTTGCAGCTAAATCAGCTGCTTCAAAGAATCATAGTTTCAGCTTCTGTTGGCAGGCATTTGAGCGTTGTCCAACATTTTTACTTATTGACTCCTATCTACACAACCGCAACAAAATACGCGTCTGCTTTTGTGTTTTCCATCAAGTGCTTTATTTTTATAATGTACCTGGAGATTTAAATTTTTAGATTCGAACACGCTTGACAGCACTCATAATTTCACATTTGTGAAATGTGACGAATGTTTATTCAGAACGCATATGTTATGTCGGGAGTGCAATGCCGCCCTTTACTCCGTTACGAAACGGGATCGCAGATACGAGCTATTTTCATGTAGGTGAGGGCATGTACAGTTTTTGAAGTCCGAGGCAAAGGGCACTTGGTTCGAGAACTCCATGTTAACACCTGTCCAAGTACTCCAGTTACACTTAGCTATGCTCGCCCATTTTCGTACGAGCAAACCTTTATCCATTGTTCTATTGGAGACAAGCGTAAGCCACAAAACAATGGATGATTCGTTCATCTACTGTAGGGAGGTGTGTGTATCCTCAGTTGATAACAAATACATCTCCAGTTCATTTGACTAGAATGTATAGAACTTTTAACGTTGGCAACAAAGACTGTGGGAGCAATGTTGGCAGCAAGGCAACTAGCTTCTGCTACAGACTCGGCACATACGTAGTCAACAGATTTGAACTTAGCTTGTATTCCTTTTATTTCAAGTTAATTTATGCATTTCTTACCGTTTAGAGCATATTTAAAGCTATTTTTTATGTTTTTATCATATTTGTGACTTCCTATAGGATGCAATACTACAACTAATGTCGAAAGTTAGAAACAAATATCTTTGCGGGACATAAACTAAGGAAGAACCCAAATTTTATTAGGTCGTAAAAACCTGGTTTAGGTAATTTATCATGAACGTAATCTAAGATAGCCAGTAACTTAAATATTTACACAGGTTAACCTATCCTAACACAGATTTCACCATATAAATCTTGCTTCGGTCTATTAATTTTCTTGAAAGACACGATTTTGGTTACTGAGGCTCAAATTTCCATATCAAATGCCTCTGCTTGTAAATTAAAGTGGTATGCAGAACACCATAATTCTTTCGATGTTGGCAAGTCAACCTTGGCCTTATACTGTAGCTACAAACCGGAAAGCTTTACCTATTAAAAACCAAGTAAGCAATTCCAATATATGTCACTACTTATAGCTATCAGAGTGGATAGAAGTTTAAGTGAATTAAGTATTCTGTGCCTTGAAATAACCTTGAAACAAAGCGCTACCCAGGGCTATATTGAAATTTATGCTTACTTCATAATGTCTTATTACTGGGAACGAGAATTCCATGCAAACCTATGTTTATATAAGAAAATTGGGCATAGCTCAAACTTTACCCACTTCATTAACTAGCGGTGCACTTTTCCTATGTAAATATTTTTATATGTTTTGGTCTTTTTGAGGATAATAGCCACCCCTAATGCATATACAGGTTGTAAGAGTTATACGTGCCAATATTTGTACTCATAATTGAGGTCATTGTAATGAACAATATAACATCAATATTTGCTTCATTTGCTGACATAATTTTACTTATTAAATAAGAATATTTTTAGGTTGTTCAGTATCTCCAAGTAGCGTGACACACACAAACCATATGTGTTTATTTTCCCCGAGAATGTGGAGGGAAAGGCCTCACCCAGAATAGACAGGCCTCGCGAATGCTGTATCGGAATTGAGTTGAAACTTTCTGCAAGGTCAATGACCCACACTACCTAGGCCAGCAGATAACGTCTTGAGGTGCGAACACGTGGAAGCAAAACGGATAGTCTATACTAACTGCCGTTGTTAAATTCGCGGTGTCATTACGACAACAGGTAGGAAACTATGTGATTGGTTTGTGGGAATACTGTTAGGCAAAGAGAAAAAACAACTAACTCACAGAGGTAGAGGAGGAGATGTAAGTTTAAGGGCGTTCAACTACTTGGTCATCAGCACCCTTAGAAAATAGTTTATGGCAAAAGCCAGATATAAACTTCAATATAAAATAAAGATACTACTAAAAATGAAAATAAATATACATATACAAAACAGAGGCACACATCGAAGTAAACACATATTAAGGTACCATTTATCAAAATACCTTTACCTATACCCCTAACATCCTGTATAAAGACTTTAATCTTTGCTACGTACTTACGTAGAGGAAGTATTGTGTGCCACCCAAAAAAAAATCGTTATCCAGATTTCATCGTAAATACACGTGTGGGGGTGTACCTGAAAAAAAAGAGAAGTAATTTTAGAAAAAGGTCTGGTAACACCATAACTCAAAAGCCAAAAGGTAGTTGAATAGCAAGCTATTATTTTCATTACAAATGAAAAGATAATCTCGCATTTTCTGGGATTGAAGTCCTCTTCATTTTGAATGACTTTTGTATAACCGGTGAACTGTATACATAAACATAGTTTTACCGCTTAAAATGTAGATCTTGTTAAAGCACACAATTATGCCAACTGTATTTGTTGTGCAGCTAACTTATCCTGAGACAGATACAATCGTTATTGGTTTAAATTTCTGAAATAATTGTACTTTCCTCAAATGGGAAGTCATTCGTTTTTTCCTACCTAGTCATGTAAACAGGACGGAATGTCACTGTCAAATGTTTTAAATGATTTGACTATGGCTTAAGTCTAGTGTATACCTATTGTACCCACAAGGAATTCTATAAGAGAACTATTTCTACGAATATTTATCTCAGGTTGTCATGAAGTAAATAGAAAAATCAGCTTTTGTAATTAGTGTTTTTGACGAATGGGTTAAAAACAGCTGTTTGAATGTAACAAATCATTTTTTTTCCATGTATATTTGCATATTTTGGTCTTTTGGATATAAAACTTGCAAAATGCATATACATACAAGGATATTATATGCGCGATCAACCTAAAATTTTATTATATTAAGTTTCAAGGCATTTTTAATAGTTTTGAGTGGACATCTAGATTTTTATGTCTCTTATTTTAGCCTCAGGAATCAGGACTGAAAAAGGAAAACTACCGATGGTCCCCTACGGACTGCGTTGTCATAGATTGATTTATTACGTCAGATTTTTATTGAAAATACTAGAGACAAAATTAGTGTCGACGAATAATTCAGCTCAAGAGCAAGATTATTTCAGGGAGGTGGACTATTTTAGGATACTAAGATGATTGGTTATTGTTGTGAATAAGTAAACTTACACTCATATTATGGTGAAGTTTGGAACCTGTTACTGGAGTCTAACTTCACTCACTAACTCATTCACTCATCCACTGACACACTCACTCACCTACTCACTGTCTCACTCACAAACTAACTCACCTATTCACTGACTGAAAAATTCATTCACTTGCTCACAACAGACTCATTCATTCTCTCTCCCTCTCTCTTCCAGCACTAGTAAATAACAAGATTCTTCTAAAATTGGAATTATTCACTAAACCATCTAACTTCACTGTGTGAATCTCATAAATGGTTAATGTGTTTGCTTATTCAGTTTACATGTGTTATTATGATTCCAATATGCCTCCAATTAAAGCTCCCAAATGGTCACTATTTGCACACAAGGTTAAAGGAAATGGTCGTATTAGATCTATGAGAAAGTCTAAGCATTGCTGCTCCATTTTTTATGATTTTGCACAGCACTGGATTTTTGTAAAACATTACACGACTTTTTTGAAAGAATAATATAACAACTCCGTTTTAAGTAATAACTAGGTAACCGTAAGGTCTATTATAACTTCAGATAAATTGTACTTAATTTAAAATCAACCAGCAGGTCGCATATGATTTTCATATTGCTAAAACCAGGAACCAAAAACTGTATGATTTAGTGCATTTTTCGCTTGATCGTTTCATAGCTTGATGGTTCATGGATACATGCAGAAGGTTCTTTTACATACAAAACTTGTACTCGCCATGTTTTGGATTTTCATGTGAACTTTCCTGTATTCCATTCTTTCGACAAGCGCCGCAGTAAGAGTTCCAAGGCTAAACCGTAATAATTGTATGTTGACGAGATGAAAGCACGCCTAATAAAAGCATACCGCGGCATCCATGACGGCATGCACTCTGCAGATATGCATTTCTGAAGGGCCTCGATTTATGGGCCAGTGTTACTGAAAATGATGACGAATGGCGCAGAGGCAAGCCTGCCCACGCACGTCTACAATCTCCAACAATGTTATCGATCCCGAAAATTCGTATTACTTGGTCCCTACTAGGTTTACATCTTGTTATTATGTGGATAATGAAGTCGTAAATGTATGTGTATGCTATAGCAAAAACCTTGTTTAATGTGTAACCAATTTCTTTAAGCGATGCACTAAATTTCTGGTTTCAGGATTGAAACACTGCAAATGTTAATATATGAAGGCCTTGAGAGAGAAATTTGCTGTGTTACATTGCTACAATTTCAGGTTCTCGATTTTGTTATTTACTTTATAAAAAATATGGGATGTTTTAAAAGTTGGTGTACAAATGTGTTTGCTTTATACGTAGAAGCCGATGAAAAAGAGAAATGTGGATTAGACTTTAAAAATTTAGCTTTAAAATGACCTTAATAACGTCCATAAAGCGCAAAACATTCTGATGTTAGTTCACACCATTTTCACTATACACAATAAATATAATACGTACACATTGTTGCAGTAGGTATTCGTGGGAAATTATTTTTCCACATACGTTATCCATGGTATAGTAATTTTGCCTAGGAATAATGTAATTACTTATATGACTGAATATTTGAAAGTCTGAACTAATAATGCTAGTTTTTTAAAATGTGCATCCTTGTAATGTAATGCAAACAAGTTAAGCCTAAATTTCATCCATTTTACATTTATAGATCGTGATGAAGTTTGTTTAGTTTTTGTTACTTAAGTTCCTGGCGACAAAAACTTTAAAATTATAATCCAATATTTTAACCCTAGGTCCAAAATATACATCCACTTGTTAATAATGCCCTAGGTTTCCCTGATCTGCTTCAGTTTAGGCTCCAAAATGTTTAAGCTTACAAATGTAGTTTCTGCCTAAAAATTGTAATTCTTGTATTTGAAAATTAAAAATAATATGCTTAGACACATTTGACAATAAAACCTAGAGAAACTTAAATTTTTTTATACTTCTGTCAACATGTGAAGTAAATTTCATTAGTGCAATGCAAAAACTGCTCCGCAAGAAACATTTTACAGAAAGAAAAATGCTGAAAATATTAATAGTAGAAAAAAATAGCGTTAAAGGATTTGACTTAATAGCTCACATTAAAGTCCACGCCTCATTTAAAAATGCAGTAAGGGATTCAAAGATGATGTTCTGAGGCAAATTATGCGTTTTTTGCATTCATGGTTGTCTCAATTATCTCATAGAATTAAAACAAAGTTTTTTTACCTCACCTTTCATGACATTTCAGTTAAACTTATCCATACAACATGAGGAAATAACATTCATATGCCTGTCACAGGTGTAGTAAGAAGCTATCGCGAAGGAGGAAAAGTGAAAAATCCGTACCATATACGTACATACGTAACACTTGTGAATAGCAAGATGCAATTATTCAAGAACAGCTCTGGCCGCAAAAAATTATTTTGCAGAAACTGTGCACCCATTTTTCATGGAAAGCTTTGTTTATATCTTAAGTACATACGAAATATCGTATTCTGAAAATGTAAAACTGTGTACGTTTTCTCAAGCACCACTAAAACTACGATACCTACTTCTATGGATAATGCATGTTCTCAAAAACACAATTTATTTCAAACAAACTTTTTGTGGCACCAGCTATTTTAGATATTCGTTACTAATGTATCGAATTGTTCAATACTTAGTCATTCTTCTGAAGTCCAGTTGTTTCTCGTAATGTCATGGAAAGAGCATAGAACTTTAAGGCCAGCGTATGGCGTCCAGTTCTTAAACATTTGACTATAGCGACATATTTCCTTTGTGTCTATAACGAAATGTCCACTATCAAATATCAAAGAAGTTTTAACAAAAGAATTAATACATAACTGGAATAATGAGTGGTTAAACAACAGTAATGACTCTTTGACAAGAACATTATTTTCTCCTACAGTGTTACCCCCATTAAAGTACAAATACATAGAACCAAGCTTTATATTAACTCAATTTATGACAGAACACGGTAAATTTGGACATTATTTGGAACAATACAATTGATACCTTATTTGTAAGGACATCAGCCAGACTGTGCCACATCTATTTGAATGTCCTGCTTTTGAATCCCAAATATATTACTAAATTAGATCATTTCCAAAATAGATTCCAACGGTCTTTGTTAAGTGCTTTAGATAAGAAATGGTGCTATAATATTTTGTGTGCCACATTTTAAGAGACTGAGCTAGTTTTCAATTGTTCGTTAAGTAATTTACTTTCATTTCTATTTAGGATAGTATTATTGATACTTAACGGTATAAATTAAGCATATTGTAAATAATGTATATAACTGTTTTGTAACTAAAACTCTAGTATACCGCTAGCTGAAATAGGGTTCATATTATAAGGGGATTTAACAAATAATATAGCTAACAGGTTTATCTCGATTACAATGAAGTACAAAAATAAATGTAGATAATTTGTACATCTACTAAGGGATGAAAAGTAGAGAAAGTTAATGAATATGACACATCAGACATTTAAAAATACGTGCTGCTGCACCAGAATTAAAAATATCTTTCCTACATGTTATGAACACCAAAAGTATAATTGACAAAAGAATAGCTTTGAGACGGTGAATCTCCACAAGAGTGCAAGTTGAAAGCGGCACTTTGCAATATATTCAATAATAATAAAAGCATTTCCTGTGATGGCAGCAAAGTGTGGGCGTCTAGTTATCAGTACTTAGGGAGCGTACAACCTTCAATTATGAAAAATAAAAATGTACACATATTACAAATTATAAGCGGAGCAACTTCAAGTACATAAAATGTTCAAGGAGGGAAAGAAAAACTAAATTACAATGTTAGATAGCGCCAGTAACAGTAGTTTTGGCAGGAAATCTTGTATAGTTAGGCAAAAATATGACTGTAGATTACAGGCTGCTGAAATGAGATTTTTCCTTGATGCTTTTATTGGTAATTATGTTTGCACCTGCATCTCCAGAGCTTGTTTTCAATAAATGTGATCTGTTCATCGCTTAAGTAACTCATACAGTGGAAAGATCAAGAGCAAAATGTAACAGCGATCGGGATTCAAATCATGTATCCTCCGCTTTCTGTACCTGACGAGGTGCATCATATTTCTCCTATTTGATTTGTGAGAAACCAACTGTGAAATGTTCAAAAGAGGTAATAAAGTGGGTCTTCAGATTTTTAGTGTAGGTATTATCCTGCTTTTCTTTGCTATCAGCGTACAGAAGAGTGCAACAAAAGAATTATACATGATGTTTTGCTGTATGCATATTATTGCACAGACGATTTCAAATGTTTTTCGACGGACGAGAGGGTGTAACTGTGGATGTAGGGGTAACGGGCGGATAATTTTCTTATGAACTAGTCGCGCCTGGCCCAGGGACGGCTTACAGTGTGCACTGTGCGCTACGCGGGAAGGAATCTACATTCTTTTCAGCATATATTTAAACAAGTATGGTAAGGTGTCCTAAAATGGAATACTTTTTATATCTGTTTATTTTACTTATATTTCATATATAAAAATAACAATTGAGAAAAAAAATCCCAACTAAATGCGATTATATATTCAAAATACAAAACTAACAGAACGTCATGTTAATCATAAGACATATTTTGGACATATGTTTACTTCTCCAAAATTGGGCGCATAGTGATCCTAATATGGAATAATGTAAACAATGCATGAGGAAATATAATATCAACCACTTTAGGCTAGTACCTGTTGAAATAAGTGAACCTTATAAATGGAATTACTTTAAATTCATATTTCCTTTTTAATTTTATCGTCAATAGTTGTCAAAATTACAATAAATTTGTACATTTGCAGGGTTTAAATGAACATGTTGACTTACATGGCACATTCCTTTCCAAGCACCTTCCACAACTGAAGCGTGTTTTTGAGTTTCCAGCACACTGTTAATGGGCCCATAACTTCCCACAATATATTGTGTATTCGGCATGCTCCTCAGATGTACTTTCAGTAGATGTTTCCTCTGTTTCCGTGTAACATTTAGAACTGGAGCATGTTTCATTGTGGTTTTCTTCACTCTCATACTGCTGTATTTTTTATCTTTATTATTTTAATTTTTTACTTTTATTTTATTCTTTTTTGCGAAAAAGTTTGCGTTTATTGGAAGTAATTTCATTTGCAGTGTGGGATTTAGTGTGTTCCAACTCATTCTTGTTTGGAATGGATGTAAGTAATTTTGCTGACCGCCTTATGGACTTCTCTTGTTTGTTTCAGTTGTACCTAGGGCTTGGTTCATATACGCTGATGATTGACTGTTTAGAATTTTCGCCATTTTCTTTACTGTTGGTTGTTTCCTTGTCCATTTCCTTGTCTTCTAAGAAGCCGTGATCAAATATGTTATCAACTTATCAACCATGTCCCAATTCGCGCATTGTAAAAATTCTTTAGTGGATGCATTTAGTGGTTGCAGTTTACGAGTAGGGAGACACCTAATTGAAACGTGATGCTCTTTTCAATTTCTTGAATGCGAATAATGGCCATCAAGTATTAAGAAGACTGGGTCTGATGCAGAAGGTTTGGTAGTTGCTGCAAAATGTTTAAACCAATTCGTGAACGTTCATCTGGATCCACCCAGATTTATGGCGGTTGAATCCTGACCCATCCATAAGCTGATTCTTCACAGTCCTGGAAATATCAGCAGCTGTGGTACATAATTCCCATGGAAGCAGCGACAGTGACTCAACTTCTTCGTTCAGCAGAAGAAAGTGAAGCTACTTGCTTCTTCCTTTCCCGTGCTATGACCGTGACCTATTTTTACTGTACAATGGCCAGTGCTGTCTCGTTGCAATTTTATATTCTGCCGGGTTTGTAGGAATGTCGTTCACACTCTCTTTAAAAGTATCAACGAATTGAAACACGCTTTCTCTGTTGAACCCGTGCACCTCTGGGCAGTGATGTTGATTTAGGTATTCTTAAAGACATGAAGGTATTCCTCTTTAGAAATGTCTTGAACCACTTTCTTCCAGCACTCATTTTCTCTGTTGAATGGCTTTGGTATATTGTTGAGAAGTTGAAAAGCAACTCTGCTGGACAACCCAAAATATATTTTCCATTTCTATACAATGATCTTCAAGTTCCTTTTACATGTTGAATGACAAAGTGGGCTTTCTTTCTAACTGGACGCTAACAACTTCAATATTTACATGTCCGTCATTTTTCAAATGTTAATAAAGCGGAAAGGAGTCTTTCCTGGTAAATTGTACGTATTTGGGCATAGAAGTATCAAAACAACATACAAAAAGTAAGTGGAATCTGTGACTCAAGAATTGATAGATACAAAAGGAAGTGCTGTGAGCATGTTGGGAGGATGAAGGATACCAGACTGGCAAAAATCACTTTCCAGTATGCACCTAAAGGAAAGAGAGAAGTAGGTAGGCCGAGGAGATGGAAGGAGACACTGTGAAGACGGAACAGGCAATACCGCAATCCATGAAATGAAAAAGAAGAAACAAAACTGAAATTTATTCTGAGCTACCGGTTTCGAACTGGTAGCCCTTTACTTCCAATGTTTGCATTCTAACCATTAACTGAAGGTGGTGAACCTGGTGATAAATTATTTTAGCTTCTATATGCAAAACATGGCAATCATTGCCGTTTAAGGAGGTTGCTAATATGGTATATTGAATATTGAAATCGATGTGGTATTTCACATTAGGAACATTTTCGCCACTTTATTTTACCTATGCTTCATGCAAACCGGTTTTAGCAGTGTTTTAGTAAACTATACAAGACATAGATAAATTGTAAACAGTGTACGGTGTAGCTCTCACTCAGAAAACTCACACAACAGTTCATATAATTTACAGCGCAATAACATTAATAGTTCCTTAAGCATGTGTCCCATGCTTGTCGTTCTAAATCTTACAAGTATTTTCAGAGCTATTAAAAATACACAATCACAAATTTTCAGGACAATCTATAGGGATTTGGCTATCTTTATGAGGTTATGAATCTGTATGAATAAATTATTTTATGCCGTTTTGAATAAGTGTAGTACTAAAACCTTTACGTTTTTGAAATTTAATTTCATTATAGTCATATGATACTTCTAATTCCGATTATTTATATCCATCCTACAAGTTCATTCTGGATTGATAACGTTAATGTTGTTTTCTTTACACTGAGATTACTTTCTTACGACCAAGTCTAAGAGAAATGTGTTGGAATGATAGTTTCTTTACAATTTCAACCGCATACATCTCTCAACCTTGTAGACAAGTATGACCTGGCAAGTCACCTTTGTGACTGCCCTGGCATAACTTTTCGATAAGACTTCCTGGCTTTCTCCCCAAGGTAGGGAGCACGTGGCCGTGTACACATGGATCAAAACTATGCGTGTCAATGGAAATAGATTTAATGAATATCAGATCAACTGAGATGAGATTATTTATAATCAGTATATGGGCATAAATTAGAAGATCGTCTCACAAATGAAATGAAGCAAGGGCCATGCATTCTTGTAATCGAAGATGAAATAACTATGCATCTCTGGTCCTGAAACAGAACGAATCGACAGTTAAAACATATAACATGAAACAATGTAAAAGATAGAGATGGAGTTGAATTTCAGAACAATCATGTATAATCCACGATTTATTGTTTTAATTTATTCAGTTGTGACTCCTAGCTTAGTAAGCGGATGCAACTGATTAAAAAAGTTGGAAAAAAAAAAAAAAATAAAGGATCAGACCGCATGGTTAACATCAGACCGGGTGATTAACGTCAAATCTTTTTATGACAAATTGATAAATAAGAATGGTATAGATCAACTTATGCATTTTATGTAATCATGTCCAACACTTTTAATTTTACCTTTACCCATAAAAGAAAGATTACTAAATGGTTCTATTAACAATGTGACAGTTTCACAATGGTAACAATTTACTGCCAAATTAGCGGCTGAAACGCAAGCCTATAGATCCATGCGTGAACTACATTACGTAACGACTACACTGTAATTTCGTTTTGAAATTATTTCGACTTTCTAATGTTCTTTTACACTTAGCAAACACGAAACTCTACTTTTGACTACCATATTAAATTCCAATCACACGCATACCTGCTTTTACATGTTAAAAACTGACTTGTTATGTATTTTCGATAGCTATTTTGTTAAATAATTATTAAATATTAGGCACATTAAATGTATATGAGGGTGGATCGGAAAGCAATACACAGCACATTTTTTCTGCCTTTGTATTGCGGCTGAGATGATGGAATTTCACTAGGATATAGTTTGAAGGTTTCACTACAGATGCGATTTGTTTTTCATGTGCAGCTCTAGCGACAGAAAAGTTAACTGCACAAGGAAGATGGCGTGCATGTTAGTGTCGTCAACTGGCGAAAAGCTGCGAACTGTGGCGCGAATTCTGTGGGCTAAAGGGCCTCCACAGATGGCTGTGCTCCAACTAAACCGACTTCTATGAACACCGTATAATGAAAAATCATGAGAGAACTGTGTTGAGAAAGTTGGTGTCTGTATAGAAAAGTAACTAAAAGGTGTCAATTCATTTACACATATTTTATTAAGAAATATTCCTTAATATGGGTTTCCTTCATGCCAAAACGATCTGCCTCCGTAAGTCCCTGTACATAGCATCTTCCTGCTTTAACCCTCTCTCTCCATGCTTTCTACCCCATCCATCCAGCATTCCTTAGGTTTGCCTCCTCTTGTTTTCCCTTCTACTTTCCAATTCAGAATCTTATTGGGCTTTCGATCCTTTGACATTCTAAGCACGCGTCCGTACCATTTCAGGCGTCTTTCTTCTGTAATTTCCAAAATGTTTTTGTCAAATTGCATAATTTCCCTTGTTCTATTATTCCGAACTTTGTCTTTTCTGGATTTTCGTGTTGACCGTCTCCAAAAATACATTTCTAATACCATTGCTTTGCTTGTATCTTGCATATACCATAGCGTTCATATAATATTAATAAGACAGGTATGCCAATAGATTAAATAAATCCCAAATATGTGGTGTAATAAAAATAAATTTTAAAAATTGTAATAAAGCGGTAATGTTGGAATTTTATAAAGTGACAGCTGTTCTAACATTACCTATGGATGTGAGAGTTGGGTGCTGACGTCTCATAAAAGAAAAATATAGAGGTTGCCGAAGTCAGATTTTAAGATACTGGCATGTGGCTAGTTACACACTATTAGATAAAAAAAAAATGAAGATATCAGAATAAGTTAGGGATCCAATGTCTAAATGAAATAACTTTACACAGAATGAAATTGCACGATGATGTAAACAGAACATATGAAGATCGAACGCCACAAATAATGCAAAATTATAAACCAACAGGTAGAAGTGTAGGCAGTCCGCGAATGAGGCACGTAGATCAGTTTCCTTGAACACGGAACAAGCCACAAGGTATATGTCGTGATGATGATGATGATGATGGTGATGGTGATGATGATGATGGTGATAGTCGTGGTGGTGGTGGCGGTGGTGGCGGCGGTAGCGGTGGTGGTGGCGGCTTTGGTGGTGGTGGCGGCTTCGGTGGCGGCGGTGGTGGTGGTGGTAGTGGTGGTGGTGGCGGTGGTGATGGTAGTGGTGGTAGTGGCGGCGATGGTATTGGTGGTGGCGGCGGCGGTGGTGGTGGCGGCGGTGGCGGCGGCGGCGGTGGTGGTAGTGGTGGTGGTGGTGGTGGTGGTGGATCAATAGTGAAGTCGCAACTGCTATTGTAGTTTCTCTTTGAATGGAGGGAAGACCGTTATGAATAAAAATAAATGTACATGAAAGCTAACAAGGATCAATGCTTTGTTCCATAGCCAATAAAATACTCACCGACATATTTTACCAGAAAATATGGGGCAGAATTACGTAGCGATTCTGAATCCTCAACAAAGGCATTTGGGCATCAGAGATGGAATAAAAGAAAACTATATAACAGTATAAAAATAAATAAAACAAGTACATAATCTATCATTTCGGTCTGCCTTTCCCTTTTCTTTTGCAGAAAGCTAACGTAGAGGCAATGCATTTTTGCATCGAAGGCCAAAGTTTCGCAAACTTGCAGATTTTGATTACTTTGCGCTGGGCCATCGCTAAATACAATGCGGGAACTTCCGTGTGATTCTGATTACTGTTATTCTGAATGAATCACTATCTACTACACTTTTATCTCAAGTGGTTGTGGGAAAAAGAACAAGCCTCTAGCTATATATTAGCTGTTTACCCATATTACATAGCGCTTCGGGACTATGCAATCTTACACAGATTGCAGTTTCTAATGTTTGGCCATTATAGTATTCCTTAAACGTCAAACACTGTGCCAAATTGAAGAGGTTGAAGAAAATAAAACCATCATCCACATGAAGGCTGTAGCCCTGCATGTCGAGGGACCGCATTTTCAGCCTTTTCTTTTTCATGTATGAAGAAGATGGACCTCCTTGCGTGTTTAGGATCTGTTAAATCAATAAAATTGTTAAATGAGCTTCTACCCATTTTCTGCAATTTTTATATATACATCATTGTCAGCTAAATTACGTTTTTATATTCTGTGCATGTGTATAGCTTCTTCAGCCTGCGTCTCAAGTATAGGGTGTGTAAAAGGTTAGAAACTATTTTGAAATTTCTAAATTATACAGCAACTCTGCACTCATATACCTTAAAATATGCAACCACTATGCTCAAAGATGACAAACAATTTAGCTATCTTCTTCTCCTACCTCTTATGCCTTAGGCATCGGGTCTACCTCGATTCACTTCCTCCATTTAGCTGTCTCTTGCCATTTTTCTGAGTTCTCACATTCCTCCCCCCCTTTTCTTCTTGCCAATGCCTCAATATTATCCATATAGTCGTTATAGGCCTTTCTCTTCCTCTCCTACCTTCTGTTTTTGTTTCCATCACCTGTTTTGGCTTCCTTCCCTCCTCCAGCTTTGTCGCGTGCACAATTTTAGCTGTCTTTCCCTTAATTCTTCCCCACCGATTTTTGGTTCAGCTCTTCCCTAATTCTCTCATACCGAAGTCTATCCCTCTTTGACTTTCCCACTATCCTTCGGTAACACTATTTCTTTTGGTGTAATGTTGCTTATATATTCATTTGTCATTGGCGAACTTTCAGCTGTGCAACCATTACAATTTGTAATGAATCGTGAAAATCATATTCTTTATTTATTTTTACTTTAAATTCACATACGAAAATAGCATCCAAAATTACAAAATATACCAATGTTTGTTAATATATCGTGTCTTTCTTCTTCTTCTTTTTCAAAGCCCAGATTACTCTTTCCTTAAACATATCGTTTCCGCTAAAATACATTTTATTAAATATATTAAGTATACAACATATACTAAGATACTCTTAATGTAGATAAAATATTGTGGACAACATATTACAAACTTAGGATTAGTAACTCGAGATTCTTACATTTCCTTTTGTCGTGCTCTAACTTGAGCCTCTCGTCACTTAACCTCACTTTTGTCAGCATTACAGTTTTACCTCTTATCTATAAGCGTTAAGGGGAGTCACAAAGACCTCAACTGACAAATTATTATTTTCCTTTTTTGTATATTATGAAAATATAATCCATTCTAGTTGAGTTGATATGTTTTATTACAATATAACAATATTTACTGTTTTAAATTAACTTATATAAATATAGCTGTAATCTATATATTTTTTAAAACCTTGCAAGATTTCATAAAACGAAGTATAACTCTGGAACTATTTTGTCTAGAAGGCTGTGGCTTGGCTTATGATTTAGGGGAAATTCTGATTCCTTTGTTGATTAGTCTGGAATTGAATATAACATCAAATTTGTTTGGTTAGATTGCCTTTAGTTATATAAACAAGTGGTAATTTCGTGGACATTTGTATGTTTTTACATTTTGTGTTGTTTTCACAATGACAAAGCCTAAAGGTTTGTTTAAATAGAGAATAACAAAGGAGATCAACATTATGGAACCTATCCTTGGTAGAACAAGATTTAACTGCAAAATAAGGTTTTTAAATTTTTTTTTAATATTTTGTTTTTTAACGACGCTTTCAATTGCCAGGATCACATCAGCGTCGCCGGTGTGCCGGAATTTTGTCCCGCAGGAGTTCTTTTACATGCCAGTAAATCTACTGATATGGAGATGTTGTTTTTAACCACACTTAAAAACCATCATCTGGACCGGATTTGAACCCGCGACCTTGGGATCAGTAGGCCAGCGTCTAACCAACTGAACCACCCAGACCGACGCACAATAAAGTGAGCATATAGTGGTAATCTTCGTGAGAATATTGAAACTCCACCCAGTATTTCTACAAGGAAACTACACCGCAGAGAAAAGAGTTTATTAACATTAATGGAGATGAAACAAGTATTAATATATTAATTAATTTTAATATATGACGTTCAGGTTTTAGTAACTTTTGTCAGTTGCAATATTTGTGGGGTATTTCAGAGTACATATCTAATAAATGTGAGTGTATATGAAAAATTTATTTTAATTTTATTTGAACTTCAATTTTCTCAAAACTACATTTTTCAATGCAAAAACCCCGTTTTCTCAAACCATTGGTAATATCTCCATACAATTTTATCACATAATCTACATTTCACAGTGATATGAATCCTCAGAGAGTGAATTTCCTCAAATAGACTATATTTTCAAAAATAAAATGTTCAATTTTTTTTTCAAAAATTACAAGTACGATAAAAAATATTTCAAATGCACTATGTATTTTAGATTTTCATGTGAATGAGGATTAGTCTATTTAGAAAGAACCAATACACATACTGTAAACAATATGGATTTCTATATCCAATAGATCCTGAGAAAGCGAGGCATTTATATCAGCATGTTAACATTTGGTAATGTAGGTCTTGACGACTCTGCTTAACACAGATTTATTGTTCGAACCAAAATCCTTCGCTGGTAAAACAACTCGTTATTCTTTAGGCCCTGAATTAATTCGCTTTAATCTTTCCTTGTACTTTTTAGATTCTGAGATTAGGGCATGCGTTCTTAAACGATTGCCAACGCTTTTTAGAGCAAGATCTTTACAGCTGCCTCTCTTGACTGCTATGTGCACTAATCCCTATACAGAGGAGGCTTCTTCATCTTGTTTTGTACTTATGGAAGCTTATTTTTTGTGTCCGATCCAAAAGTTGAGGTCTTAAGTCCCTTTCTAGGAGTGGAGTTTAAATTATGCCCTATACTGTGAAACACCCTGTATATAGTCGTACATCAAGAACGAGCCGCCAGATGGAGGGTTTGGTGACAAATCACTTTTCGCGGTTTACGTTATTAGATTTCTTTTGCAGCTGTGATGTGTTATTGGATTCTTTTCAATATGCCTCGCTCGCATCAAATTCGTCTATCAGGCTTTTGTGTGCGGAGTCCAATGTTAAAGTCACTCTTCACTTATAAAGAACACGACTTTCCTGCTTCTCGCTGATTTACTCGCTCCTAGAAATCATTGTGTGTTCCCAAGAATAAATTATATTTTACGAGATGGGAGGCGAGCTTCACAAAATAGAGAAAACTCTTGAAAACCAAGAACAATGTGTCAGAGTATGATTGAAGTGTGAAAGCGGCAGCAGTATTTTATTTCTAATGGAAGATAAAATAACTATTAACATGCATATCATACAGTAGTTTTAGTCAGGCCTTTCTCAACGAGATGGCTCCGCGGTAACTTGTGAGGCTCTTATTTGAGAGGTCTGGGACTCGAATCCCGTCGACCGTCAACCGAAACCTTGGGGTTTTCGTGATTTTCTTGGTTGGTAGACCAACGCTGAGGTGTTCTTGTGTACCTTATTTCCTTTCCCTCAGTTACCTTTCATTCCGATTCCTTCTTTTTCTTCGGGTGTACTTGTGGGTTTCGTGGCACGTGGCGACTACGCAAGATGGTGCTCGTTGAAAACAGTACTCCCCGTGAACACTGGAAAACTGCTGGTCGGCGAGTCGTTCATCGCATCCTCTAAGCAACTCCAGATGTGTGATGTGTCTTTTTTGATAGTGTTTAACGCCTAATTTTACTATATGCGGCACCGCAGGCGGTGATACTAATAGGTACATGGAATAGAGATGAAGTACCGGTGGAATGCGAAGGCGGGGGAAAACCGGAGAACATGGAGAAAACCCTGCGCCGCTTTGTCCACCATAAATTCCACATGCGGTCGCCTAGGATCGAAACCATATGATGGGTCTTGCAGCCTTGAAGTGTTAGGGACTTCCGTGCGTCTGCATGCAACCTGTAACCTCCTGTAGTTCATGTAGTTCATTTCTTCCTCCTGTGCTGTGCCCCTTTCCTTTCCGCCGTATAAATAACTACAGTCACGCCTTAACGTAAAAGCTAAATTAATTCTGAGTGCTTAATAAGTCTAATCTTCAGCAGAATAATTCTCATCTCCTACAGCTCTTGGAAGTATAAATGTTGGAGTGATTGCGATGGTCTTTAATACCCGAAACTGCTAAAAATGCCAACGTTAAGAAAAACTACAGATCAAAGAGTAACAACACCATAATTTGTTTCAGAAGTCAAAGCCCCCGATATGACTACAGAAGTTAAAGAGGGCTATACAAATAAAACAAAAAAGAAAGAAGAAAAGCGAATGACATGCGCAATGATCATATTGTTGTCCTCTAGACGTTTTGGGCAACAAATCTAACCTTACCCTTTCGCAGCTAGTCGAATTTCTTAAATTCAGTTTCATATTATCCCTATTAAAGTGGAGTAATCTAATATATTGATGCACTCATTTGTAGTTTGGGCATAGCGTGTGTGCCGCACATAAAAGAGGTCTTGAGTTCGAGTGTCGGTTGTGGAGATTTACCTGGATATTTCTAGGAGTTTCCCTTATTCAGGAATGTGGACTATCTCTCTATGTGTGCGGACCGAATCTATCACTGCTAACGGACAAGGCTTTTCCCGGATTTTCCACTTATCCTGAAAAGATGATAGAAACTCTAAACTCTATTGATCCCGGCTTATTTGAGAATAATTTCATTAATTCATCGGCTAATAAAACCTACCTAATTAAAGGATATTGAACTATAAAAATAGTGTTGTTTAAACTAGGAAAGACCAAGTCTATACCAAAGCACAGTCCAAAGCATAATTTAGTGCTTATTACTATTTATCAGTGTTCAGAAAAATCATAGAATAGTTTAAGTAAAAATCTGATGTACTGCAGTCACATGACTTTCTCTACTCTTGTACTAACCATTCTTAAACACCCTTATTCCTACATCTTCATGTTAGGTGAGATAAATATTTGTAGAACTTATCTTATTGCTTATTTCTTTGTAGGTACAAGGGGAATATGGGAATACAGTTGGCTTTGAGCGATGGTTAAATATTTTAAAGCTTTCAAATTCCGTTCTCTTTGCAAGGTTAACATATAAAAAATGAATAACAATGTTCCATTTGACAGAAGTATAAGTTCTCCAAAACTCACACAAATAACAAGACGTATTTCCGAAATGGTTTAGTCTACAAAAAAAAAAAAAAAAAAAAAAAAAAAAAAAAAAAAAAAATTGGACCTAAGTGTGTTTTAGCGAGATCTACACTTCTTGTATAGTAAGATTTGGTCTATCTCTTACGGTTTAGCAGTTATGCAGAAGTCATCCAGAGTAAATAGGACTACATGGGTATAGCCAGAAAATTAAAGATATACATTTCATTTGTCATAAAAATATCTCAAACACATGGGATTTTAATCAAAATCGTTAGGGCCATTTTCAAGAAAATAAAAATTTTCGAAGTATTTTCCATGTGAAGTGTAGTTTAGAATGAAGCAATTTTCTTCAAAATCTTCGTGTCGCATCCTTGAAAGACATTAACTTTAAATACCGACTTTTCGTTTTTCAGTTTTGCTGTCCACAAACATACAGACACACAGAAATACGCACACGTACCTTTTTCTAAACATGCTTCTTTTTTGGATTCAGGGGGTCTCAAAACATATATTTCAGGTGAAATCTCGACATGTAATTTTTGGGTGGAATACAATACTTCCTCTGCTGAAGTATACGTAGCAGAGAAAGTAAAAACAGTAATCACATGCAAAGCTTACCTAAGAGTCACAGACAATGAGATCAGAACTCTCAAGTTGGTGATTTATATGTTTGTCGTTAGTTGAACGACAGCTTCACATCAAACAAAACGCTTGCAGCGCCGTCGTAGCAATTTGCCTAATGCTTGCATATTGTGAAATGCTCATTTGTGTTGCATACTGCTGAGCTGAGCTGACCTTTGACCTGCTTCCAAACGGATACATCACACGCATCGTTTGCTTTGCGTTATCACTTGCAACTGTTGAATATGTTACCGAAGATTGTCTTGTATACCAAGATGAGTGTTCGCAGCAGGATTGTAAATATACTGTGGATGTTGGGATACCCTCTGCATTTCAAAATAAATGTTGCTCTGTTAGTTACACGATAAACGTCTGAAAGTAGCAAATTTCTTAACCTTTAATTGTATTCTACTTCAGCTACTTGTTAAAAAGGCTGACAATGAGACATTTAATTGCTATAGTTTAAGCAGTAAAATACTGTAATTACACATGTTTAGTTTCATAAATAAACCAGCAGTTGTTTCCCTGTTTTTATTTAATTATATATTTCATTTAATCCTCGCCCATGATCGACATAAGGTTATTGTACAATTATTGTACAATTATCTAGAATATTTTATGGCGATTCCTACCGTTTAGCTGTTTATTGTAATTTCGCAAAGCTCTGGTATTCTTCTTCTTCTTCTTCTTCTTCTTCTTCTTCTTCTTATTATTATTATTATTATTATTATTATTATTATTATTATACAATTATATTAATATATATATAATAATAATAATAATAATAATAATAATAATAATGGTAATTATAATAATAATAATTATAATAATAATAATAATAATAATAATAATAATAATAATAATAATTAATAATAATAATAATAATAATAATAATAATAATAATAATAATAATAATAATAATAATAATAATAATAATAATAATAATGATAATAATAATAATAATAATAATAATAATAATAATAATAATAATAATAATAATAATAATAATAATAATAATAATAATAATAATGCGAGTAAAATTGTAAAAGAATTATTTATTTGTAGGATTTTCTCTCAAAGTTTAGTGCATAAGTACATTCCACTCTGTGAGTTAGAACGAGAGAAAGAGAGAGAGGGACAGAGAGAGATGGAATGAAACCAAAAGTCATATAAAAATCTGATGTGTTGCACTCACATGACTTTCTCTACGCTTGTACTAACCATTCTTACAAACTCTTATTCCCATATCTTCTTCGTGTTAGTTAAGATAAACATTTGTACAACTTATTGCTTATTTCCTTGTAGATGCAAGGGGAACATTAGAATACAGCAGGCTTTGTGTGAGTCAAATGTTTGAGATTCTGTTGTCTTTGCACACTTAACATATAAAAAAATGAACAACGATGATCCATTTCACGAAAGTTCGTTTTCCGAAACTCACACACATAACAAGGAATATCTCCGAAATGGTTCACCCTACAAGAAAATTTATTGAGACATAAATTGTGTATTTTAGCAAGATCTACAGTTTTTGTAGAGTATAATTTGGTCTATCTCTAACGGTTTACCAGTTATGCAAAGGTCGTCCAGAGTAAATACGACTACAGGGGCTATAGCCAGAAAATTCAAGATATACATTTCATTTGTCATAAAAATATCTCAAACATATGACATTTTAATCAAAATCGTTAGAGCCATTTTCAAGAAAATCAAAATTTTCGAAAAATGTTCCATATAAAGGGTAGTTTAGGGTGGGGCTATTTTCTTCAAAATCTTCGTGTCGCATCCTTGAAAGACATTAAACTTAAATACCATCTTTGGTTTTTAACCGACTTTTCGTTTTTGAGCTATGCTGTCCACAGACTGTCAGACTGACAGACTGACACACAGACACACACACGGACCTTTTTCTAAAAATGCTTTTTTTTTATTCAGGGGGTCTCAAAACATATATTTCCGGTGAAATATCGACATCGAATTTTTGGGTAGAATACAATACTTCCCCTACTTACCAGTAGAGAAAGTAAAAGTTAATCGTAAATCTGTGTAGTTCTAGGTGAAACAATAACGCACTGTACAAAAATCTTCTTATAAACGCAGTTGGGCCTCGCTTATGCAGTGAAAGGCCGTCTTTCTTTCCGTGTTTTCATTATTCAGCCGAATATGCAAATTGGAAATTTATTGCATTAACTGTGCTTCATACTCTTGAGAGTTGGCGTAGTTGATGCTTTGATAAATATAATAAACCAGCAAAGGCGAATGATTTAATATACATGAGTGCGCAAAGTAGGTATACCATTTTAAATGTGCGAGTTATCTTATGGATGGGCAAATAAAATAAAAAAAAAAAAAAACAACAAAAAAACAAAAAAAAAAAACGAGAAGTTGTCTTTTCGGCAAGATGGGGTCCCTGCTTACCAAGAAGACACTTTTGGGTCGAAGAATTCCAAAGAGGTTAGTAGCAAAGTCACTTATTTGTGAAAGGAATCAAGTAAACGACCATCAAGATCTCCGGATCTTATCCCAATGAATTTTTTTCTTGGGAAGGTCCTTAGAGATAAGAATTTTGCAGAAAGATCACTCTTACTCATTCACATTTCATTGTTGTATACCTAATTTTGCCCACCCCTTGTAGATTTTTACTAAAACTTCCAGCCTGAATAAAATCAATTTATGATAGTGTAAGTACATCGTCTGCAATGTGTTTCTTGGAGTCTGATTAGGAAAGTAGCTAGCGATTACTGATGTTTAGTGACAGTGGGAAAGGATGACAAATGAACAAAGCAGTGACAGTAATTTGTGGATTACAAGGCGTTAGCTGCAATCGTTTAAAAGTTTGTTTGTAAAGAATGTTGAACTGATGGCATTAACCTAGAAATGTGCTGCAGTACAGTGAGTTACGAGCTAGGAGAAGACGGCGTGGGCGAGGATAATCCAGTGTAGATAAAACCACTTGGTATTAGTGGAGTGAGTCCCTGTGAGACGGGCAATGCATTCTCAGTCTAGCCAGAACATTGCGGCCAAGGTGATACAACTGTGTCCACTAACATCATTTTGTAAGACATTCTGAAAGATCGTTGCTTCATTAATGATGATATTTACTAATGGATTAGATCGAAATCAGTTCCAGTTTACCTTTTCCATCAATTCCTTCACACACAAACTACTTAATAACTCCAATAGCTATAAAACCTAAAACCTAACCTCTCTCCCTCCAAACTTCCAGCATTCCCCTTCGCTGGCGCTTTTCAACACTATTATTTCTTCTATGTCAACGCGACACTATTTTGCATCTTACTGGATATGTTCCATTATAATTAGTTTTGTCTTAGATACATTCATGTCATACTTTTACAAATTTGATT
The DNA here is from genome assembly GCA_030765045.1 of Tenodera sinensis. Classification (NCBI taxonomy): domain Eukaryota; kingdom Metazoa; phylum Arthropoda; class Insecta; order Mantodea; family Mantidae; genus Tenodera; species Tenodera sinensis. The sequence continues at coordinate 134,108,029 of CM060967.1, forward strand.
CAGTTGACTGTTTTAAAATGACCAATTAAACGTTAGATTCCACACCTGTGATAATCAGTTTTATTGAGCAATCTCACTCACACAGATGTAACAGTAACCACTATACTTTTTAGCTAGTGATTAGCAGGACGAGGCATTGAGATACTTTTCAGCTCTCGCAAGAGCACTGCAGATTATGATCACACGGACATTAGGGCAAGGTCAGGCACTGGCTGTGTTACGCACAACCGCTCTAGGCTGCATAGTACATTACAGTGCAGTAGTTGCGAATTGGGAACCTAACTCAGAATTAATTCGCAATTAAAATACATCTTTAAGAATGTCCGAGTGCAGGACTTTGTTTATAATGCATGTAGGAATACAATTCTGGAGGAGTTCGATCCATGCATTTCTCTACAGAAGTAGAGAAATATAAGGTATGTTACACAAGTTTTTTTTTTTTTTGAGGCACTGAAAATGTATATGGACATACAATACAACAGATTACAAAATAATATTTATGTATAAATTTATGAATGGTATAAATAATTCAATGTCACATATAATTTAAGCTTTTATTGTATTGTTTTTACGTATCTCAGTGTGCAATTTAATGACCACCCTGTAACGCTGCATATAATTTCAAATTAGTTGCCCATCTCCAGAACACGTTTACTTTGTGCGCGACTGTATGGCGTATGATTAAGTGCACATAACAGAGGGCTTTGTTTACGTTGTCGCTGCCCTGTATTTCGTGGGCTATAGTCCACTTGATGAGGAGGTACTGAACAGCCTCACCCTGATGATTAGTCTACATGGAAATTGTTCTGTGATTAGAAAGATCAATGAAATTTCACCATAACTTTGGACGAACACTATATCAAAGCCCACAATTCATGTAGCACAGGTGGCCACGTTGATAACGATCAATTTGTTTCCACTGAAGCTTGAATTCGATAGAATAGCTTCAACCGTAATGGTAGCAATATATTTTAACAAAACTGCTGCAACTTCGTCATCGACGGCAACCAATATCTGTCAACAAAAGGATGTACTTTGTGCTTTTCAGTATAGATAAGGCGAGTTTTCACATCAAATCAGAACAGAGAAAAGAAAACCGGCTTAATGACAGAGAAGCACTTTAACAAGCGTGTCTCTCCAGTAAGTGTCATTAATTCCAGTGCAGCTTGCCAAACGTTGTCAACTCATTGCTAGTGCCAAGAAATATAGGCGTGGTGGATTTGCACCACGGGAGTTCTGCTATTGCAAAACGCGACAACTTCTGACCCTATTTGCTTGTCGCGTCCGCTTTTTAAAATTCACCACAGACTGTGGCCCATGTGGCAGCATTTTAAAACTTTCTATTTCCCCGAAAATTTAGGTTAAAGTCTACTCTTCACTACGTGCCAGAGAAGGTGCTTCCTGCTTACAGGAAAAGTGTCATTTCTAAAAGATATACAATCATTACACTGCCGGTGTAATTTAGATATAACCCATTAATGTTATCCGTTGTGTGACAGTTTATCTAAAATGCCGCTATGAACTTCCACACTTCAAGTTTTTGTTTTGTTCTAATAGATATACTTAGAACTAGAGATAGCCGGCTACAACGAGAACACTAAATTAAACAGAGTTGTTGTTCTCTATGGCCACGCCTTGGAAACAGCATGTTCGTTTATCGTTTAATAGTTTTAACGATTGATCCACTATCCTGTGCATCTTTTCTTCCATTTAATCGGCGTTTTCCCTTTCGCTGTTAACAAAAACGTTCTACAGAAAGGCCGTTAGCTTTAATATTTGTTGTTAAAAAGCTCAGTTCCTCTCAAAACAACAGAACGGTGTTTACTAAAGTCATCTTTAGTAATCTGCTTAACTAGTAGAGGTTTACAAAGTACAATGTGTTTGAGACAGTGTGTATGTTTAAATATACACTACCAGTCAAGTTTTCTATCACAAATGGATTTTTGGCTAAATCAGGGACTTTTTTTGCATATCCTATCATATCCCCGCTCGGATAATAAAATAAGTATAAGCATGTAAATAATAAGCACCTCTGGTATGTATTTAACTGATGGAAAGTAGTTCTTGTTGCAGGAATGTTTTGCAGGTGAGAATTAATGCAGCATTAAAGAAGGAAAGACGTCACAAGATATTGATAAAAAATGCAATTTCATCTGGAAGACATGTAATAGGTTGTGGGTTTGTTCTGCAGCATGACAATGATCCCAAGCATGCGCCTAAATTGTTCAGAGAATATGTAAATATAAAATAGAAATTTGGGGAACTGAAGAATATCATTTGACCAAGTCCGTCACCTGACTTATATTGTCTTGAACATTTTTGTGGGATGAATTTGACAAATAGGTCAGGAAACTGAGGTGAATTAAATATCTATGGAATAACTTACAGGCATCTTGGACTTAAATATCTACAAAAATACCACAAACTCTTACCTCCAGAATATCAAGTTTGTGGAGCTGTTCTGAGGGCAAAAAGTGGATACTTTGAAGAGGCCAAAATCTAAACTTGTACTTTACTTATTGACACAGAGAGAAAATATCAATTTTTTGGTGCACTTACTTTTCTACGATGTGTTTGTACAGTGGAATAAAGTATATAGTGTTTTTCATAGGTGATCGAAAACTTTTGACCCGTAGTTATATGACAAACCTTCATATTTTATTTTTAATTCTTACATACTTATTAGCATACATATTTCTATAGCACGAGATAATCAAGCAAATACATCTTGTAGGAATCAACCATTATGCACAGACCTGTATGACTTTGCACCTTCCGTCACTTCTCAAATATCAGTTTTTACTTTATCTACCATAGTAGACAAGAGGAAATACAACATTCCACTCAACAATTCAAAGTTGAGATTTTACCGGAAATACATGTTTTGAGATCCCCCAAATAAAGGAAACATTATGTATGTATGTGAGCGGTATAACTTATAAACGAAATGTCAGCTGAATACCAAATTTAGTATTTAAGATCAACATCTCCAAGGATGCGACACAAAGATTACATGAATTCTTTCTCATTAATATTTATTTTCTCAAAAATGGCTCTAAGTATTTTGATGGAATTTAAATTATCTGTAGTAATACCATGAGAGGTTTTCAAATGATAATTTCACAAGCACAAAGCGCGAGAAAAATTATCTCGAAAACCTCGAGTGTTAATAGTTTGAGTATTCCATGAAATAAGTATTAATTCATTTATTTAATAATCTTTGATATTAATAGTAATTTATAAGTAAACAACTTACAACAACATTAATACATTTTAATTAAGATTCATTTTAACAGTTGACACTACACTTAATCCAGTGGACTGTAATAACAATAATTTTAGCATTTAATCCAGCGAATGAGGAATTAGACATATGACGAATATAAATGAATGAATTTGCGTTAGTGGGCTATTCATTAAACGTAGGTCTGCTCTTTTTAAATTTTCAGTTGCTTGACTTCGCCTCTTCAATTAAAATATCAATATACTCAGTAGAATATTCGTCAAATCAGTTGTCTGCCATTTTTTAATGCCCGCTAATTGTTTTACTGCGCATAGATACTTCAGATTTTCAGAAACGCAAGAAAATGTTTAGGTTGACGGAACCGCAAGGAGCAGGTCATATAAACAAAGCGATAACACAACGACCTAGAGGGGATAATACAGCACGAATAGTCTAGGAATAACCTGTAAAATTCTCTTCATTCTAACTGATTTTGTATAGCTGGTAAGTTACCTACAACGTTTTTGCGTCGACTGTAATTGGTCTCTTCTATGCTGTGATCATGTGACAGAATGACCCCTCCACTTGCTATAGCCCATACTCAAGAACCTTTTGTTCCCTGTATGAAGGTTCGCTCCTTGGTCATAAGATAGAGTTAAAATTGTACTACAGGAAAATGTACAATTTATGTCAAGTAAAAGTTTTATGCCATTTTACAAGATATTCTCTGTTATTAATTTGAACTTTCAAATACTTTTAATACACAAATTCGCTGTTCATTTTCCCCATGTTCATGCAAAGAGAACAGAATTGCAAGGGCACGAAAAAGCAACAAGCTTTAAAAAGATTTGACTATCATTTGTGCTTATTCTTCTTATACTTAGCACTGATCTGTATGCATGTTAAGTGAATGCTGATGTTTACTAACAAGCAGATATAAGAACAAGTATTTTAAAGAACAATTTAAGCAGAAACATTATGAGAGTGCAACAGGATAAACTTTTAAACCCTAGTTACTCCTTCGCAATTATGTTTAGTTGTAATCCAATTTCTTGAAACGGTAAACAACAATTGCTTTAAACTGGTGCTAAAAAGTACAGTTATAATTTATCTGCTTCACTTTTATGTGTTTCTTCAACAATAATTATAGGCAGACAACAATAAGAAATCTGTTAAAGCTAGCTTCATCGCTTAAGAAAGAAAGAAAGAAAAATAAAAACACAAAAGCTCACGGTGTTGATAAAAACTGTGCAAATGTTTTTAGACGTTTAACAAGTTTCAGTATCCGGAAAGATTTCAAAATAAAGCAACAAGAGCTTGCATGGCTTTGGGCTACAATTAAAATGCAAGTTATCTATAATTATGCACCTGCACACCGCCAAAACTTAGTTTCGATAACAATCTTTCAAAAGGAATCCACCACAAAACAAGCAATAGATACGAGGAATTCCGATCATGCATTACTAATATTCGGTATTCTCAAGGGCCCCCACTTGAGATATTGCGTAACAGACATCGGCAAAAGAACCTCACTTGACAAAGAACAGATAAATTACCAAATCGCGGGAAAAAAAAACTTGTAAAAGAATCGTTATCTTAAGTAATTAGCCATTTTAGAAAGAGTGGGCGAAGAAAGAAAAATGCTGAGATGCAAGATAAAACTGGCTCAGATTTGGAAGGAAGATATTGCTTGCTAAGAGATGCTCTAGAAGGATTGTTGAATGTAAATAAGTAGGCCCGGAGCACAAGAAGATGCAAAATGATATAGAAAATTAAGAAACATGTATCATTATTCAGGAAAATAGCTTGTTTTCAAAACTAAGCGATTGGATGTTAAACGGTGATCAGACATAGTTTAAAAAAGTCGTATATCTTGCATTCACATTTTGTGATCATAAGGTTTTAATACGAATTACAACAATTAACATTAAAACCACAAAAGATCAGGACTAGTTATATAACTTTTAACTTTACAATTCAAAAGAAAACAAACAGCTCCTGTAACATAAAATTAAAATACCTCCATATTAAAACCTCTACTTGTGGCGACACAATGAATCTATTTATGCATTTACTATGCCAAGTTCATGCTTTTCCACCATCTTAATATTTGGTGAAACATTACAGAAGCATGTCTCAAAGCAGAAGTAAGGTTATCATCAGACAATTTCGCCCTTAGACGGCACTTCAAGGTTATTCAAGAAAAACAATTGTTCGCAGATGAATGTACTGTCAAACATACACATAATTTCTGCTGCAAATTTACGTAGATATGGGTATGTCTGTGCATCAAGGGCGTGATAAAAACTGACAATATTACTATCGCAATACGCGTTTGCTAGATCTGAACCACAGCATTAAAGTTCTACTTAAAGCTCAACTGGAATACCTTATGGATCAACAGAATAACGCTAGCAAAAGAGATCCAGTTTAGAATTGAGAGCTTCTAAATCTGAAAATCTTCCATCAAACTCCTCTGAGAGCACATCCAATATGTCACAATACTTTTTAATTTCTGTACCTATGTTAAGAGAGTACGAATCTGGAAGTGGCTTCGCTTTTTCCTTGGTATGCACACTGTAGACCGCGGATTAATACTCTTTTAAGCAGAGCAAGCAGGTGTTGCTGTTGCGGGCATGCTAAGCTTCAAAGCGCGCGCTTGTATTCAAACGCCCTGTTTGAGATCACTGGTGTATGATTACATTTTCCTGCCTTTACTTGAACTCATTCTACGATATCTTTGTTTTTGAAGCTGATCGAAAGTAAAAGCTGATTTTCTTCATTCATAGAGCAAACTTTCTTTCTTTTTACGTGAAATTACTTAACTGTGTTTGAAATGTTCATTAGTTTTACTTTTGCCATGACTATAAATTACAAAGAAATCAGCTGTTTTTATAATTTAGTAATTTTAGAGAAAACACAGTGAACACGCATATTAAAAATTTTCCTAAAAGTATTTTTTGTTTATTTGTTTGCTTATTTAATTTATCTTCAATAAGTAGGTTATGTTTATCTCTAGGTTCTGTGATTCACATCATACAAGGTTGCAGACTATTTTAGCTGCATGTTCATCTTGAGGTACGATCCGCTCAAATAACTCGTATGTACAACATACTGAGATACCTAAAAAAAAAAAAAAAAAAAAAAAAACAACAACTTTGACATTTTCCTCCCATAATGGAGCAGTCTGGCTATAGTTGGTGATATTCCATCCGTTAGGTTGCGTATCGATTTCCTACAAAATTTACGTAACTACTATTCATTTATTCCCTACATGAAACTTTGAACATTACTACTGAAATTTGACCCTCCTAAATTGTATATGCTTTTGCAATTAGCTCATTAATTAACATAAGCGGTTGAACCTGTCTGTAAATTTGCGAGGCAATTTTTTCTTCTTAAGGTGATCATCAAAAGAATTCCCATTTTACTTCGTATGTCATTTCATTCTTTTCCTGTAGCACCTACTTTTTGCAGACGGCCATCCAATTTATTTCGGATTATCCCAATTTGTGCTCTCTTTTGCAGAAGCGAAGAGGATACTTTCTCTGAAGCGTTTATTTTGGTAGTGCACGGGGCTTTTACTATTAGCTAAGAAAAATGGGAGACATAAGCTGGTGTGTTGTAGTAAGGTTTCCGGGATCGCAACAGGGTCATGCGAAATGTTTTAACATGTGAATTATATACCTTTCACGCCTTAGGCCTGTTGCAGCACTACGCCATTACATATATCTAACGAAGGGACTGTCCCGGTCAAACATATTAACCCTCTAAGGTAGGTACTATGTTATTGCCATTTGGCAACAAAGATACTAGTCACAGTTTTAGACCATTGTAATAGTGTTTTTCTTATTTTCATATTATACTGACACTTAAAAATACAATAAAAGTGTTGGTAGCTATTTATATATATAGTATATCAATTTATATTAGTATTAATTGTAGTTTCCTTTCTTTTTTAATTTTTCAAAAATCAGAATCCATGCAGTTCTAATCCCGTACCATCCACGTATAGCATTTCACTGTTTTTAAGTGGGCCCTCCCCATCCTTTACTATAGTCACATTTGCTTGCAGTCACTGGGATTAAACTCTCAACGTTCTGCTTTGAATGGGTGTTCAGTCCATTTCGTCCGGTGTTTAACAATAACATCTATTCGAATTACCTCCTTTAAGCTATCTGTGACAGGGATACCTAAACCAGTGCAGAAATTAGAAGACTGTATATATAGCAAGATAATTAATGTAATAAAGGCTTAAGTTTCTAAAAAATATATGCTGATCGCTGTAAGAAATTCCAGCAAAACCAATATTCCAAGAGATGAATCAAAGTAAGAAATTCGGCATATTTTGAATGCAATCATTAATTAACATGCATTGTAAATAAACAGGCCGCTTTACGCAGCAAAAAGCCCAATTTCTAGCACTGTTGAGGAAGCTGCACTCATAATGAAGTCATTAGCAAGGAAGTTATGCATTGAGGAAAAACTGTTAGTAATATGAATTTATTGAATACTAAAAGAGGGCTGCCCATGAAGTTGGACCCGAGCCCCTCGTTATTGGACAGCCCTATGCACTTCCCTACATATGATTGGACGTGTGCTGTTGTTTATTATCCAACTAATATTCATAACCTTCTTGAAATTTGTCTTTTCTTTCTACTTTTGTCATTTTCATTTACTATTCTCAACAACTTCCCTTACAGTTTCCATTTCCCTGAAATCTTTATTATTTTAAATTACTCATTTCATTCTAAACTTATTTCCCACCATCCTCTCCATTTTTAATTTCTCTACTGAGTATAGTAAATAGAGGAAGTATTGTATTGCACCCAAAAATTCAATGTGCAGATTTCACCCGAAATATGTTTCGAGGACCCCTGAATCCAGAAAAAAAAAAGTTTTAGAAAAAGGTCAGTGTGTGTTTGTCTTTCAGTCTATGGACAGGATAACTCAAAACAAAAAGTCGGTTGAAAACCAAAGGATGTGACATGAAGATTTTGAAGAAAATTCCTCCATTCTAAACTACCCTTTACATAGCAAATTTTTCAAACATTTTGATTTTCTCGAAAATGACTAACGACTTTGATTAAAATGCCATATGTTTAAGATATTTTATGATAAATGAAATTTATATCTTTAGTTTTCTGGCTATAGCCCACATAGTCCTGTTTACTCTGGATGACATTTTCATAACTGGTAAAGCATAAGAGATAGACAAATCTTACTATACGAAAAATGTAGATCTTGCTAAAACACACAATTTATGTCCGGATAAATGTTATTGTAGAGTGGACCATTTCGGAGATATTACTTGTTATTTGTGTGAGTTTTGATAAACTTTCATCAAATGGAATATGGTTGTGCATTGTTTTTAAATATTAGACGTGAAAAGAGAACGTAATTTCAAAGTTTTGAAAGATTTTACTTACGCTCAAAGCCTACTTACTGTATTCCCATATTCCCCTTGTACCTACAAGGAAATAGTCAACAAAGTAATTTCTACAAATGTTTATCTCAACTAACACGAATAAGATATAGGAATAAGAGTTGTAAGAATGGAGTGGAGAAAGTCATGTGAGTGCAACGCATCAGATTTTTCTTTCTTATGGTTCTAAACAGCTTGCTAATAATTTCTTACATATTTATGATTAATTTTCTTCTTATCTCTGTACCATTTCCAGTTCCTTTCCTAAGTAAACCTTCCTTCCTATACTGTCTCTAACAAACATTTTTTTTAAATTAACTAATTCATTTTGTCAAATAATATCTCGTTATACTGTAACGGAGAACGTGAAAATAAACCTATGTGGGTATAGCTAGATGACAAACAAAAATTTGAAACGCTATGCATTTATGAAATTATCTTATACCAATATATCTCGAGTAAACACATTACTGAACTTTAGCACACCACTAATGCTTTGAAATGCCCACAGATTTTCACATATATCCAAACAACGGACCATTGTTCATGTTTAGAGAGCTTTTATCACAACCCAGTGAACGGGCAATATATCTCAAATATTAAAAATAAGGTTTCGACATTTAAAGGGAAAGTCCTTTTAGTTACAAAATGCAACTGGAAAACCAAACAACAGATTACATATCAATTTTAATGATCCAGAGTTTGATGTTTTATATGTTAAAAACAATGGATGTAGATAAACTGTGAGAGAAAATAAAGTAAACATTGCCATCCACACAGGAAAAAATTGTATGTAATGGCTGTACCAGTAATGAAATGCAATTATGACAACTGGATATTGAATAGAAATAACAAAAGAAAACGGAACTAATTGAAATGTTAGGTTTTTTACCCTCCTGGATCGTATTCCGAAGAAAAAGAAAACAGGGAAATTGTGTGCAGTTAGTATAAACGTTGTAAATGACAATATAATTATTATTACAGCACATAGAGAATCAAAAGCTGATTTCCAATGGCAACTGTTAAATAAAAATACAAAGACTATTGAAATGTAAATAGAACTACAACCAGATAGACACATCCTTCTAAAGAGATCACAAAGCCCAAACAGGAATGTTACTGTTGTTGATTTTTTTTTTTTTTTTTTAAGTTTAACGTGGTGTTTAACGCTTGTTCTTACTACATACCGCACCACAGGCGGTGCGCACTAATACACGAAATTATAGGGTCTGTTCCAATAAGCGGTTCTGAAAGCGTTCCGAACTAATACCAACATTTTCTTACGCTCATGCACAATCGAGCACGCTCTTACAACTAGTTTGGAATTTTTGTCATGTTGCAATGCTATTTAGATACTGTGCATGCTCAGATACTTCAGAAATGATTCTGGGTCATGTTAGAACAAACCTATAAGTTACCTGGTAAAGGAAATTTGGGCAGGAAAGGTTTCAGGTCTAAGTTTAGGGTATGTACCGTAATTTGTCAGTTAGATAGCTGTCTTATTTTAGGGTTGTTGTAAAGACAAAGCCTAGTAATAAATAAGTAGAAAAATACAATTTTAAATATGAACAATAACGGATAAAATGCATAATGTAAAGGTATTTCACAAATAAAGTGCAATAATGTATACAATTATTATAAAATATGGAAATAGGATAGCTAACCATTTTATAATAATTATTATTTTTTATTTCATTTAGCGTAGTATACAAATGATTGTGTAAAATGTACAAAGAATCGCGGATAATTTTCAAACCAATGTCTTCTAAAACACGCCACGAGCACCAAAAGGTAGATCAGTCAGTTCTCAATTTAAAATTTGTTATTTGTCTCTTAAATAAAAAATGGAAGGCTTATTTTACCCTTATTATCATCTTTTATTTGATCTACCTTCTTTCCCAATTGGAGTGTGGGGTCAAGAATTAATCCGCTATCTTATTGCCTGTCAATGAAAACTGAGGAAAACCTGCTAAAAAGGAAAAAAACTCGGGGGGGAGGGGAACGGTGTTGGCGCGATTTGAACTGCGGGCCTTCTGTTCACCGATCTCAACCACATCTGTCGGGATGATCTGCACCAATTTTGAGTTCCATGCAGACAAAGTTGGGTGCCGTTAGGTGCAATTTGGGAAAGAACTTGACAATTGTCATTTTTGAAAAAGTTAATCCACGATAAAATTAGAGTAACTTTTTCGCAGAATTTCTAAACTGGCAATAAAAACCTCTTCACATTTCCTGAGGCTTTATTTCTAAGAGACAGACGATGGATTTGTCCCTTGATATGGACTGTAATCTCATAGATTCTTAGAAATATTAACGGCGAAATTGAGAAACTGCATTTTTATTTATGCATGCTCTTTAGCGGTTGTGATCCTTAGGGTCCCATTCTATATTGGCCGTGAAAGACCCGTTAATTTTGCTCAGAGACCTCTTGATCAGGCTTGAAATTCTTTGCGTGATGTAAATCTACGTCAAGGGACCATCGGAAAGGAGCCATATCTAGGATTTGTACAACCGAAAAAATGCATCGCCCTCTGCCGAATTTGAACCCGCGACCTAGGGAACCAGAAGCTGGCATGTTACCCCTAGAGCACGAGGACGGCATTAAGGACGAAGAGGCCTACTTACACTGCTCGACGATATTCCCCATTTGACCCGCATGCTTGACTCGGTAATGTGACACATCTAGAAACATCTGCAACCTGCAACAGCAGCAGTGAAAGTTTTCTGGTGAAATAGCTATTCAGAAAGGAAAAGAAAGAAACAGTAAGTTCTCTGGATGACGCCTATCCAATTGCTTCAGTACGTCCTCATCAAAGTCTCACTGCGGTTTAGTATTTTGGAGCCGATGCGCATGAAAGACCGTATCATGGCTTAGCTCGCAGGGACATCATGATCGACTGGAATCTGTGAATGGTTTGGAGAGAAGGTGGGATGAAGGTGTTTTGGAAGCGAATCACGTATGACGTCACCAAGATGTGGTCAACTCACAGATTTAGAAACCACGACAACGTCCTCGGGCAAAGAGCGTGACACGAACGATCTTGGGATTGGAGGTGGAGCGATCCGGAATATCATTTTTCATTTTTAGCCCACTTTATTATACTCGCATGAAAACATACCCAAGGCAAAAAAGGCAAAGAGACTCGCACAGATTAATAAAGTATTTTCCTGGCCTTGCTGTACTTCCCGCTTTCGTGCATCTCATTATTTCAACAGAACGTCCCCTGTTTACCGCCAAGTCAGTGAGGCGAACTCGGTGAAGCGAACTGTTGATGATGTGCCACAGACCACTGGAGCAAATAAAGTTCAATCAGAGAACCTGCGACCTACACCAACCGCGTCGAACTTGCGCCCTCTTACTCAAATTTGGGTAGTTCAGTGTACTACGGGGAAAAAGTTCACAGCGCTCCGCTTGTCCATAACCTCCTAGTGCCCAGATCGAGCTCTTGCTGAAGGAACAAATTAAATCATATTAACTTAGTATAAAAAATGTTTATACATTTGTTAGCTGAAATTTTTATCATCTTTTCTAGGAGAACCCTTTGAGGATTTCTGGGTGCACAATGGATTATAGATTTTATTACACCTCTCTGCACAACCATTTTATTTCTAGCTCTGTGTACTCAATCCTTAATAGTTTTAAAACGCAATTCCAAAAATATTCATGTATGTTCACAATTATTCTCTAATTGAAACTTCAGTTCATTCAACTCAGCGGCGTGCTACTTGTATATGGCGAATGACTTGTTTTTTGTATAATCACTCTTAAAGTAAAGGTGAGCCGAAAGTTAAGTTACAGGGATATATCCTAGCTCTTCAAAATCAAATATAACACTTGATGAGTTAAATGATTCCTATGCTTTGTTCACGGAATGATTACATAAACTTAAACTTTTATTTTGATGCCGATATGTCTTAATACTTTTTGTACGGGCATATTTATATGTATGGTCATCTACTTACCGCGGTGGTAGTGCTACTGCTCTCCAAGCGGGAGACCCGAGTTCGATTCCCGCGACTGGCATGGGAATTTTCTCCTGCTGGGAGATCTGGTCTGGGGTGCACTCAGCCTCGCTAGGTCCTTGAAGGGCCAACTGAGGAGCTACTTGATTGAAAAGTAGCGGTCCTTGGTCGAGAAGATCGAGGGGAGAGACCAGGACGCTGACCACGCTCCATCTCATGACGCCTGCACCCCACTCATGACGCCTGCGGTGGATTGAAGAAGGACGCAGCGGTTGGGCGGAAGGACTTGACCCGGAAAGGGCTGTTGCGCTCAGTGTTGGTTACTTATTTATGTGTGTATTATGGAAATTTTGAATGCATAAATGTATGCATATTGCAAGGATTATTGGAGCATAAAATTCCTGTCTTTACCGACCATTGTATGCATTTGTATTTTAAGAAATACTATAGAACTTAAATTATCCGGATTAATTGGGTCCGAGTCTATCCGGATAATCAAATATATCTATGGATAATTGGATAAATCAGGAAAATGTCAATTCTTTTCCTCAACTTTCCACCTTGCTCTTGGTCGATCGACAGGCGAAGGAAGTCTCTTTCAGTACGGCTCTTTTGGCCGAGGAGGCACCCTTCCCGCTTGGAGTCCTCAACGAGGATGCCAGACCATAGGCATTAAGATGGCATCACCATCACTGAACTAACCATCAACAGGCTCGTGATCTATTATGGGAATATTTTCATGCCCACAATCCTCAACAAATATTAATTTAATCACCACAAAACAACGTTAACATTTTGTACAATGCTGTACTTAGATAAGGTCAGTTCATTTTAGAAAGATAAAGAAATGTAGCGTATTTTACAAGTATGTACCTGCTGTAAATAATTGTGGAATAAAACTAACTTGTTAGTTTAATAATAGAAACAAGTATTTAGAGGTTACAAAAGTAGAGGTTTAATAATAAGAGAGTCAAGTTAGAACACGACCAAAGGGAGTTACTAATCCTAATTTGGTCTAGAATAGTTTCTCTACGTTAGGAGTATCTTAGTGTGTTGTATATTTACTATATTTAATTAAATTTATTTATTGCGGAAGCAATATATCTAGAGAAAGATTAACAGGGGCTTTGGAATGGAAAAAATACACAATACATAAACACTTATATTCTATAATTTTGGATGATAGTTTCATATATGAATTTAAAGTAAAAATGAGTAAAGAAGGTAACTTTCACAGTTCATCAGGAAAGATACAACTATTAATATACCTCCAGAAAAGTCCAAGAAAATTTATTTATGCAGTTATATGAAATTCAAGGACTGATGTTTGGGTAATGAACCAGACTACGTAAATGAAAACAAACAAAACATTTGCCTCCAATAAGTACTAATTGTAATGGTTGTAATAACACAATAAATATCAATTAGGAGAGAAAGTTTTTGCTTTAATGAATACTATCCTCAAGAAAAATAAGATCATTGAAGTATATTTTACGTTTCGTGAACTTGTATTTTGTGTTTTGTTAGAATTTAACGTATACCCTTTGCTGTCTAGTAACTACGATCCATAGTATCATTATAGTAGTAAAAAATTACTTTTAGTCTATAATATATTGTTCTTCAAAGCGATCCAGGCAGTTGAGGTTCGGATAGTTGTATTTCCTTTATAAGTCAGTTATAAAACTTCCTAAAGGAGCCTCAGTTGTAACCTTCGAGTTTGCACTGCTTAGAATACCAAACACAGCGGCACATTTTACTTCCGGGGCAACCAGTAATGACTTATTACATTAACGTTGGCTTTTGGCGTATACAAATGTCAGAAGCAAGCATTGTTAACTACTGGAAACTCCCTGGGACTAGAATATCTAGATAAATAGTGAAGACTAGTCACGAAACGAACGTGGGCCTGTTTTGAAAGGCAACAATCCGCGTGTCCTAAATGAAACAATGGATACTATGCCCACATCAAATTAACACCTACTGCGTCTCGAGGGACTGCAAAAGTCTGCAAAAGCTTGACCTTTGCTTGCAGACTTTCTCCGCCAAATGTTTGCTTTGGGACGGGATAATGATTGTAATGGTGTTAGAGAGTGACAGGGGGAAAACACGGCCCTGTTTGTACAACGGGCTGCAAGTCATACCCTCCCTCCTTCAGCATTTTAATTACCTCTTTCCGCAATGGCCGAGGAACCACACTATTATACAAAGTGCACACTCTTACATCAATCATTTTTGTCAAACGGAACTCTCTGGTGAATGAGGTTTGGTCACAAGAAATAACAGAGAATGTAAATATAACAATCACCCAACATTCTCCTATCACGCGCGCGTGTGTCTGTGTGTGTGTGTGTGTGTGTGTGTGTGTGTGTGTGTGTGTGTGTGTGTGTGTGTGTGTGTGTGTGTGTGTGTGTGTGTGTGTGAGAGAGAGAGTCATATCCAGAGCTATTGTTGTTGTTGTAGTGTTTAACGCCCGCTTTTACTACTACGGCACCGCAGGCGGTGACACTGATGATACATGGAATGAAGATGGAGCACCGGTGGAATGAGATGGCGGGGGAAACCGGAGTACCCGGAGAAAACCCGCCCTGACGCCGCTTCGTCCACCACGAATACCACATGCGGGTCCCTGGGATCGAACCCGGGCCGCCTAGGTGGTAGGCGAGCGCGCTAACCGCTCGGCCACGGCGCCGCCATATCCAGAGCTAGGACATATATCCTATGAACGGAGAATCATTGTAATTATCACTCTACCTATATCTTCGTCGGCCTTACTTTAAACTGCAATGTAAACAAAGTGCAAAATTGTATTCCTCCGGGGAATAAGAAAGTCTATGTTGTAACATATCCCGTTACAAATTCCAACCGGAATCTTCCCAGCATTCTTCATTGCCCTCATATCTGTTACGTCACCAACGAAGGGTAACTTGGAAGGGGGAAAAATAACCGCCCTACAGGTATAGCTGCCCTTAATGATACCATTGCTCCAAACCACTGCAGCTGGCGCTATGGAAACAAGTATTTGTACAAATTATAGTCTCTCAAATTAAATTCACGAGATATAAATATTAATCTTTTCACAATATTTTAGTAAAATTTTCATTCATTTTGAAAAAATGCATATTACTCCATAAGATTTCAATGTTCCGCTTTTAAAACACCTGTCATACCTTTTACATTTGTATTTTAGCTCCGCTAAGTTTTACATTAACAATGAATCGGCTTTTCAAACATGTATACTGTATTCCTCTATGTAGAAATTCTCGGCATAGAATTGGCTGTAACATTAAAGGCAGCCATTTCATTAGTGAAAGTGCAAACATTCAGAAATTAGCTATGCCAAACCCATTGCTTTTTCATCTACACAGAATGTAGGCACACTATGGTGAAAAAGAAAGCATCTCCTTTATGAACTATTTGTACCTGCAGGTTAAAGGAACAAAAAAGTGAAAGCCCGAAACTTTTAATATTTACATTTATATAATATTTACATATATATTACTGTCACTGGACAGATAATTTAAGTATAAATAGTATAGCACTCAAGGAAAGTCGAAAGTCTGTTTAATGGATTAAACGTATCGATTTAGAAGACCGTAATTTTCGGAGTGGAAGACAGTCACCATAGCAACAGAATGAGGAAACTAAAGAGAAAACACATGACCTCATTTTTTTATCAGGTTCAGACTGTCTCTACTTTTGAATGCCATTTGCTTAAATGCCTTGTTCCGCAGCAAAATCAAAATTAGTTTCTCTTTCTCCCTCCGTCTAATAAAGTATTAGGCAACGTGCGTTCTAATTTATTCAAGATGTCCTTCATGGGTTTCGTATTAAGAATAAAATAAAAAGGGAAACGCAATAAATTTGTTTTTAACCCACATTCCAGCGTTTGAGTGTTTCTGACAAATGAGGTTCTCTTTTTCCTATTTTCTGGAAAGGATTACATAACTTAAGCTATCATCAGTGACAATTTAAATTAATCGTCGAGATTTTTTTTTTTTTTTTTTTTTTTTTTTTTTTTTTTTTTTTTTTTTTTTTTTTTTTTTACAGATTTCTTTTATACGTTCTATTTATTTGTCGCCTTAAACATCGAAGGTCATATCGGTGGCTTTTAGCCTTTTGGAACAACTACTCAACAGCAATGGTGTTCACTCGCTTAACGGTGGGTTTCTTAAAATTTGTATTAACTTATTGCAATAAAGTCACACCCATGCTCTATTCATACTTCCAAACCCTAGGGAGTATAGGAAATAATTCTAGCTCGGGAACCGAACCCGGGACCCCTTGCATAGAAGGCAGGTGCCCTACCGACTGAACTACTCGTATATACAGATTTTGTCTATCGTTCCTTCTTGAGAAAAGTATTTACATGCATGAAAGCTTCAGCTGATGGCAGACAAGTAAGACTTGCAATATGTTATATAATTTGATCTTTACAGTCCACAGTGTTCTAAGCAGAATTTTCTATTCTTCATGCAAACATATACTCACCATTGCCAACCAAGGTCAAGTGCTCCGCCAGTGGACTGCACTTACACAGTAGTACACAAACTGTCAACGCAACCATATTAAGAATTAAGCTGAATTCCGCTTGGCGAGTGAATTCTGGCCGCAGCAATAACTGCCAAACATCAGCAGATAAGCTCAGCGGATCTTTCATACCGAGACAGCATTCTTTTTAATTCTGAACTGCATCCGATTCATACAGAGTTTGTGCGAACTTGAAACCATTACAGATATAAGCCTAAAATTCGTGAGATTTGCACCATTTTATCGTGAATGAAGACTTAAAATATCTGTTAAAAACTGTTCCAAAGAACGCGTCTGTCACATATTTCTCGATGATGTTCAGTAAAGTTTAGAGTAATTAAAATATATTAATTTTATAGTAAATACTAATTTTATTGCTTTCTTTACTGGGTACCAATACTAGCTATGAAAAACATTTCCTTCAATCCAAAAATTTGATATCCTGAGTAAAAGCAGCGTATTTGGAAAAGGGTCTACGTATGTGTGTCTGTCAGTGTTAGTACGTGATCAGCATAAATCAAAAACAAAACAAAAATTGTATTAAGTTCAGCGTCTTCCAAGGATAAGACGTAATTTTCAAGAAAATTCCCAAAAATGAAACTGTTCCTCACATTGAAAAGTTCTCGTTTTGATCTCATAAAGGGCTTTAAGATTGTATTAAAATAACAGAACTTTCTAATATGATAAAATGCATGTTTTGAATGTCACAGATAACAGTGATGTATACATAAGAGAGAAACAATAACTTAACAACACAAAAAAGTTTTGTCTCCTTAAAACATACAATTTATATAAAATATTTTCTGGTGTTAACCCTTTCCGAAATATTGTTTGTTATTGGTTTGAATTTACAAATACTTAATACTTTTTCAACTCAATAGTCGCTATTTGTTTTTTCTCGTGGTCATGCATGCAGTAGCTATAGAATTTTATTTTAAACCTATCACAAAGGAATACGCTTTTTAAAATTAAAGCATTTTAAGCTACGTATCCTACAATGAAATGCGTAAATGTGTCATGAAAGTTTGTCAGATTTAACAAGTGGATAGAATAAACTTTTTTAAGAATATTCTATAGTAGATTGAGTAGAGAATGTCATGTGAACGTAATATTTCAATGTTTTGTAATACGCTCAATAACTGATGTTTACGAATGCTGACTGTATTTCATAATAAGATTAGTTCGGCAATGCTGTACCTCATTCGTGACTTCGCCAATCCTCGAGCTTTTCCACTGTGCTTCCAATTTTCCGGATGGTTTATGGTTTACTCAAGGTCCAAAATTGTAATCCGAAATAAAGAACTATGAGCCTTAGATCCGATGGCACCAGCGTTTCATCTTTTCGCATGCTTTCATCTGTTCGTGGTATTCTTGTAGCATTAAGTGAGAACACTAATCTAAGGATCAATATTATTAAGATCTGGCTATCGCTTTAGCTTACTTCATCCTTCTTACGCAATTTATAAATGTGTAATGCAGTTTAACACATTACCAAGAATAGACGCAGAAAAGAAAGTAGGAAAGTCAGGTGAATGCAACACTTAAGATTCCTTTGGCTTCTATTTCTTGTCGCAGTTGCTATTCTGGAATCCAGAAAATATTATCTGCCTTCCTCATCTTTCAAGACAGTTGATGAGCAGGGTATTGCTCAAGATACTTGGCTCAAAGTAGAATGTACTATGTCATATATCTTTGGGAGCACAGAAAGTGAAATACAACGTCAAGCTTTAAATCACAAGCGAAAGAATGACAATATATTCTTCATTGACAGAGAAAGGCAGGCATTTTAATACTAGGATTTCCCGACTGCATCTCATTAGTGTGTTTGAGCATATATGCAGAAAAAGTGAAGAGAGGTGGCGAGGAAAAAAACACAAGAGGAGATGGATGAAATTGGTGACTACTTACACATCCACATATTAGAAGAACTGTAAGAACATATCAGGCTAAGAACTTTGAAGTTCCAGAAGATAAATGACAACTCCCTCCCCAAAATTGATGTGTTGCACTCACATTACCTTCTCTATTCTTGTACTATTATTAAAACACTTAAACCTCTATCTTCTTCAAGCTAATCGAAGTAAACATTCGTAGAAATTATCTAATTTTCTTGTAGGTGTAAGGGGAATACAGTAGGCTGTAAGCGATATTCAAGTGTTTTAAGAGTGGTCGTTATGATGACCTTAAAATTCCGAATAACTACTTCTCGTTTGAGAAAGTCTAACTATTGCAAAATTCTGGTAAATAACAAGGAATATCTCCGAAATGGTTCACTTCACAAAGAAGATAATTTAACATAAAATGTGTTTTAATAAGATTTACAGGATGTAAATTTGGTCTATCTTCTTACGCTTTACCAGTTACGTAAAAGTTATCAGCAATAAACAGGACTACATGGGCTATAGCCAAAAAAATACAAAATATACATTTCATTAGCCATAAAATATCTTACAAATTTGGCATTTTTATCAAAATCGTTAGATCCATTTTTGAGAAAATTAAAATTCTCGAAAAATTTTCCATGTAAAGAGTAGTTTAGGGTGGAGGAATTTCCTTCAAAATCTTCGTGTGGCATCCTTGAAAGATATTAAACTTGAATACCTTCTTTGGCTTTTAACCGGCTTTTTGTTTTTGGGTTATGCTGTTCACAGACACACAAATACATACATGGACCTTTTTTTTTTTTTCCCCCGTTCCGTGGGCCTCAAAACATACTTTTGGTGAAATCTGTACATACAATTTTTAGGTCGAATGCAATACTTCCCCTATTTACTATACGTGGTAGAGAAAGTAATATAACTATCAGAAATATGTAGCAGAACATTACTATTATTATCTGTCAGCAGGAAAGTGCATTTCTCTGTACTTGTAACTGCAAACACGAGAACTTGAATCATTTGATCGGGAGAACTTGAATCGGTTGAGTGAGTATTGCATCCGATTTGCCCGGAATTATCGCTCTCAATGCCGACTAACAACAGCTGTAAAATGGACAACACTAGGAAATGCCATTAAATATACTAGTCTCACTTGATGTGGCAGACTTTTGCAATTCAAGGTTTGTTTACAAACACAAGCAGTTAAACACGTTAAGAAGTTTTTAATTCCAAATTAAATGTCTCATTCAAGAAATATTGCAAAACTTGCTTGTTTGTGTTCACATTGCCTTTGTACCTTTTCTTCGGTTTCTTGTGGTTGCAGAGGTCGCATAATTCAAGGCAAGCCGTGACGTTTCGTTTTCTTTGTGACAACGTCACCTGCGGGCAAGTGGTCTTCGATAATGATCAATTTATGCTGCCTAAGTCGTGTTCGAATCTATGATGCATGTTTATATAATTATACAAGAATAAAACATTAAAACGGACCTGGCAAGAAGAAATGCAATGAGAATAATAAGAGTTTCTTGGCGGAGCTCCTCGGCAATTTGCAAAAAGACATGAAGAGACGAACACTGCTATATTGATAAGCTGCCTGGAGTTACGAAGACTATACAGATAAGGACGATTTAAAAAATGATTAGACTACACGGAGGAACTTCAGCAAGTTTCTCTAAATGAGCATTTTGAAACTTGCTGATGTGATGCGGTTCCCGGTTTCGAATGATGTGTTCTTCGCCTCGATCTACATGTTTACACACTATATGAACATCTGCCCATTATGTATTATCACATATCATATACCTACGTATTTATTTTTTTAGTTTAACATAAATCGTCACGATAGCTTATTTTGAGTAGAAGAAAGTCTATTTATATAATTGGTTGTATTTGTCACCTAGGGGATCAAGAAACATATATGGTAGACCGCGCTTAACCTAAATGTTGTATTCCACCCAAAAATTTGATATCAGGGTAACACGGAAAGTGTGTGTGTGTATGTGTGTGTGTGTGTGTGTGTGTGTATGTGTGAACAGGATAAATAAACTACTTAAAGGTCCAAGAACACCTCAGAAAGATTAAGGAATAATGAATAAATAAAATAAAAACTGTTATATCACAAACTAGCCTTACTTTTTCGAAGAATTTTATATTCTCAGACGATTTTGTGATATGTTTTAGGATATTTTCATGAAAAATGAAATGTGTATCTTGAATTTTCTGGGAATAATCTATGAAATCCTCTTCACTCTGAATGACTTGCATAACAAGCAAACCAACAGAAACAAGACAAAAACCTGCTACATAAAATAAATATATCCTTAAAGCACACATGTCGCTAAACACATTATTTTCCCTTTGCTTACTTCAGGAGCTCAAATAGGAAGTCATTCGACCCTCTCACTCTTTATCTCTTTCAGCCAAGCAAAGCGATCGGACTTTTAATGCCATCACATTGCGACCAACTCTTAAAAGATTTGACCGTCACCTATATTGTCCTTATGGAAGGAATCAAGATGGGGATATACAATCGAACTATGGGGTGTTAGTAATGGCTGGATAAATGGAAATCGATGAATGGACTATAATAGAGATTCAGTTTTTCAAGAAAAATTTGAACACAATATTGTTCACTATGGGTCATTACAGGTTAGAAAATGGTGGATTTTATTTATCCTTTTCTGTCTTTTTCCGTGCTCTTTGGTTTAAATGTCCGTTTTAGGCTTTTTGTTTCTTTAACGACTTTTCTTTTAACTAATACACACTACTAAGACTGGCTAGAACAGACAAGCACGAGTAGAATAAATGTATACGTCCTGCGAGAAACCACTGAACCTTCTCTAAGTATCCTATTATGTTTTACCAACATGACCTTGACCAGAGGGTAGGATGGGTAGGTTTTGCTTGACCGCAACTTCATAGTTTGTGGAAGAAATCTTAATAGTAAATATGCTGAAGCTAAGTCTAGTAAAACTTCTTTTTTGTGACAGCTAGTATCTGAATTTGGAGCGGAAGTATTTTCTACTGATGGAAGCACTCTTTTCTGTAGATGTTGCGACGTGAAAGTTAGTGTTGAAAAGCGGCTCTGTGTCCAACAGCATATTGGGCATAGAGAGTAGCCTTCTTGACCGTCGAGAAAAGAAAATCACATCAGTTAGGACAATGCGCTAATGAATATTCCAAGTCGTCACCAATTCGCAAAGTTCATTACAGTACCTTAGCCCGAATATCCCGTTAGTAAAGACAAAATGTTAAATATGGAATTGAAACTGAAATTATTAATTAATTTGGACCATCCCTTTATGGCCTTACTTCCAGCCTTTAGATACTTTTTTGATATTTTTAGGCAGGTTTAAAGGCTTTTTAGGCACTGTAGAGCCCTACTCATTACCACCAATTAGCAAATTTCTGTTGGTAGAGATGGTTTTCCTTCCAAACAAACTGACGTGTTGCAATTCTAAATTTTCTTCTATATAGATACCATCCAAAGACGTAGAAAACACATGACCATATAAAAAGCCATAACATTTTGTTTAACACACCGACTATTTCCAAGTTCTAGAAGACTGCATTTGCACTAACAGCATAAGTGTTAATTTGTCTCCGTTAGTCCTAGAGTTGGGAGCTAAGGTGGAAGTTGCAGGTTGCGCAGTAGCATTACTTGAGTCACCTGATCTGCCAGCGCATAGCAAGCGAGAAAGAAAGAGACAAAGCACAGTGATTTCTCCTATTAGCCTTTGTGTGTACTCCCGACTATAGCCGATGCACACATCGGGTGTCATTGGTTTTTGTAGTATTTTCCCACCTCTTCTACCCAAGTTTACGCACCTCAGGAGTGCCAACCCTCATTTTTCCTGCGGTAACTGCATTTAAAAGGCCAGGCTATAATAAACAGAATACGAATAACTCATCGTGACAAGCGTAGGACCAAATACGAGATACGATGCGCACTACACGATTTAACAAATAGGTGTGACTGGGCTGCAGGGGCGAGGATAATGAAGGGCAGATCACAAAAGCATAATGTGTCAAACGTGTCAACATGACAGAAAGCCAACTCTTTCTACCCCATCATACAGCCGGAAAAACAAAAAAACAGGCTTTAATTAAGCGGAAGCGTGGGTTGTCTGGCATATATTGCTTTTCATTCTTTTTTAATTCAAAACACGCCTGCGTCAAATCACAATTCATGCAATATTTCCCATGTCACATACTTCAAATACGCATAAGCAGAGTTGCTAACCCTAGTTTTTTTAAATATATTTTTGTAGTTACGATGAATTTCTTTAATTACCTTCTCTGTCACTTGGTTATGATAATGATTTTTTTGGTACTTATCTATTTAACAATTAATTTCTAACAAATACGGTAGACAGTTTTCTATAGATTCTTTTAACTTTCTAACCTATGAATATGCTTGATTTTAGTTTTGTCAAAGAAAGCCCAATAAGAAAAGAATTCGAGGACCATAGTGAAGAGAATGTAACAAAATCCCTAGCAAATGTAAGGAAGTCTCAGTTTTTTTATAAACACAAAACTTTTATTTACTCACCCCTGAAAAACAATTGCGTGCTTAGGTTGTCTATTTTGGATTTTCAAACGTTGCCGACCATTTGCTTACCTGAAACAAAAGAAATTCAAAGTTAATTTATATACTCGGATAAATCTGAAGCATTTGATATTTATATGGCTACTGGAATAATTATTGCAATAATTAATTACATAGTAATAATAATGGTAATAATAATGATAATGATGATGATGATGATGATGATGATGATGATGATAATAATAATAATAATAATAATAATAATAATAATAATAATAATAATAATAATAATAATAATAATAATAATAATAATAATAATAATAATAATAATAATAATAATAATAATAATAATAATAATAATAATAATAATAATAATAATAATAATAATAATAATAATAATCTGATTTGGTTGAGAGTTGTGGAATCAGGATGGGCATATGGAATCGAACCATGGGGTGTTAACAATGCCTGGATAAATGGAGATCCAATAATTATAATTTTTGTAAAAGCATTTTAGGGCTCCCACAAAACTTTACAAAAGAAATTATTTTGTTTAACGACGCTGTCAATTGCCAGGAACACATCAGCGACGCTGGTGTGCTGGAATTTTGTCCCGCAGGAGTTCTTTTACATGCCAGTAAATCTACTGACATGGAGCTGTCGTTTTTAAGCACACTTAAAAACCATCGGCCTGGGCCGGATTTGAACCCGCGACCTTGGGATCAGTATTATCAAATATTAGAAAGAATGGGTGACAAGCAACACCCCCTTACTGATCTATTTCTTTAGATTAAATAGTATTGGATATAATTTTAATATTATTAAAATAGCTGTTTACTCTATTCAGCTTAATATTTGGTAAAATTGCACTTTCTTCTGCACAAAACATTTTAAACACAGTTGTAATAATTCATGCAAATGCAGAAGAAATTGGAGCGATGTTTGCAATGTAGTCGGCAAGAAAATGTTATGACTAAAACATAAAACAATATTAAACCATGATAATTTGTGGGATAAAACCTTACTGTGCTCTTAAAAATAAATAGTTTATGTGAAAATGGCTGCACAGAGTAGTTTATTGCATAATAGGGACAGAGGATAACACGCCATTTCCTGATGCCACAGATAAGAATGTGTATTATAACCGTAACATAATCCATATTCAGTCACAAAAAGAGAGTTATCGTGTTGCAGTAAATTGAGTTCAAGTCCAACTCTAGCATATTGCGGCAACCGGATAATATGCTAAAGAGGGCGACGAGGTTCAAACTCACGGCCCCGTGAACGGAAGACCTTCACCTTTATCCACTGTCACGGATACTGCGGGGAAGGAAGGGCGCCCTTGGTCGTGACATGAAAATAGCCACTTTCCATTTCCAAACGACGATAATCTTTGTCAACTATCAGATCTTGGTAATCTCGGTAAAATGAGGTAAAGTGCCTAAGAACATCTGCTTAGTAAGTTTCACTCAGCACTCCTGAAGCTCTTAAGTCTATGGCTACACATGCATGAACACCATCACTCCACGAACTGTCATACTTCCGTCTAATTGGCTGCAGAAACGTCAGCGGCGGCTGGTCACTGCATATCTCGGGCATTAATGAGGACCGCTTACATTGAATTCCCATTGTTGATAACATTGTTAAAAAAGTGCAATACTGTGGCAGACCTAAACTTTAATGGCGGGTGGCAGCAGGAGCTACCCAATAAAACATCCAATCAGAGGCTTGCGGCGTTGTATAGTTAAACACGCTGTGAAATCATGTTGTAAAGCCGCTGATATAAAAAGTACACGCCAATTCCACTACACGTGTTATTTTCCCGCACCACTGACCAAGGCAGCGACAACTAGACCTAGTAGTCAGAGGCGGATGGCACGGAGTGGGATTTGGAATATTTTTGTTTTCGAGATGAAGTTTAATCCTATAAGCCTGTGAGTGGTTTAGACTTCAAAATTTCAGGTCGGGCCCAAATAACCTAGCTGTCGATGGGCCCTTAAACTCTACTCACTCACGAGTTCCTATTCTCTATTAGGGATATGATTATAGGGTTAACACATTATCGGCAGTTCCCAAGAATCCAATATGACCGATATTATACCAAAAAGCAGTATTTCCAACCTACATAATAAAACCATTATTTCTAACCTCAAATATCACAGGGTTAAAGTAACATGCTTTCAAACGATAATAATGCTTGGACATCGTTACCACGATACAAATGATGAATCGCCTCACCTCCGCTAAATCTTGTTTTGCAATAACACTTTAGTATAAAATCACTTCCGAACGAAATTAGAGGAATTAAACGATAAGAAAACGCACGGTAGCATATAATCCAATTCAGCATTCACCTACTGACCTAAGTAATCACGAAAACACGAACGACCTCAAGATAAGTGGCAGGCCAAATGGGAATTGAACCCGGAACGTCCCGAATGCGAGCCTCACAGCTGTCTCCTGACCTAGTCGCCATTATTTCCCTTTTATACGTTAACGAGCAGTGATTGTTTAATTTGACTGCATTTCTCGCAGTTTTCTTCATCATATCCATATTCGAATACTTGCATCGTGTTTACTCACTTTGTTGTGCGAAGTCAGCTACCGGCCACAGATCAAGGAGAGCGAAGTATACTACCTCACACTACTGCGCAGCGAGTAAACAAGGTAACAATTGGTCCGGCCGGAAAAAAATACCTATTTATTTTTATTCGAGAAACTTTCGGCTGCAGGGCTGTTTACGAGAAGTTTCTCAAGAAAAGGTGTATTTCCAGAAAGTTAGCCGGTGACCCTCCAGGCCTATATAAGCGAGTAGGGATGGCGAAAGGAGCCAGTCTTTGCCGTTAGTTTTAAGTGTGTGTTGCGTGAAGCAGTTTTCAGTGAGTGTATCGTCCAATCCAGTTGTTTGTTACACAGAGTGAGTGGTAGAATTGTGAGCAGTATTAGTGTCAACATTATAATCAGACAGAACAGTTGTGAGTTACATAGTCACACTCAAACTTTTAAAGAGCTGGCCACGAAAAGTATAAGCTTTTGGAAAATTCAGCCTAATAACAACGATTATTTCGGAAACGGTTAACCCAAAACACAATGAAATATTTTTTTGTGTAGTAAGAGCTTACTGCCTCTTACAAATACTGTTTATCAGTTATACAAAAGTCATTCAAAATGTACAGGACTCCAGAGGCTATTCTCACAAAATTCAAGATTGTTTATCTGGCACAAAAAAATCTTAAGTATATATTATTTTAATATATGTAGAGCTATTTTTGAGAAAATAAAAATTCACGAAAAATTCTCCATCTAAAGACTAGTTTAGGATGTGGGGATTGTCTTGAAATATCTTCGTGTCGTATCCTTGAAAGATACTGATAATCGACTATTCGATTATGAGTTATCTGTTCACAGGCCTACAGAGCTGTTTCTTAAAATAATTTTCATCCACGGACCTCAAAACGTGTTTTTACAATTTAATCTCAGTACTGAATTTTTGGTTGGAATGCCATACATTCTATTACATACGTGGCAAAAAAATGTAAAAAGAAAAAAGAAAAGTTAGATACAGCCCAGATAGAAAAAGAAGAAAAAAAAAAAAAAAAAAAAAAAGGAAAAAAAAAAGAAAAAGAAAAAGAAAAAAAGAAAAAAAGAAAAAAAAAACCAAACAAGCAAACAAAACCCAAACAAACAAAAAAAAAACAAAAACCATCAAAAGAATGCCTAGATAAGCTTGTTTCCAGAGTTACTTTAAATCTTGCTTTAGATGCAAACTTGACTAACGAGATAGATAGGCTACGGGACGAACGGTAGTGACCAAACAACAACAAAAAAATGGCTCGTTGAATTCATGCAAAAGATAGTTTTATCATAATTGTACACAATGTTAGCCATGTATCAGGCTATCATTACTACTTAACTCCGATACGCCCCGCAGTCTTATTCCTTAGCCAAGGACGGAGAGAAATGACGTCATTAATTCATTTCTTCTTCATTCTCCGTTTACCCTTCTCGTATGGAGGTGTTACACCCCTGGGCCACATCATGCGGAGAAACAGGCAAACTGTGGATCACAGTGAAACCTGGTATGAGAGTGAGGAAAGAGCTGACGCAAAATGAGGGCGAGATAGATGAAAGGGAAAGTGATGATGGAGAAGTTGATGGAATGAATGACGGGGGAAACCGGAGAATCTTGAGAAAACCCATCCACAGGCCGCCTTATCCACCACAAATCCTGCATATCGTCTCCTGGGATCGAACCCGGGCCCCTCGGTCTGAGGCGTTCGATCCAACTAATAATTCATTAGACTGGGGTATCATTTACTATTTGAGAATTTTTGCAATATGAATAAACTATAACTTTATAGACTTCTCAGTAAAAATGATGTTACGTATGCGCCGCTTAGGATATTTAATATCAAGTAAGAAACTTGACAATCATTACAAGCACGGTACACGTTTTAAGGAACACATTGCAATAAATATTCCAAATAATGATGCATAATGCTGCAGCCACCTCCGCAACACAGCGTGGGTTTTAACTGCCACGTGCACCAGAGCGTGGGTTTGAATCCTGTTCGCTGCACGTTATCTAGATGAGATTTTATCTTGGGAGGGTTTCTCCCACCAAAATAACGAACGAGCTAAGCGTTTCTGATCGCTAGTTTGTACGGGGAAATAATCGTAGTTCATGACGCCGATGAGCTGCATATAAATAAAAGGACGCTCTTAATAAATTGATAGTGTACTTCCAGACACGTTCGCTACCTCAGTTCCTGCACGTATTCATTTAAAATTTTGTGTAAAACATAAGGCAAAATTTGTCAAAGGATTTAACATTTTCTTTAAATTCGCATACAATTGGAGATAGTTTAAACAGGGGTGCACAAAACCAGGCACGAGGTCAGGCACCGGCAGGCACACCACTTTAGAGTGGTGGGCAGTAGACGATGCCAAGAGCTTGCTTGCCGAGCAGCGACATTGCTAACGAAACAGACAGGCTACAGTGCGAACTGCAGTCACGTAATTCTCGTGGTCCAGTCATGGCCCAAGTAGTAAACCCACAATCGCCTAGTGCATCTATATTCTAAACAACCTCAAAAAATTGTTGAATTCATACAAAAGATACATCTTTATCCCAATGGTATATCATATTAGTCATGTATCAGACTGCCATTATTACGTAACTGCGATTAGCGCCGCAACCTGTCCTTTTCGTTGTGGCGCGAGCAGCCACCACTGACGTCACAGCAGTGGGGTTTCAACATTTGGCACAGCAATACATGTATATGCGTTCATAATGAAAATCTTAATTCAGTACTTAGAATTACGACAGCACGAAACATCTTCCCAATATTCACAGGTTGGTCAATAGAAAACTAACACAAGAAATAAAACATTTAATATAAATTAGAGTTTAATTTTCTTGTATTTTATAATTTCCCATCAGTTAGACCTTTAACTGTTTTAATTGTATTCTCCGTCTTTGGTTTTTATATTATTAAATATAATTTTGTCCTCGTTACGTTTGCGAGTTCACCAGTTAAATGCAGAAAAGCCATTTCTGTTTTATGTTTTGCTGATTAAGTCGCTGTACATATAGGTATAAAATTATTAAATCCATCAGGTAGATAAACAGCGCGAAAGTTCTGCTCCGAGTGTAACACAGAACTATGTATGATAAATTGTCTGAAAAATTGGAATAAATGTGTCTGTAATTACATATACGCAATTTATAATGCTATAAATGTAGAATATGGTTCACTGTGAATAGACTTTCAAGTTAATTTGATCTGCTGTATGGTTAGTGAACAATAAAGCACCCCACTGATGTAACCTAAGAGCCGCGCTGAGGCTCTAATCTAGCAGGAAGACAGATCAAGGCTCGATCGGGCAAACCCTGCTGGTGCCTGCACTCACTAATGAAACATGAAGCGTGCAAAGAAAATCTAACATACGAGGATGATCCAGAAGGGAACATCATTTGCGATTCCTACTGTGCAAATTGCAATCGGGCTTGTATTTTGTGTAGAATGGTTTTCATGTTGTGTGAATGCCAATTGTGCACTCTGTGATTGTTCAAAATGAACTGTATGATACAAACTTCCTCAGATAGAGGTGAGATGTATTCGTTTTTGAATGCTCGGAAGTTGAAAACTGAAGATATTTGCAATCAACTAAAGGAAGTTTATGGTGACACAGTAAGGAAACAATATGAGAAAGAGGTGTAAAACATTCAACAATATATGTGCATGATGGAACTGGACACGAAGGTTCTTCACTGATCACACAATTTCCAGAATAAAGTGAACAATAAAATCTTGCTAGACAGATACGTACTCCTAGAGGAGTTGCAAATGTCTACCCAAACGTTTCTTGTTCTTTGGTAAAAAACAGCTGCTCCAGCTCGCCTACTTCTGGTGGGCAGACAATATTGCTATACTGTCGCTCAAAGGCTCTATAGCTATTGTCAGAAATCACCTGTACGGACCATGATTTTTTTTGTCTGTTTTATTTATTTATATATAATTGTTATTGTTTTTAAGAGATAATACTTTGTCATTTACAAATTTTAGCTTTTGTACTTTATATTTGTTGTTTTATTAACTATTTTGTATAAGTATTTTTTATCTTTTTGGCAGCCTGTAACTGTAACAGGAAGATATTAAAATAAAAAAAATATATCTCCACTTATACAAGACCGTAATCAAATTTGGTCAAATCACACTGGCATTATTTACATCCAATTACAGCAACTTCACTACTATTCTGCTTACTTTTAATGATTATTTATTTGTTAGAAGTTTAACTTCCGTGGTTTACCCGACGTCATTCGAAGATGGAAACACGTGGGGTGGTCTAGCTCATAGCTGTTTTAAGATTAAGGGGTGAGAGGATCGCCAACATTCTTGCTCTTAACTGTACACATTCATTAATCACAACATTTCAAGTGTGACGTATTCACATTCACTTCAGACAGTAAAACGTTCACTTGAGCATACTTACGGACGCTGCATGTGCATCAGCGCCTTGAGTAAACCATTCAGAATGGTAATTCTCTGGCATGATGCAATGCACTCACTCAGGCACTCCCTTCATCTACACCGGTTTTGTACTACAGGCTGTGACATAAAAACCGTGAAGCAGGTTTTGCCCCACATCGCAGAGTCCTGAATCATCTGAATTCACTTTCCCTGGAAACCGGACCAACACAAGATATATGAAAACAATCCGCTCAGCTGGCAGCTTGGTCAAAACATTACAACCTCGATAAGATCAAGTTGAATCCACTACATTCCACATATCTACTGAGATCATACGACCTCTGCGCCATCTAAGAGGAGTCGATTAAAGATGAGCTGAAGGCTGCAACAGAAACATCCGGCACAGAGGATAAAACGACCAATCATTACTGCTGTGATTTACTTGTAGACGAGTTCCAAACGGTAATTTTTTAAATGTGGAACTTAGTCCGGAAATTTGTGAACACTTCTTTCCATTTATTTAAGGTTGAAATTGGTTTTAATGCTTTTTTTCTTTAATGCAGTATCTTTTTTCAGGAAAATGAAGCTATATTTTTCTTCTTCTACCATGTTTCCAGCAGGTTGGAGAAGTTAACGCATTGCACTCAAGAATCAGATATGTATCTTTGCACACACCATAACTCAGAGTCCCAAAATATATGAAACGCAGTACTTAAGTATAGCGTATTTGAAAAATGCTACAGGAATATTTTTAAGAAAATTAACAATCATAAGAATAAAACTTAGATTTATTATTTTAATACAAACAATGGTGCAATTTCATACTAGTTAATCTTTCAAAATAAAGGAAAGAACATTAAAAAAAGGAATAAGTATACAATTTTACATAAAGAAGAAAAGAATTAGTCAATCTAAGTAAAAGCAGACAAAGGACTCCCTTGACATCAAAACCCAAAATTTCACTTCACACAGCACATTTTTAGAAATCTCTGATTTCCTAAAAATGGCTGTAACGAAAGTCACATGAGATGTTTACGTGATAAATAAAATGTACCTATCTAGAATTTTCCGAAAAAAAGCTTACGAAATCCCCTTCGTTCGAAAATAATTTTATATAACGGGCAAACTATAACAGGGACAAAAAGGTACTACACAAAAATGTGACCCTCTTTAATGTACACCATTTATTTCAAATACATTTTATTGTGGCATCAACCATTTCCCATATATTCGATGTTACTGGCTTGGATCTGTCAATGCTTTGTCATTTCTTGAAGTGCTTCCGCAACATCTATTTGCACAACAGGAAAGAGAATATGAAGTAGTGGTCAGGTAACAGTCGTCATTAAATGTTGTGTCTGCCATAATTCTGCAAATGTTTATCTCGGTAACATGAAGAGCGTAAAGTAAGGTATTTTAATAGCTATGGAGGCCACACTGAAATCAAGATAATGGGTAGAGAAAGTCATGTGAATGTAACACATAACAGTGCTTTGTCTTCTACTTTTTGACGATTCAGTTTTGTTTCTGGTATGCACAATTGTGATATGCGTTTCTGACTGGGGAAGTTGTTTCTTGGTCGACGCGACGCGACGCTTTGAGTCATGCAGTTCTGAAGCTGGACGCTACTTGATTTTTGTGGTTAAATCACTTGGCTCTCCCATTCGAACCTTTGAGCTTGCCGTCCTTGCTTGGAACGGTGCCATCCGCTAGTATGACATAAGCAAGCACTTCTAAATTCCGTATTCCTTGAGACTCAACCCACTTGCATCAAGTAATTTGTAGCTTTTGTGTAAATGTGTATCTCTAACATTGGTGCAAAATAACCTGGCTTATATATTTAAAGGTATGACAAGCCACTAGGAGCATTTGTCTCTAGTCAAATAAGACACACGGAAACATTATGTTTAGGAAACAGTTTTATTGCAGTTACCGCTCAAGTCGTAGTATCTGCGGCCCTCATTCGGGAGTCGTGGGTTCGATTCTCGTGTGCAAACTTCCTGGTCCCATGGAGTATTTCGGGGGTTTCCCCTGATCAGTAGGGAAGGACACCTGCATCCACCGAATTTGTTGTTCTTCCATTTTGGCGTGCATGGCAGGGAATTTGCTCTCTGTCAATCCTCATCAATGACCTCCCAAGAGACGTGTTAGTCAACAAGGTACAGGGGAGCTCGGGGTACAAGCCGCCACAGGGAACTTTAGACCTCTAGTTGTTGGGATCCCTGCTCTCTGTTATCATCCCAGTCACTCTTAGTATTCTCTCATCTCACTCCTCCTTCACGGGGGGCGCCTCGTCAGGAGCAGAGGCACAGAATATCTTCCATGGATGCCTCCCTTCCGAGCCCTGTACAGCAGGCATGGGTGCGAGAGGAGAGGTAGCGATTGAACTTGCCTTACTCACCCCACATTCTCTTGCCGAGTGACGAAGGTTATTTTGATACAACAAGCGCAGTGGTGGAGTCGTTCCACCAGCGCGGTAGTAATTATTTCTACGCTGGTATTAATATTTTGTTTATATTAAACATATTTAGCATACAATAATTATTACAGCCACCTACTGTGGTTAGGCAAATTACATAACTTTCAAGTTTATAACATTCCCTTATCTTATATATGTAATATTCTTACGCTGCCTTTTTAATAACTTACTAAATTGTTTTTCTTTCCCAATTAATAAAGCAGTAAATTCCAGTTGCTATCTAACTTTTAAGATATTTTAAAACTATTTGATCAACATAAACTGTTTAGCTGTAAACACAACATTGTGTTCAAAATTTCAAACGCAATATCAAATAAAATAATAGGAAGCTAAACCACTAAAAGCGGAATCACATCTTCCCTTTAATATGTTACCAGATTCAGAAAGTACTTCTTCAAATTGTAAATAAATACCTATAAGATCACCAAGGTCTGCTTTATGCTTCTAATAGTGCAACGTTTCACATTTGCAAATTGAAATCCGCATATTAAACAGCAAACTTTCCTGTTTTTGTATTTGATCAAAACTTCTCTCTGCCACTCTTCATAAACAAGCGTCGACATACTCGCCATTGAATGAAGCTGAACAGCAGTGAAGGAGAAAAAAAATTATTTTCTTGTTTAACGACGCTGTCAATTGCCAGGATCACATCAGCGTCGCCGGTGTGCCGGAATTTTGTCCCGCAGGAGTTCTTTTACATGCCAGTAAATCTACTGACATGGAGCTGTCGTTTTTAAGCACACTTAAAAACCATCGGCCTGGGCCGGGTTTGAACCCGCGACCTTGGGATCAGTAGACCAGCTGAGCCACCCAGACCGACAGAGTGAAGGAGAGGGATGGCCGGTGGAGTGAGGCAAGAACGTGTTTTAGTGGAGTGGCTCTTTAGAGCCGATTTTGTCCATGCCTGACAGAGTCATAATGGTATTTCCCAAGAATTCAAATGGGCCTACTTTACACTAAACTGAAGTAGTACCAACCTTGTAATGTGAATTACTAGTCAACACATTACGTCCTACAGGATAATCCCGGCCAACGAAACAGATGCAAGCAATACCCACCATGCTCGGTCATATCTTTATCACGCGTATAGTGTTTTAGGAACAATTGCTGGCATTGATGTCAACTGAACAAACGAATCACTATACTGGAGTGCATGTGTCTCAGGTGAGTTTTGGTGAACTCTCATACTTGCGTTTTTATATTAGTTAAAAGAGGCACACTCATAAGCGGAGACAGTAAATGCAGAATTAAAGGGAGAGTGTGAACGTTTTACTTATTTACAAGGTATTTTCCGAAATTTACACATGTTTATTTTTTCTAAAAAATTGTTACATTAAAGAAACTCAACAATACATATATTTTTGTTAAAAGGACTTATATTTTTCCAGTTAGGATTACTCCAGCCATTAATATTTTGTCACTATTCATCAAACCACAAGCTCCATTTATCCCTACATTCTACACTAAATTACAATTTTCAGTCCCTGTAACGGAAAATATGATATATGAAAAATATATGATAATAATGTTGTTGTAGTAGTGTTTAACGCCCGCTTTTACTACTACGGCACCGCAGGCGGTGACACTGATGATACATGGAATGAAGATGGAGCACCGGTGGAATGAGATGGCAGGGGAAACCGGAGCACCCGGAGAAAACCCGCCCTGACGCCGCTTCGTCCAGCACGAATACCACACGCGGGTCCCTGGGATTGAACCCGGGCCGCCTAGGTGGTAGGCGAGCGCGCTAACCGCTCGGCCACGGCGCCGCCAAGATAATAATGACAATGATAAAAATAACAAAAGAAGAAGAAGAAGAAGAAGAAGAAGAAGAAGAAGAAGAAGAAGAAGAAGAAGAAGAAGAAGAAGAAGGATGGCTGAATTGATGTTCTCAAATTCAACAGCAGACAAAAAGAAATGTTATTGCATCTGCCTTGTGAATTTAGAATGAAAGGCGAGTCTTAAAAATAGCATTGGCCATGTTAGCATTGCTTCACCTTATAAAATTTAGGTGGCAATTTTTAAGTGAGAGTCCGATTTGGTAATCAACATACCTGAACCGAGTTTCAAAGCCGATTTTCTTCATTTATGTAGTACAATAATCTATTGTTTACAAATTACGGTGGTTGAGAAACGTAAATAATAAGACAGATTTTACATATAGATGGACCAGCTACATTTTATTAATATAACTGAAAATAACTTACACTACGTTCTGTAGTTGTAGGCAAAAGATGAAAATCGATAACATAGAAACCCAAAGAAAGATCCACAACCAAAACACATCATCGTTATGTTCCACAATATCAACACAAATAATTTAATTTTCTATTATTTTAATTTCTTGCACCAGTTTGTACAACTGAAGAACCTCCAATTTCCTTTTACTTCACTCCACAATGCTTCACAAGGACACCGTGGACAACTTCAAGTTATTATTTAATTCTCTAAATCACCATCTAATTAAAAGAAACAAAGGAATCAGCCATGCTTGAAATCCACTACATTGTGGGAAAACAACAGTGCATTGTGGGAAACCTTAGTCAGCAGTACTGGTGCATAATTGAGTCTCGGTGGAGCGTCTAATTTTGATTGTGATGTCTGTTCTGTGTGCCTAAGACAAAATGTTTTGATTTGTTTTAACACTAGTATGCTCATTTTTAAACTTATAAGTATTACAATTGATAATGGAGAAGTATTAACTCCTCAAGCGATTGTGCAGTCAGGTCTGGATATGTATATCTCTATGCGTACTCTATTATTGACACGCACACAAAGTATATTTATTTTCAAGAATCGAAAGGCTTTCCATTAAAGCTGTTCCTTTTATATAAACCACCTATTGAAACAATTGATAATCATAGCGCGATTTGTTTTAACAATAAATATTCATTATACACTGAAGATTAGTTTATCGGGGCCTTTGGCTTTTGTAAAATGCTTACCTACAAAATAAAATTTTAAATTTTACTGCTTGCATCATAACATACCATATTATTACGTTTGTTGCTGAAGCAGTAATTTATTTTTACTTTCTCTAATGGCAAGTAGAGGAAGTATTGTATTCCACCCAAAAATTCGATGTCCAGATTTCACCGGAAATTAATGTTTTGCGGTCCCCTGAATAAAAAAAAAAACATTTTTTGGGAAAAGGTCCGTGTGTATGTGTGTGTCAGTTTGTGTGTCTGTCAATCTGTGAGTCTGGCAGTCTGTGGACGGCATAACTAAAAAACGAGAAGTCGGTTAAAAATCAAAGTTGGTATTTAAGTTTAATGTCTTTTAAGGTTGCGACACGAAGATTTTGAATAAAATAGCCCCACCCTAAACTACCCTTTACGTGGAAATTTTTCGAAAATTTTAATTTTCTTGAAAATGGCTGTAACGATTTTGATTAAAACGCCATATGTTTGAGATATTTTTATGACAAATGAAATGTATATTTTGAATTTTCTGGCTGTAGCTTATGTAGTCCTGATTAGACTAGACGAGTTTTGAATAGCTCGTAAACCGTAAGAGATACACAAAATCTTACTATACAAGAAATGTAGATCTTTCTAAAATACACAATTTATGCCTCAATAAATCTTTTTTGTAGAGTGAACCATTTCGGAGATATTCCTTGTTATTTGTGTCAGTTTCGGAAAACAAACTTTCGTGCAATGCATCATGGTTCATTTTTTTATATGTTAAGCGTGCAAAGAGAACAGGATCTCAAAGCTTTAAAATATTTGACTATCGCTCAAAGCCTACTGTATTCCAAAATTCCCCTTGCACATACAAGGAAATAAGCAATAAGATAATTTGTGTAAATATTTAGCTCAACTAACACGAAGAAGATATAGGAATAAGAGTTTGTAAGAATGGCTAGTACAAGAGCAGAGAAAGTCATGAGAGTGCAACACATCAGATTTTTTGTAATAGTCAGTGCTGCTGTGAAAGAGGGCACATGGTTAAAATAACATTAGGAGGTAACAATGACAGTTTATTGAAACCCCGAAAATAAACAACTGAGCAGCTTTTGAAGGGAGCGAGAGGGAGCTCCAGCAAGCGTTCACAAACGCTAGGCGCGGAGTGATACTTGATGCATTGTTTATGTTAGGACCCATTCTCGGGCTGGAAGGACCATAGTGGCACACATTTTCACTTCCTCAAATGGGGAATGAAAATATACTTTGGCTGATGTCAAACGATACAACGCATGTGAGAAAAGGTCAGTGACTTCTCAGCGTGCAAAACCGCGAGATATAAACAATGTATTAAAATAATCTCAACATCCCCCTTTTTTTACTCCGAAACCACCAGTAACGCAATCAAGTTTCCGTGCATATTAAAAACGAATAAGGAAAAAAGAATTGGAGCTCCACAGAGTGACCTAGTTCTGGAAACATGCAAGCAAGCGAGCTAGTCGGCAGGCAGACACTATCAGATATCAATCAGTTAAAAGCATGCCTTGCTGACTTTCTTTAGCTAAAAAGCTCTGCTGCAAGGAGTGGTGGGAAGTCATGTATCGAAATGTTGAAACGACTCAGGATGGTACTGGCTTACTTCACATGCTCACGGAATTATGTGAAGTAATTAATACTCTTCATCGCTGGTAGAGCATGCTGAATCGAGTCCAGGAACCAATGGCTGTTCCTGGAAATACCTATATATAGCTTCTACAAACCTTTCTCACGAAAACTTACTTTCTCGACTACGTATGGTAATTTTTGGGTGTATTCCACCCAAAATTCGATGTCGTGATTTCACCAGAAATACGTGTTTTGGGAACCCTGAATCTAAGGAGAGAACTTCATTAGATTGTGTGTGTGTGTGTGTGTGTGTGTGTGTGTGTGTGTGTGTGTGTGTGCGCGCGCGCGCGTGTGAACAGCATTGAAGCCAAAATTCAGTTAAATACCAATCCCAGGCCACCGTTCACATTACAATTTTACAAAATTTTTATTTTATCTAAATACCATAAGTTTGAAGCATTTTTATGATAAACGAAATGTATATCTCGAATTTTCTATAGTCTGCAGTCTGGGTAACTGCTGTATACCTGATAACCAATAAGAGATAGAAAAAAAATCTTCTTTTCTGTTTTCTTTACCTGGTTACCCTCCCCTTATGTAGGACTTGCAAGCCAGTGCCTAGGGTCAGACGCCTGGCGGGGAGCACAGGAACCTATGGGCCGCACAGAGTGAAAACGTCAGCTAAGCTCCAGGTATGATAGTGAGGAAGAGGATGATATGAAATGTAGACGAAATCGATGATTGGAAAGGTGATAGTGGAGCAATTGGTGGAATGAGTGGTGGGAGAAACCGGAGAACTCGGAGAAAACCCACCCTGACGCTGCTTCGTCCATCACGAACACCACATGCGGGTATCTGGGATCGAACCCGAGCGCCTAGGTGGTAGACGAGCGCTTAGACAAAATCTTACTAGACAAAAATGTAGATTTCTTTAAAGCACACAATTTATATCAATTCAACACCCCTACACCCACCTTGAATTTTTACGCGGGTTTGATTAGATTCGTACTAACCCTCTATTGCATGAATTATTTGGCTATGTATGTCACACTTTCTCTGATTCCTGAACTGATTCCGGTACCCCTGTCACAGGCACCTTAAAGAAAGTAATTCGAATAGGTATGACTGTTAAAGGCCATGCGAAATGGACTAGCCAACCACTCAAAGCACAACGCTGTGAGTTTAATTACAGTGATTGCAAGCAAAGGGGACTGTAGTAAAGGATGGGAAGAGCCCACGTAAAATAACCAGTGAGATGGTATGCGAGGATGATGACCGAACAACATTAGATTACAAATGCATGGATTTTGATTTTCGATAAAGAAAAACACTATAATAATACTGAAATAAATTAAAAATTTATGACATAAATAGCTACCGATACATTTGACTGCTAAATACTAATATTATATGCAAATAAAAAATAACACTCTTTTCAATATTCTAAAAACTTTTACTAAAAAATCTTTGTTGCCAAATGGCAACACTGTACATTAGAGGGTTACATGAAGGAAGGTATTACCCCATATTGCAACTCCGAAAAATAAGCTTCTCTTACACTCAAACGGTATATATGTTCTGCACTTCTCCCCAATTAAAAATGCATGTTAACTAAATGAATGGCGACTTACACGGTTAATCAATTCTTTCTCAGTGAGTAGCTGTAAACCAATAGTTGGTGACACACAGGCAACAAATGCATGTCCAGGTTTTTAAAAAAAGATTATTAATGATTAGCTATAGCAGACCTGATGCAATTTAACATACTAGCGGACAGTTCCAGAAGTTCTGTCGCACTTAAACTGATGCATGAGAGCTCTCTAATGTTGTATATCGAACAATGAAATGCAAGTGCATCTTGCTGTACATGAATTATTACTCCAGTGCATATGGACGTGTATATCTGCAACGACATACAGCCTACAGAGAGATAAATGACATAACATGACATGAAGTGAAACTCTACCTGAAATGAGAAATCAAATGAACACGTGGATCAGTCGAAATGAAGACTGATTGAGGTATAGAAATTAAATGTTAGCAGTTATTTAGGAAGGAATCTATTACAAATAGTAAAGAACCTTTCGTTAGCTCGGAAAAAAAAAAGAAAAAAAGAAAAAGAAAGAAAGAATTGGTCGTCATTCTCTATCTCTGTTGGAAAACTGAAGTTAAAACAGATTCCAGCTAGAAAATTCCGAAAGCAAGATCTATTAAAAAGGAACAAAAAAGAAAAGAAAAACAAACTCTGAGATAATTCTTAAAGTACAATTTGCTAATTAGTGCCTTTAATATGCTAGCTTATACGCTGAAGCTTATTTCACAAATACATACGTTTAAATAAAGAATACAACTTTTAAGTAACGACATTGTCCCGATGAATAGTTAGTTATACGTCAGAAAAGCCTTCAACAATGTCCGCGGGAATAAATTATGAAAAATAATGAAGGAAACAGATATCCAACACATTAAATACAATAAAAAGCAATAGGAATTAGAATAAACATACTTGATTTAAGGCACAAAATAATTTACAGAATAATAACTAACACAGCGGTGAAGCAAGGATGTAAATTATTCCCATTATACGCGAACATCAGAAATAAATGGAAACAGTGCATTTAAACTAAATTCTAGGAGTTACCTTAAACTTCCTTTTATATGTTGAGGATATTGTTCTCTTAATTTGAAATGGAACATGACTACAAAACGAAATATTTACGTTAAATTCGATAACGAGAATATGTATCTATGTAAATTTTCGGTTCCATAAAGAAAATGGTATTATGAGGATATTCGCATGCATTAAAGTTAAACAGAATTGTTTTGCAGAAATACCATAATTTTTTCATATATATTTGGTATGTGATTTAAACTTTAATTTTGATAGACAACATTAAGTTAATTTTAGATAGCAATAACTATAGACTAAATTGTGAACAAACGCGAATAATAAAAGCTAGCTTGAAATTTTGAAAGACGATGGTGATATTTGTAACTGGATTAAGTGTGGTAGACACAAAATTTAATGGCGACTAATACCTGACTGGTACTATTCCCCTTCCTGTTGTGCAAATAAAATTTGTGAACGCAAATTGTATCTATATCACCAGCTTTACAGCGCGATTTCACAGCGTATTTAACTACATAAAAATGCAAGGCCTGGCTAGCCTCTGATTGTATTTTGTGTGTACTAGCTCCTATTAACTATGTCATTAAACTTTGTGTCAGCCATAGATGACTACATGGATGCATTTAATGGAAATCACAGATTACATTGCACTACCCGGTCTCTAACCT
Source organism: Tenodera sinensis (assembly GCA_030765045.1). Taxonomy (NCBI): domain Eukaryota; kingdom Metazoa; phylum Arthropoda; class Insecta; order Mantodea; family Mantidae; genus Tenodera; species Tenodera sinensis. Next base: position 134,148,857 of record CM060967.1, read on the forward strand.
CACTGGGATAAACCGTTGTAAATTAAAAGGCAACTGGTAAGTTCGTTTTAGGAAACAAATAAGATGCGGGATGGGTTGGTGTAATTTCAACCCCCTCAGCCAGACGTCGCCAGCTCGCGCACTTCCGCGTGTGTACGCTGCTGTGCACAGCGTGGTACTGAGCTAGCTACGGAATGGGTCAATCCTTTCATGTCAGCGGTGTACGCAAGAGAATGTTGGGTCAGAATAACCTAGTAAAATGGAGCAAACCTAAACCCCAACTGGGAGAAAAATTACTTCTTTATGGTACCATCGAGCGATCCTAGCGGCAGTAAGTGCGAACTACAGAGACCCGATCAGGAACGTGAATACATGTAGTAAACAATGGTCTGTTTTCTGCTAATGTTTTTAAAATGATCAAGCCGAAAGTAAAAATGTAACCAATAATGACCGTTTCAATCTCTATGTGTAATAATGCAACCCCAGTTGCATGACCATTGCAAATGTGTTTCTTACAGGTTTTCCGAGTTGAATCGCATGACCTTTTACATTTCTAGCTCTTATTCCTTGTTTTAATGTGTAGTACGTATTGGGAATCTAATTGGGACATAAATGTAACCATGTATTATATGTATCAAGAAACTTCAAAGACAAACTACAGTTATTTATGTATCAATGTATTGATGGGGGCGAAATGCTAAATTATACTTTCTGTGTTATTGACGGTCTCTGGGTGTATACCTACATATAATCCTTTAACATATTGTAGATTTCGCAGATGAAGCCTGAAGCCTAGTTGCGGAACTAATAAAGAAAGAATGGCAGGGATAGATTGTCCTTGCACTGTACACATAAAGTCTCCAATAAGTTTACAGTTAGAAAACAAGAAAGTATGAATTAATATGTGAATAACATATGGATGACATAGCTTGGCATCTGGCATAAGACACACAGATCAAGCACGGTCCAACTTTGTGACCAAACTTTTCGTACCCAATGGAATTGTAGTCAAGCGAAACGGTGTCTGTCACAGTGTGATGCATTTTGGTCCAAAAACAAAAGACCGTTCACGTAGCAATCGTGAGAAATGGGCATGAGGGGCGCAAATATTACCAATACAGCGACTGCTGTATTGAAGTATAGGTTTGGGATATATTTCCATCACTCTCGGCAGGAAGAAAAGATGTAGTAGGAGTAAACGACGACATCATTGTTACAAAAGAAGAGAACAGAGCACGGGCCGAGGTGTATTGGGTCTACTGCAAAACGAATTGAGGTTAGAGGACACGGAAAACTATCGCAATTTTCTACGAATTGACGATTTGTTTCTCAGCCTCTTCGTGTTGAAGACAAAATTACATGCTAAAGATTGCAGAACCACGAAAAACTACTCGTAATTAGTAGCACAAACTCAAACTCAAACATATACCAAATAGGACATGTTGCATACGCAGTCGCCACATTGTTACGTTATTGACACAGATTGGCTGTTTTCATGTCATTGGATGAAAAAACTAGATGCAACTCAATCGCGTTGGATACAACCAGGTTGGATACCAAAAGGATAGAACAAAATTGTTTCTAACTCTCGATGTCTCATGATGCACTTTTGTTCTTTACAATGCTTTTGACCAACAATTTGGACCGTGGAACATCGGCATAAGCGTGTTGCAGTTGTGTTTGCCTGACAGAAGAAGGCGAGGCAATACTGATTGGGGGAGTGCTTAAATAAACCCGAAATCGGAACGTGTTACGTGATATTCACCTTCGATTAAGGGAAAGCTTAGAAACAACATTACCTCACCAGGCAACTTGACCTTTACCCAGATTCGAACTCAGGGAACTCCGGTTTATGCACAAGCACGTTCGCTGCATAACAAGGAACATGCATAAATCGTATGCCCATATTTGTAGGTGAGAGAGGAAGAGATGCAGAGAAAAGCAAAATACTAACATTTCCTTTTCAAATTAAACAAAATGACACCTTTCTCGCGCTAACTAATCTCGTATTTCTGCAAGTGGAACGCTAAATATTTTAAAACCTAGATACAGAAGAGTCATATTATGCTTATAGTACCTAATCAATAAGATATTTTAATGTGAACAATACCTCTGGCTTCTCCAATCGGTGCTTTATAGTGCAGAAAGTAAATTACGATTTTAAAACTCGATCCAAGTTACAATGCTGATTAACTGTAGCACTCAGGTAAGTAATTGTAATAAATAGCTAATTTTAAGTTAGCATGTTTTTCTGGATAACCTTAGAATATTTTCTAAATGAGATTTTTCCGACGCTATATCAGGGGAGAAGAGCGAAGAATCGAATGATTGGCATCTAGTTAATCTCGGCACACTAGGTAAAAATGCATAACTGTGACCTCAACAACTGCATTTCCTTCAGGATATAAATTCAGTGGCGCGCAATCCTATATTGAGCATGGAAGTTTGTGAATTGATAATTGTAAACGTTGTGAATTGCTTTCACTGTTTATTAAAAACCAGGTTAACTTTGAACGTTAACAAGGTCTGAAAATATTTGCTTTTCTTCTATTTAATGTCCTTTAATTAAAATACCGCGACGGATCTGTAAGGAGATACCTAGTAGATCGATTTTTGATGGACAGTCAGCCTTCAAGTGTCGACCCTATACCATATCATCTTACTTCCTCACGAGCCCACGGCGGGATCAGTGCAGGGCAACTGTACCTCCGCTTCTAGGACGGACAGATGATTCAGATTCAGATTATTTTATTAAAAGAATTTTGTCTGGTGCTGGTACATGGGGCCCAGCGTACAGACTTAATTTATCATTGGATTACAATTTTTTTTGATATTTACAACAAATATGCATTGGGTTTTAAGAAAACCCATACAGTGACCCTCTTTTGGGCCACCGAGAACAGTTCTCTTGTGTATAGTTCTTGGGTATGTGTTTATATTTTGTTTTTGTCTTTTTTCGCTTTTTTCTTGCTATATACATATTTTTTTTTACACACATGCATTCTCTCATTCACTCTGGCATATCATGTGATATGCCCTCATGCACGCACACACATATACATACACGCACGCACACTGGGCACTTCAAGTGAGCGTCCCGCTCGCACATGTTTGCTGGGCACACGTAACTATGCGTCCCAGCATTATAACAAAGGACTATATACACACGTTAACTATATACACTATATATACACTATGTACACTCCGCGGTTATCCTGGGCGGGGCAGGGTGCAGCTCCTGACCTGTTCCCTGGGGTGCAGGCCTCTAAGGTAGCGTGTGTGCGGCCTAGGGCCGTGTTTGCGTGGACGCGCATCAGTCGGTGAGCCGAGTGACGTTTAAAACATTTTAATACGAGCATGCTTCCGATGCTTCGGCTCACCTTTGCCGATATTGGCAATGACATAATTGTCGTGGTTTCTGATGCGCGCCCACGCGGCAGTGGCTCTTTTTGTAATTGCCTCGGGTATGGATGGGGTCTGGGTTTCTTGGTGAAGGGTTTGATTAGTGGTTAGGATGGGAGCAGAGAGGATTTTTCGGAGGGAGAGGTTTTGGAGGGTTTGGATGGTCTTCAGGGCGGTTTTTGAGGCATTTGCCCAGGCCACACACGCGTATAGAACTACCGATAAAATAAAAGCTTTATACAGGACGAGTTTGGACTTCAGTTGCAGCTGTTTGCTGCGGAAGATGGGGGCGCATAACTTTAGCCGCTGTCTGCCTTTGTTGGCGCTATTTTTTATGTGGGTGGACCAGCACATTGTGCGGTCCAAGGTAACCCCTAAGTATTTAAACGGACAGATGGCAGCATGCCATCTAGTTTATCTACTTTAACTCTGTGTGGATAGGTGGCACAGTATTCGCTATGACCACCTATTTTTCCTTTTTGCTATTGTTTTAGACTTATGGTGGAACTTTGGGTGTGGTATTAAATATCCAATCCGGTATTTAGCTTGCTGACTGAGGGAAACTTTGAAAAAACCGCAGTTAGATTTGAACCCGGACCCTTCGAATGCGGGCAGCAGACGTTACCGCCTTAACTATGCCGCTCGGTTCTGAAATCATTGTAATGCGTATAGCTTTAAATGCAATCTAGATCAGTAGGGTTTAGTTTTGGGTTACCCTCATATAATATTCGCTTCAACCCTAATTCGCCGTTTCAATAGGGCTCTATTCATCATCATGATTAGAGGAGAGATGAGTATAATAATACAAAACATTTCTGTTGAAGTTATTTGCAAAACAAAGATATTGATGAAACTAGAATTACTCCTGTTACTAACAAATTAACCACATCGTACTAAATGCAATGAAACGTGTTCAAGCATTTAGTAAGGGGCAATGCCGAAATGCACCAATTAGTTAATTTAATAGCCAGAGCACTCACACAGCATACTCACTTTAATTGGCAATCAACCATACTCGGAACTCGAATGGCGGTCTACAACATATCAAGTAGATGATCTACAGATTGCAGCGTGTTTCGAAAGCTGCAGAAATACTGAAAATGTAAAATCTCCATCAGAACACTTTGCAATGAAGAAACATGCCTTATATTTGTGGGTTTAGACTTATTTGCTTACCAGGAGTATCTAACGATAATACATTGGACAGGTTGCTCTAGTGATTCAACATAGCGAGATGAAAATTAAAGTTAGCGAGTCCTTAGCAGGTGGTAGGTCAATATTTGACCTGAAGCTTGAATGTCGCTTGGAAATAACAGACTACAGGTCGTTATTGCAACCCAAAGCATCGTTATGTTGGACGAGTAGTGTTTAAAGAATCAATATGTTTTTGCAACCAATATGAAAACACTTCTCTACCGATATCATGAAAGGTACGAATAGTTCGATGTTATTCATTAATATCGTGAAAAACTATTCTTGATGTTGACCATATGGCTGTGAGCACCTTTAAATTTCTTAACCCAACGTTAACCGTGCTTTAAGTACAGAGTGGCGCGTGGGAACAGGCAATTTTAAATTGAGTAACACTAAATCATACGTAAAGTTGGTATGACTGGTTACATCTGAGTTTTAATCCTCAGACATTACCATTTCAGTTGCCATGGTGCAGTGGTCAGGAGAGAATCATGCTTTCGCAGTAAAGGCTCATTATAAAAACAATGATTCTTATGAAGCTGCACGACGTGGTTTTCAACTTGGGCGTCATGATCCTGCTTCTTCAGTCCACTCAGTGAATACATGGGTTGAGAAAAATCTAATCAATAAGAACCATCCAGGACCACGAAGAACTGTTCAGACCATTGAAACAGTCAATGTCGCCATTCAACATGTTTCATTAGGTATATCCCGCCCCACTTTGCCCACAATATTGTTTTTGGATATCAAATTGCATCCGCACACACTTCAGATCGTCCAAAAATTGGAAGCCGGTGTTGCCAACAGACGATTATTATTTGCTGAACAGTGAAAATAATGAAATGTTCCTAAACAATGTGTAGATATCCGACAAAACATATTTTCACTTAAGTGGTTATGTAAATAAAGAAAACTTTCGTTACTGGGCGAAAATATCCGTTACCTGCACCAACGACCATTGCTCGATGAAAAAGTAACCATGTGGTCCGCTGTGTCAGCGAATGGGATAACTGGTCCATATTTTTATGAGGATGATGCCGGCCACGCAGTTACTGTGAATTCCCAACAGTATTCAGTACGATTGAAATGCTCCTCGCCAATGAAATTGATAATTTATCGCGTGAATGAGTTCGCGTGGTTTCAGCAGGACGGAGCCAAGTCTCACACAGCAAGGCAGCTGCATTAAGACAGCTCCTTGGAGAGCGCCTGATCTCGAAGAATGGCAACATCAATTTGGCTCACAAGGTCGCCTGATCTTTCAATGTGCGCTTATTTCCAATGAGCTTTTTTAAAAGCTAGAGTAAATGTCAGTCGTCCTAAACACATAAATGAACTAAAGGCTAGGATTCCTGACAACATTGCATCAATCACCATTGCGATGTTGCAGAGACAAACGTCAAACCTGCGTTTACGACTGCAGGAATGTGTGCGCAGAGTAGGTCGTTTACAGGAAATTATCTTCAACAGATGACTTCTCTTGTTAAATAATAAATGAGCATAATAAATGACAAAGTTTTAGCTTCCAGGTGATCGTGTTTACATATACAGAGAAACCCAAAAACATTCGAACCACTGCGCACACAGAACCACGATAACGCAGCTGCTGTACACAAGGTCATGCGACTGACTTATTTTTCTTTGCTCTGAAAGTGCAGTATTGAGCTGACATGATTACGCGTGAATGAGTTATTACCAGTGTGCTTTATTATTTTGTCCTGTACTTACTCACAAACTGTATTATGGCTCATCATTTGTTTTCTACTGCACAGCGTGTATTTATTTATGACTCGTAAGTGTTAACTCAGTCAGTTCGCCAACTAAAATTGCGATTTAAAGTAAGATTTCCAGATGATCTGCGATTTCTATCTCTGGGGTAACTTAAAGCATAAAGTGTAAAAGATAAACACACACACCCTAGAAGAATTAAAAAAAATATTCGCCAGAAAATTGCCACCGTTTCTCAACGTGAACTACGGCGAGTAATGCATAGTTTCGTAAAGAGATGCCAAAAATGTATGGACAACGACGGTGGCCAGTTTCAGGCTCTGCTTTAATAACATTGGTAAGTAAAGCCTTTAAAAGTAGTTTTTAAAATGTTGTATGATTCCATCCGCGCAGCAGTAGTCGGCGACGAGCGCGCAGGACGCGTACATACAAAACACAGCGCAGCCGGTTCGGAGTCTTTTGGATCACCTGTTATATAAAACTCAGTTCGGGTTACATTACAACCATATTGAAACTGCGCGTTACCGCGCGCCACCCGCATTTTGATACAATATTAAACAACTGTTGATTAAATATAGAAAAGTAGAATGGAATTTCAAGCATATATCTTTAACATACAGTACCTCTGGTGTATATCATGGCAATATGCCGGCACAACATTTACTCACATTTTGCCCCAGTGGAGACACAAGTTTAGAGCAGCGGTATAGTAAAATCCATGGTAGATTTGCTTTCTCTACTGGTAAGTAGGGGAAGTATTGTATTCCACCCAAAAATTCGATGTCGAGATTTTACCGGAAATATATGTTTTGAGAACCCCCGAATCCAAAAAAAGCATTTTTAGAAAGAGGTCCGCGCGCGCGCGTGTTTCAGTCTGTGTACAGCATAACTCAAAAACGAAAAGGCGATTAAAAACCAAATTTGGTATTTAAGTTTAATGTCTTACAAGAATGCCACACGAAGATTTTGAAGAAAATAGTCCCACCCTAAACTACCCTTTACATGGAACATTTTTGGAAAATTTTGATTTTCTTGAAAATGGCTCTAACGATTTTGATTAAAATGTCATATGCTTGAGATATTTTTAAGACAAATGAAATGTATATCTTGAATTTTCTGGATATAACCCCTGTAGTCGTATTTACTCTGGACGACTTTTGCATAACGGGTAAACCGTTAGAGATAGATCAAATTATACTGCACAAAACTGTAGATCTTGCTAAAATACACAATATAAGTCTGAGTAAATTTTCTTGTAAGGTGAACCATTTCGGAGATACTACTTGTTATGTATGAGTTTCGGAAAACAAAACTTTAGTGAAATGGAACATCGTTGTTCATTTTTTTATGTTACTGTGCAAAGAGAACGGGATCTCAAAGCTTTAAAAGATTTGGCTATCGCGCAAAGCCCACTGTATTCTAATATTCCCCTTGCACCTACAAGGAAATAAGTAATAAGATAATTTGTACGAAGGTTTATCTCAACTAACACAAAGAGGATATAGGAATAAGAGTTTGGAAGAATGGTGAGTACAAGAGTAGAGAAAGTCATGTGAGTGCAACACATCAGATATTTTAATTTCATGCTACCTTTATCAGAGTATACACATGGCTTGTGTTAAACAATTATTACCATTACTTTAAGCAGAGAAAAACTGGACTGAGTTAGCCTTTACCGTTAAAATACTTGAGATAATTAATGGCTTCCATAAAAAGGAATTGTTATTGAACCGGGACTGTTTGTAGTATTTATTTTACTTTATATCGTGATACTTGCTGTAATATCTTTAATTCTGGCGTTCAGAAAATGCTATGGGAGTTTCTTCTTAGAAAATATTGAAACAAAGACAGGGAAATATTTAGTTACAATAAATTGTTTTATTTCTTCATTTTGATTTGTAGCGCAGTAAACAAACAGCATTCAGAATGCAGCAGGTCCAGCATTATAAGACTTAATCTTTTGGTTATAAATAATTAAACAAACAAAAAGGCTCTTCTATGACTATAAAATGTCTTCAATTGGCTAACTAGAATGTAAAGATAACTCTTCCTTGAGTCTAGCATTATAATTAATTATATGAACCAATTTAATAATTAAAAATCTATCAGCAACAATAGTGATGAAAGTGTACTCTATCACATAATGCTACTATGTACAGACTATACGTGAAGGGATAATCGGACTCGATGATCTTCACGTACCACTATGCTTACAAGCTCACCTTTTTAATGAGTTAATAAAGGAAAGACTCTTCACACTTTTGCACTATGATGTAAATATATATCTAAATGTATAGTCGAGTACATGAAAATCTGCCGATATTCCTGGTTTCGTATAATTTTTTTTTATTCAATGTGCGCAGAAATTCCTTACAATCTGTGTTCCGCACCAGCCTTGGGTATTCCAATCTTTTATTGGTTGGAATTCACTCTGACGCGTATTAACCTATGAACGAACGTCAGGCCTAGGTGAACGGCGAAAGGGGAAGAGGGGAGGAAACGTGTTACATGAGAGTTTGGAAGGCTTGCTTCGTACGATGATCGACACAGCCACTGAACTGAGTCCCTCTCGTGTTAGTCGGATGGCAAAGGGCTGGCAATCAATATTAAACAGTGAATGCAGGTCTGTTTCGGGCACAGGAAGAAAAATAATGGGAGGGGGGGGGCAAGATAAACATTAAGTGGAGTGTCAGAACCAGGTAAGTTGTGGGTACTGAGCTTCTCAGGGGCTAATTACTATTTCTTTACCAACATAAACCACTGCGGATTATATCAGTACAATTCCATTTAGTGCACTATATTTTCTTTTAGCTAACGCATACTTTTCTTTCATTGTTTCTTTGGTTTCTATTTATATGCCACCTGTAACATCTAAGGTCACATTGGAGACTTTTGCCTTTGGAATAACTGCCCATCGGAAATGATGTTCACTCATTTAGTATCCTAATCTTTGCTTTTTTTTACGTTGGGGTTTTCTTTATAAAGATTAAATTCAATACACATCCACACTCTCACTCATATTCCCGGTTCAGACAGTCCTGATTAAAGAAAAGTCTCGATCATCCAGCGGCAGTCAGCTCAAGAATTGCTTTGTGTTAGGCAATGTTTTCACGTCTGTATTTGCCTACTTGAATACACTCACTGTCCTAAAGATCACTTAACGCGTTTGCAGTAGAGCCGCCTCCTTTGAGGAACCCTTATAATCGTTTTACAACGCGAGCCCTTCCTACTCAGTCCTTTCTGCAGAGCTGCAACCTTTTAACATGAGCCTTTGCACCTAATGAAACAGAAAAAAGCTGGAATTCAGAATTTTGGCAATTGAGACTCCACATGGAGTCAACATGAAACTTTCACTTTGTTAAAATCAGGGTTGTTATTGGTCTTCAAGGACAGGGATACATGTTTTCCTTTTTGGGACGTGGATATGGGTTTATGACAATCATTACACATTGGGTAGTGTATATTTCCTTTGTGAAGCAACTACACTCGCGTTCAGGAAACAGACTTTAACTCCGCATATCAACTGCTACAGATTAAGGATAAAATGCGTGTAAATAGCACGGAAAAAAGAAATAAAAATAAAACAGGACGGTTACATTCTCTCTGCCAAAGCTTCGTTTAGCGCCATATATTATTGAAAGAGAATAACTACTATTACACTTTTTAAGAAGTTAAGAAATAGTGCAAGAAAAGTTCACCTTTCTGAAAACCACAACTATTTTAATTGTCACTACCACTGAGTGAAAGTGCTGTCTTTGCATGAAGACACGGCGTTTTGATTAAACCGCGTTCCGGAAGAAAGACTGCGAAATTAACAGTCATGGCGTTCCTGGTTTTGTGACCTACTAAGACATCCCATTCCCATTTTAAGAAATTCTAGGAAATCTTGCATCATAAAATAGAGTCTGATCCACGTAAAAAGATTTTCTAGCACAGTATGGATTCAAGAGAACCAGAATACTCGGAGCAACTACTATAAAAACCGTTGGTAATTTGGCGAAGAATTGTGTCTTGAAAAGAAGTGTAGCAGAAGGAAAATACATGCAATTCATTACAGAATAAGAAACAATCCTATAGAATACGTCAATATGGAACAAAAAAACGAGCGGAAGTGCGTCAGATACCACAGCAATTCTGGCTACTAGTGTTTCTGGCTCGTCCACTGGTGTCTGATATACCACAGTTTTGATATGCCCCCAAAAGAAATAATCAAGTGGCTTTAACTCCGGGGAACGGGATGACCATGCAAGTTGTCCTCTTCCGATCCAACGCTCAGGATATTTGCGATCTAGGAAGTTGACATAAAAATGTGGTACGCTGCATTAAGTTGCATCCATGCTTACTGGCGTACAGCAACTCCGGAAGAACTTGTTCCAAGATCAGGTATCTTGGTCCATTCAAATGTTGTATTACAACTTGATAGTATTATCATTGGTACTGACTCGGGATCGTGTTTGGGAACATGGGTTGCCAGTCGAATGTTACTCTATTTCTGCTCCTTAAGTTTTTCAGTAACCTTCTGAAGCACTCTGTATACAACACGACTAATGCGCAGCCTGTCGTCTTCCGTGGTCTAGGGGTAAATGCTAGCCTCTGGTTTCCGAGCTTCAAACCCGGTGGAGAGTGATGGAGCTCTTTCGGCTATAAAAATCCTTAACATGACTTGTATGGTTTCCTTCGGAAGGAAAGTAAAGCCGGTGACCTCGTGTAGAGACACATGAAAGAAACTGAGCTTGAGCAAAAGTAGGCGGTCTTTCACGCCGAATATATAGAAAACGTGAGCTTTTGGGATTCACCAAAAGTCACCGTAACACATTTACCCCATTATAGTGCTTTCTGGTTACTTCTGGTGATATTCTGTTAGTTCAATTGACATCAATACCAGCAACTGTTCCTTAAAGACACCCAGGTAAAGATACGGCCGCAATTGGTGTTAGCTGTAGTTTTAAAGTTGACGATCCAGATATCTTGCAGGTAGGCAAACTGTTCGATTTAAATGGTTGTGCAAATGTAATTGTGTTTCACGTGTGCATATGGTATTGTTTCAATGCCTAAAATAGGTGTTTCACACTTCGTCATTGTCGATTTTACAACACAAATCGTATTAGCAAATACAGTGCGATATATTTAACCTGCAAAGTGTTATTTCAAAACAAGATTTGTAAACTAGGTTTCACGGATAGTAGTACACTAGTAAATCCCATTATAAGGTTCACACTACTTCGATTTAGTGTAGTCTTGGCCATAACTTTTGGGAGCTGCAATCTCCTGCGATCATTGATGGCTGATCTGATCACGGTTCATTATGGACACACACTTTGCTGTCACTCATCGCATTGCGACTATATATCTCACTGTTCTGTCGATGAATGTCCGTTCCTAAAACGTACCTAGCTATCAAACACCGAATTACACATCGTATTTCACAGTCGGCGGGCCCATCGGTTGGTTTAAACATTTTGAATGGGCACTATGAACAGCACACTGCAACGCTACCGATGCAAATGGCGTCGTTTTACGTGCGCATGTGCGTTTCAATGTCCGCGAGCTACGGCGATTCCGAATTTACTTAACGAATTGCCTTAAAATAAAAAGGGCAATAGGCTAGATCACAGTAGCTACACCTGCTCACTTCTCTCCCAGACAGTGTATCCGTGCAAATTACTGGTCGGTTCAAAATGCCAGGTAACAACAAATGACACACGGAAGAGGAGCTAACGTTTCAACACATGAAGGCAATCTTACTCATGTCAGCTATAGGCATAGAATTATTTAAATATTTATTGCTACAGTTTACAATCTAAGATTGCATTATATTGTGTAACGAGAGTATAATTGCACCAATTAAGATGCGAGTATATTTTATGAAACAAATGGTAGCGAGTTTTATATTTTTAAATTAAACTCAAGTTTCATACTACATAGGTATTTATGCTGTCCACAAATCAAGTTTAAAAAATTCTAAAATGTTTTTAATGCTCTACGCTGCATGTCACTGGTGTCCGACATTTTAATCAAGCATTTTTTTATTCGATTGTACATACGAGAATCGATAGTTGCGCCTTCAACTTTTATTGTTATGTTGGTCTTGATACACTGATACAGAGAGTATATATGATATTATCCTCAAACAAGTAAACTTTCAAAAATGAATTTATTACAATATTAACACTAATTATTAAATAAATAAGACTAGCTTTATTTCATACACGAGAATCGATAACTTCGCTTTCAGCTGTGTGCGCGAACCGCGTGCGTGGACCGCGAACTATTGATTGGTACGTGCGGATCTCTTGATTGGTGGATTAGCATTGTCGTTGTGAACAAGTTGCACCTTTGATTGGTGGATAGCACTATCGTTATGAAGAGGTGGATACAAAGAGATCCATTACACTGGCGCACAAACGCAACATTATGGTACGGTCAAGCATAATAGCATATCATGCAACGAGACTATATGGGTAGTAATTAAGACGCGAGTTTTCTAATTTTCATACGCGCGTCTTAATTAGCATTATTGTTAAGTTTCATACGACAATTTATGCTCGACCATATATTTAATTTTATAGTTGAAATATTGTAAAATGTACACTCACCAGCGACAATGACCTACATATTGCGTCATTATTATTCTACGCAGGCGCTAAACAATCGATTCGTTCCCAGCATGTCGCAGCTGATGATGAAAATTATAACCTTGGAATGCTACGTAACATGGAAAAATAGATATTAATTATCAGATGAAACTTTATTTCATGTATAAGTTATTTATTGTACAATTAGTGAAATTAATTTTGGGACTGTGCTCAGTGCAATATTCTTGGAAGTTGATGCTGTATTGAGGTTAATTTGCGTGTATTGTGTAAGTTGTATCTTACTTAGGCGGAGTAAGTTGCATCTCACTGTCAGTAGTGTCCAACATTTTAGCTTTTTCTAAACTTGCGCTAGTTGCGTTTCGAGAATTAATCGCTATTGGCTTTGCTATTGCTGCATGGGAACTCTCTGAATGGTGAAACACTTGTCCTTTAATGAAAATTGAACTGTCCGATTGGATAAAGACCAGTCCTTTAATGAAAGTTTGAACCTAGGGAGGTCCATTAAAGGATCGCTATCAGACTTATCTTAATTAATAAGTTTGGGTTTAGTCGAGCGGCCAGTCTCCGGCGAGTCGTTGTAGCAGCAAGACCTCGGTCCTCGGTGTTCTTCGGCGGAAGGCGGTAAACGGCAGTACCACTCTCCGGCAAGCATCGCCACGATATTTATTGCGGCAGGCATTAATACGGCACAAGACCACGCGTTTGGAGCCCAAGAGTCCAGGAGCGTGGCCTGAAGAAGCTTGGAAAGCAAGCTAAGGGCACGCCTCTCCAAAGTCGACGGCACTTACCCAATAACACCACCTAACCCTATACTCCCTCCCACTTACCTTCCCCGTGGTGAGGTTTGGAATAACCTACTGAGCTAGCTCAGTATAGCCAAAGAACGTAAGTTCTGTAGTCCACTGGGACTACTCTTAGGCACAAAGGTTATCCAAACCGCGCTTCTTAGCAGCCACCTCCTCTCACACCTAAGTCTTTCCCGGCCCTAGAAGATGCCCAAGCGTCATTCTACGGCCAAACCTCCTAAACCCCCTGATCCCCAATCTTCCCGCCGACGCGTCCTGACCAAGAAAAAGAATACACCGCCGCTTACACAACATGCACCCTCTTCATCAGCAAGCGAGACAGAACTTAATCACGACGAAACACATGACACACGCACTCAACAAACACCAACACAAACACCCCCACGTACACCTACACCAACAAACACACGTCACCGCACGCACTCTGTAAGCTCCAACAGCAGCTCAGCCTCTCAAGCTCCTGACATTATTGACCATGACTCTGACACCAGCATTGAATCTACAACAAAACTCGGCAACCGACTTAACACACTACTGACACCACGCACGACTTACATACCACCCACACCTCACGGCTACTTCACGATATACATCATCAACAGCAACCCAGACAAACAGAATACATGGCTCGTGAGGAGCTTGATGACAAAGACACAACAGAACACAGACTCACTCTACCGCGCTCAAAGACTGCAACAAAAAACATTCGCACTGACCTTCCGCAACCAACAACAAGCAGTGACTTTCACCCAGACCATCCCCGTTCACAACTTCGGGAAGTTTGCGTACTATGCAAACTCCCTACCACAAAACCGACCCACACCCAACCCTGACACAGAACCAAACAGACCACGAAAAACCCTGACCGCCGTAGTTAAAGGAATACCGTACGACATAACTGATGACGAAATACTACAAAGCATACAAGAGACGTACCCAGAAATAACACGCGTATCCAGGATCATCAGCCAAAACAGACAGACGCAACTCGTACGAATATTCAGCACATGCATCACAACCATCAACACAATACTGAAAGAAGGCGCCGTCATTGAAAAACAAATTTTCAGGGCAGAGCCTTCTAAGCACACAGACCGACACGTACCTTGCAGACAATGCCAGACATACGGACATCACGAGGAAAATTGTACACAAAAACCAATATGCTTCCACTGTGGGCACAACTCTGACACGCGACGATGCACACATCCTATCCGACGTAACACCCCTTACTGCTCCACCTGCAGACAGAACGGGCACTACACCGGGCAAGTAAAATGCCCGATGTATCCCAGACAGCCCCCGACACAACCCGAACACACGGCTAAGACCCACATCTTCCCTCACAGCATCCCCACACCACCCAAACCAACACACGTGACTGACTGGCCCGAAACAAATTTCCCAAAGATCCCAGAAACTAAAAGACACATGTCGAAGCACGAGACAGTAAACACGTTCCAAGACGTAATATCCCAATCCGAACAACAGATAAAGTCCCTACAAGACCAACTCACAAACATACAGAAAAACATCACAAAGTACATACGCGAAATTACAAATACGACAATCACACAAATACTCAGCACATTGATACCACCAATATATGACATCACTCCACCCACACACAGAGCACGATTCCTACAAAACCTGACTCAGACTGCACAAAAGACACTTAAAAAAGCAATTAACACGACGAGAGTTGGCAACCAGCTGGCTATCTTCATAAACGAAAACACCTAACAATGACACACGAATGACAACACCAATTCCCATAAAAAACATAAGCACACAGTAAATACAAACACTCTGACATATACATAACAAAACACATAACACACAACACAGACAAAAACTAACCGAGAGCCGTTGCAGCAACACACAAACACAACCACACAATACAACAAAAACACAATTTTTTCTCAGAGGGCAGAAGCCATCACCCCACATACAGGGACGCACACACCAACCCACACAACCACACCTACAAACACGCAAAATCAAAAATTTTTTGACGCACCCCAGACTGATCTCTCCGCCCCGTACCCAGTTTCAAAAAATTTAAATACGCGGCTGAAGAGGGACTATCCCTAAAACAGCCATGGCATGTTTTTTACAACATGCCCAAATAACGTTTTTCATTCATTCATTCACAAAATGTTTAATCCAATTCGTGGATAATCTTAATATGACACTTGTGGAGATTGTCGCAGCAGACATTCACTCGTGACATAGTCATCAAGATTATCCACTTGGTACATAAATTACTCCTGCAGAGGGACGTATCAATTACTTCAGTTATTCTGTAGTCATCTTCTGTAATTTATCACACTCCAACCAATTATACCTTAATGATAAGTAGATCCATGTGTTCTTATTTACTTTATATTACATTTTATCTCAAGAGTAAAGTAGGATCACGTGACTTATGAAACAGATTACAAAACTAGGTTATACTAACAGACTTGGTTTGCTCAACACTTGCCTCAGTTCTCCAGCATCACGATGATGAAACGGTGGACAAATTTAGCTGTCCGTCAAACATTAACCAAGTGCCAGTTTTGTAACAGTCTTCATTCCTTCCTTTCAACTTCAGAAATACCCATCACTCTAGATGAGCACATGATGGTGTTGTATTTTTAAATTAGAATAGTTCAGGAGCAAATAAGACCAATAAACACAAGTAATTAACTATACATTAAATTGGTTTCCTTTACTTAGAGCTATCAACCTAAACTAAACGCTTTTTCAACACACTAATACTCATAGTGCAGTTTTAAACTATAAACATTGTATTACACACCTGGAGTAAAAGATTGTATAGTTATTAAATTTTAACCAAACAGTCTGTTCTCACTTTTTTTTTTGAGGGGGGGGGGGGATGGGTACAATTCGTTAACAACCATTTAGCCCTAAAGATGTCACATTTCTATTACTTTCACACACACACACACACACACACACACACACACACACACACACACACACACAAACACACCAGATTTTTTACTTATGCTGTTCTCTATCTCTCTCTGTCTCTCTCTCTCGCCCTCTGGGATATTTATTAAAGGCGCTTTTCGGTGTTCTGCATGCAAGTGTGCGTTAGAGATTCAAAGGATCTCGAAACTGCCTTTTCGGTGAAAAATTAATATCGATTGCGAAAGCTCCATTGCCTAGTAGAAAAAGTAATTGCATAACTAGGTACAAATTAAGTCAAAAGCCTCATATATAGCTACAACTCGAATATGGGAGAAAAATGGCAACATAAATGTGTCAAATTTTGGCAAGGGCGCAAACATTAGAAAGCCTGCTACAGAAAAAATACTGGCTCAGAAGCAATATTTAAATGGAAGCCGAATTACACAAAGCGTTATTTTCAATTTAATCACTGATGTACATCAATCATCGGGGGTCCTAATGACCTAGTTGTCGGTGGGCCCTTAAACCCCACTCACTCACTCACTCACTCACTCACTCACTCACTCACTCACTCACTCACTCACTCACTCAATCATCAATGATAAAACTTAATAAGAATATTTAATCCGGGCAAGCACTTAAATACAGTATTTTTAGAACCTTGCGAGGAAATGTGATTGGGACTATTTCAAATGTGGACAGGGCATGTGAAATGGACAGGCAAAATAAGGAATTTAGGAAAGATTGAGCAAAAGATGACTTGACAAAATATGCGTGTATCTAAACTCTAGTAAAATAATGTAAATGTAAATTATCGGAAAATATCTTATACTGGTGAGGATTAATATAACGAACAAAACTTTTCTGGAAGAGAAATAAATTATATTTGTTGTTATACTTTGTAATATGGCGGAGAGCTGAAGCAAACACCGCTCTGCTTTCAGTGATGCATTATTTGAAAACGAGAAGTTCTACGAGCTTCCTCACTGCAGAATTCAATAGAAGCAAGCAAGAGTGCGGGGGGTGGGGGGGGGGGGGGGGTGTAGGTTCTGAAGATAGCATCTCTTGCACGAGTGTCCCAAACATATGATCTCCTATCGATCGGCATCAGTGCTGGCTTGTAGCACAACACTGAAGAAACCCGAACTTGAAAACCTCATGCAATATAATGTAAACAGGTTTGTTTATCACTATTTAATTTCAACAAACTAAGTGTAAAATTCTTCTACGAATTGATGAAGATTTATTTCTCAACTTTTACATCGTGTCGAAGGCAAAATTACACACCAGGACACAAATACGAGACAAACGCGAAAGAGATAAGGAACAATTGTAATGGTTTTAATCCTGGTATGGATGGACAGGAAATTTCAACTCATTCCATAACATAACATTTAAACATACTGTTAACTGGACTTGTTATTATTCATGAAATATAGCTATGTAATAAACACTTCAGTAATATACAGCGTGGAAGGGAAGTTATTACATCCCTTCTAATATGTGCTTCATAGAGGCATTACAAACAAAAAAGTATAAGCATTTTGTTCCTTGGTCAGCCGATTTCGAAGAAATAAATGGTTTTTGATCCAACTTGGATGCGTGATTCCGTAGGAATCTACGAAGATAACAGTTTGTTACTTGTAAGATGCGTAGAGTAACTTATTTCTCAACGATTTCAGCCATTATGGAATGCACAAATAATATAGTAAAGCACTTAGAAAACAAGGAAAACACTGCAACATTATTCTTTGACCTTACAAAAGCGTTTGATTATGTTAATCACAATATTCTACTAAATAAGTTAGAAGCATATGGAATTAGGGGTCTAGCAAAAGATTTAATTAGTTCATACCTTATTGGCAGGAAACAAGCAACACAAATACACCATAAACAAGGGAATTTAACAATAAAAATACACCCAGTTTCAAAACAGTAAAGTATGGGGTTCCGCAGGGTTCTGTGATGGGCCCTCTCTTATTTATACTGTATGTGAATGATATACCCAACAATGGGAACAGTAAAGCAATCTCATATGCAGATGATACAACAACTGTATGTTGGGGCACTTCCATTGAAGACTTAAATAATACAATGACACAAACTATTGAAACACTGTTTAAATACTTTAAGGAAAACAATTTAAAATGTAACCTGTCTAAAACAAAGCTAATTCAGTATAATCTAGGTAATTCAAATAATGAATCAAACATGATACAATTATCAGATTACAACATACATTGTGAAAGTAAACAGCCCTTCCTAGGTCTTATAATAGATCAAAAGCTCACATGGTCGGAACACATTCAATATATCAATGGTAAAATCAGTAAATCGTTGTATTTACTTAGGCACTTTTCCAGTCTTCTTGAAGAGAAAGAATTAAAAATGATCTACTATGGTGTCTTATACCCTCATTTGGTGTATGGAATTGAGATTTGGGGTTGCAGTGCAAAAATATATATGCAGAGAATATTGAAACTGCAAAAGAAGGCAATTAGAATAATATATAAATTAAACTATACTGACTCATGTAAGCAATACTTTAGGGAAAAGCAAATCTTTACAGTATTCTCATTATATGTATATAGGGTAGTTATTTATGTGTGGAAGAAGGATAATCTAAGGAACAGTGACATACATCACTATAACACTCGAAACAATAGTGATTTTTTCAGACAGGGTTTTAGAATGAATTGTAGCATTAAAGATCCAAATGTAATGGGAATAATACTGTACAATAAGTTACCAAATTATATTAAACAAGCTAAATCCAATAATGGTTTTAAGAAGGAGCTCAGAAATTACTTAATAAACAAGGCCTTGTATACCATGGATGAATTGTAAATATAGTGATAAGATATTAATTGTAAATGCAAATTGTAGATATGTAATCTGAATAATTGTAATGAAAGTGTACATATGTAATTGAACTGACAATGTCAGAAACTACTTGTAGTCTATTGACAATAAATGCATTATTATTATTATTATTATTATTATTATTATTATTATTATTATTATTATTATTATTATTATTACATAGCTTCGGTAGTAATTATGGGACATCGCATAGGGTTTTTAAATAATTAATCACTTAGAAGACGAGGAGGAACATTGCAAGCAGCTTTTTCTCACGTACAGTAAGTCGACAACGTTACTTGAAGTTGGTCAGGGAATTGACCTGATTTGTGAATGTAAACAGGTCTGGCACTTTCGCTTTCGTTTTAATGTTTTGGAAGCTAACGCTTGTGATTGACCTACTCTCGCGCAGTAAGCGCATAAGGACAAGGCAGGGTATTTGTTTGTGTTCTCAAGAAGCACCGTTACTGTGTTTATGTGCTCAGCTAGAAAAAGTGACACCCACACACTCTGCAGTGTCGCCAGGTTGTTTTCGATAAAACTAAAATATCTCCGTGGGAAATGGTTAGAGACAAAAACGTAAGATACAAAATGTGTTTCAAATACCGAGATCTACCACTGGTTTAAATTAACGTAATGGCTTCCCTTCCATCCAGTATGTTAATGGTCACGAAAAGTCTGCCTCACGTACAAGAGGTCGCGAGTTCGAATCTCGCTTAGGGTGAGTTATTCGGGAAAGGCTTTTTTCCGAGGTTTTCCCTTACCCTGAGAAGAGGAATGTCGGATAACAGCTCTTTGGACCTTGGGCTCATTTGAGCATCATTTCACCCATTTCATTCATATAAAATAATACATAAAAAATATTAAATTTTATTAAAATACCTGTCACATTAAAAGTGCCACAAGCCGTACATATACAACAGCTGACTACGCGTTGTCTTCGCAGTCCGCCATAGTGTTACGTTACGGACGCTGATTGGCTATTATCAAGTTGGATGAAAAAATTAGATGCAACTCAATCGCATTGTATACAAACAGTTTGGACACAAAAAAATTGGATAGAAATTGTATGGAACAAAATTGTATCCAATTCAGGATGCCTCACAATGCACTTTTGTTGTACATAATGCTTTGGACCAAAAGGTTGGATCGCGGGACATCGGCATAATAGCATTCACTTTTCTGCATAGTTTAGAGTTTACTAACATTTTCAAATAAAATAACCGTAAGATTATAGGCACTTTCGATTAAGCCATTTCCGCCAAAGTTGCAGTTGACATATTTACTCTCTCTTCTTTTACGTCGCTTTAGCTACGTCATATCGCGACGGATCTATTAGGAAATAATCGTAGACCGCTGCGTAGCGGTCTCATTCTTATCCATACCATCTTACTTCGTCACGATTCCACAGAGGGAGTAGTGCAGGGTAAAATTGAACTCTATCTCTGTTACGGTAGATGACAGCAGGGTGCCATCCAGTCTATCTCCTTATATTTTCTGTCGATAGATGGCACACCATTCACTTTCACCATGCATTTTTCATTTATACTAGTGTTTTTAGACTTAAAGTGGAACCTGGGTCGTGGTATCAAACAATTTAACCGATATTTACCTTGGCAACTGAGGGAAATCACGAAAAGCCCAGTCAGATTGATCAGCCGACGTGATTTGAACCAGGGACCTCCTGAATGCGGCCTCACGTCACTGCGGAGCCGTCTTACTTGTGACATTGTTTCCGTTGATTCAATTTATTGCATGGTTCCTATATACGTAAAATGCAAGTGCAGTGAAGAAAATTCAAAGGGATCACAGAATATGTAGTTAGATTATCGAATGCGTGTACCAAAATGTACCGGTTGCATTTTTCTGGGTTTTATGGAAGTAACGAATTTTAGCTTAATTGCCAGCATCCGTCTCAAAGACCAGAGTTTTCCCATTATCATTTGTTATAAACAAGCTATTCGTGGACTTTTTTCTGTTGCTTTTATCTCTTTAATGAGGTACTCATATCGTGGCAGATCTCGTAGGATGGCATGCAGGGGACAGTTAGTCTTCAAGGTCTCATCCCTGTACCATACCAACTTGCTTCGCCACGAATCCACAGAGGAAGCAGCGCAGGGTAGATGTACCTCTGCCTCTCTGACGACAGATTAGGTGCCATCCAGCCTATCCGCTTACTTATCTGTGGATAGATGGCACAACGTTCACAATTACCATCTGTTTTTCATTTATATTATAATTTTATACTTAATGTGGAACTTTGGATCGTGGTATTAAATATCCAAACCAGTATTTACCTTGGTGACCGAGGCAAATCACGAAAGAAAGGTCACGATTGGTCAGCCCACAGGATTTGAACCCGTGACCCACCGAATGCGAGTCTCACACGTTACAGCGGAATCATATTGCTTGGTGTTGTGCACATTGATCCCAATGGGAACTGTTCTCGGTGATCCAAAGAGGGTCACTGTATGGGTTACCTAAGAACCCGCTGTACATATTTTAATATAAGTATAAATAATTGTAATAAACATGCTAATGTAAGTCTGTAAGCTGGGCCCAAATGTACCAGCACCAGACAAAAATTATAATAAAAATAATCTTGAATCTTGATCCCAATCCCGGCTGAGCCCCCATTTTTTGAGTGACTTGATGGTTTGGAACTGAGGGTTGGTGCGCGCGAGAATCGGTCACGTGAAACGGTTTGGCGGGATCATTGTCAACTGCCATAATTTTGGCGGGAAAGACGTATCAAGTGGCTGTGGCGCTCTCCACACACATTTGACTAGGGATATTGAGTACAGAGTGTAGTTATATAAGCGTTGTTATATAGTGTTTTGTTTAGTGTGTCCGTGTACACCTGGACGTATATTTTGAGTGAAGTGCAATAACTAATATGTGAATGAGTATCAATAATACTCCGTCCCCTGTGTAAATAATTCTACGTATAATTATAGTGTAAATATAGTGTGTAAGTGACAGTGTAAAAAGCGCGCGAAATATAGTGTACCCACGCTAAGTGGAGGCTCCCAGAAGCACTTGCGACTGGGAGCGGGAACAAGAAGGGGATGGAGAATGCCCCTGATCCGCCGGCCGCCGAGAGCGGAGTCAGGCAAGTGATGGCATCCAGCGCAGCAGCCGTGACTGCCACCGCACTCGCCCCGCCCACTACAGCCCCATTGACTACAGCTCCCAACGGCCAACGAACCACGGACCGACCAACCAAGAAGACGCAGATGACAGAGGAAGAGCGTAAGGCAATGGAAATAGAGAAACTTCAGAAAGAAGTAGATGAACTAAAGGGAGAGATCATCTACTACCAGAATGTGCTGGCAAATATGGATGGGGAATCCCAACAATTTGCAAAATTCGCACAGGACCTCGGGTTCTGCTACAAAGAGCATGCCCTCAAGAAGCGGCGATTAGTCATCCTCAGCGAGGGGTGGCAACAAGTGCCTGCAAGAAATAAGAGGAATAGAGGAAGCGGCCGGGAAAGCGATTCAGACAGTGAACGTCCCAACCAGCTGCGCCCCAAGCGCGTCTCAAAACAAAAAACGCCGCCATATCCCCTCACCACGAGAAACACCTACGCGCCGCTGAGGGTACAATTTGATGCAGAATCCGACGACGAGACGTCAGAGGATCCACCACCACAACCCGCAATAGCCTCCACCTCTAGAGACCCCTTCCCCAAGCTACCCCCTACCAAAGCCCCCATTCAAACACAGACACAGAAGAAACACACCACCCAGCCCACCATTCCCACCCCCACTCCAGCCCCAAGCACATCCAACAACGGAGCAAAAGCATCAGACAACCAGAAACCACCAAGAATAATAATCCCTGACGTCCAACACACGGTAAAGGTCCTCCGCATCCTGCGTGGCTCCCTTCCTGCCGGCACATATAAATTGCAGACGACGAGGGACTGCCTTAAGCTCTTCCTTCAACGGAAGCAGGACGCGAACCCGACAATGCAGCTCCTGAAGGACGCCGGAGTAGAAAACTACAGTTTTACTCCACGTGGGGACCAACCTCTTCGCTACGTAATCAAACGTCTTCCAGCTGACTTAGAGGAAGATTACGTGAAAGAGGACCTGGTCCTAAAAGGCTACACCGGCGTCCAGGTACGACAGATGACTTCACGTGGCAGGCCTCTGCCAAATTTTCAGGTAAGTCTTGACAGGACCACCGAAAACCAAAAACTTCTACAGGAACGAGAGGTGTGCCATATGATGGTCACCGTGGAGGTCCTGAAAACAAACCAAAATATAACGCAATGTTACAACTGCCAGCAGTTGGGGCACACTTTTAGGAACTGCAATATGACCTCCCGGTGTGTCCTTTGCGGTGACCTCCACCGCCTGGCTGATTGCCCGAAAAAGGCCAAACAGGGCGTTGTACCCCACTGTGCTAATTGTGGGGAAACGCATCCTGCCAGCTACAGGGGGTGCGAGACGTTTCGCAACGAACGTCACCGCCGTCAACTGGCATCCATAGCCAGGAGCTCTCCCAGTGCTCAGCCAGGGCCAAAACCCATCATACACCCGGCCCTGGTTCAAACAGGTATCTCCTATGCGGGAACTACCGGAGGGCAAAACGCACCAGTGCCACCACAGAATGGTCCCCCTCCACTACCCCAACAGGCGCCCACGGGTGACCTGAGTGGGATAAAAGATATATTAAACATGTTCAGAGACCTAAATTTACCATCATTATTGATGAAGGCGCAGCCTTTCCTAGCCAAATTCAAAAGCTGCAGCAGCACTTGGGAGAAAATAGAGACCATCATATGTCTCCTCTCAGCTCTTTTAGAATAAATGGCCCACGTAAGGGGAGGCACAACTTTAACGCGCGCACTACTGTGGAATGCAGATGGCATCCACAGGAAGCAACACGAACTTGAAAACTACCTACGGCGTAACAAAATTGACGTCGCATTCATCTGCGAAACAAAATTAAAGCACGAGCACACTTTTAAGCTCCAGGGGTATCAAATCTTTCGGAACGACAGAATTGACAGACAAGGGGGAGGGACTGCTATTTTGCTTAGAAATACTATTGCTC
Organism: Tenodera sinensis; assembly: GCA_030765045.1. NCBI lineage: Eukaryota > Metazoa > Arthropoda > Insecta > Mantodea > Mantidae > Tenodera > Tenodera sinensis. The sequence goes on from CM060967.1 coordinate 134,173,407, forward strand.
ATGCTTCTGTTACGTTGCCTGTAATGGCAGCGTTAGAGTGCACAGCACTTAAAACACGTGTAAATAGTAAAACGGTTATGCTGGTAGCACTTTATCGGCCCCCTAACTCTCCAGACTTTACACAAGACCTCGAGCAGATCCTCGCTTTAGAGGAGCACGTTATAATTGCAGGAGATTTCAATGCCCGGCACCCCTGGTGGTTTTCACGCCGGGCAAACGCGGCGGGAAATCTCCTGGTTGAATTTATAACTGATAATGATGACATTGAGGTACATCTTCCCCCAGAACCCACTTTTTGGCATCGATCAGGGCACTTTGACGCTGAGATTTTGGACATCGTACTAACAAAAAATGCGACACTGTTAAATAACTTTACTGTTTATCACAGCCTGAACTCCGACCATCTTCCTGTGCATTTCGACATACAGGGTGGCATTTCAGCCAGTGCCTCTGGCCCTCAAAGTAGAGCTGAAACCGACTGGAATAAGTTCACCATGGAAATGCACGGGATGGCGCAACCCAGACTGTCATACTATAGCGAGGCAGACATAGATGTCGCCATTGAAAACTTTACTGCCTCGCTACACACAGCCAAGAGAAATGCTACCACATACACCACAAGACCACCCGGTTTTTGCACGTACCCCGAGGTAGAGCAACTCATTGCGCGGAGACGACGCTTGACAAAACTGTGGCGATACACCCGTCAGCCTGAATATAAAGTGCTAGCAAAAGGGCTACGCAACATCATTCGGCAACAAATTAAAATCAATAAAACTGAACAATGGGAAAACAAAATGCTGAGTACCACACATTCGGACTCTTCTTTGTGGAAATTACTCAAGGCTTTCAAAGTTTCCACGAGCGTCAACTCCGCAACTGAGGCGCTGCACACTCAAAGCGGCTTGCACTTCTCCGCAGAGGAGAAAGCCGAGGTCTTCGCTGACTGTCTCCAAGACAGATTCACCGAAAACCCAGTGACCAACTGTGAAATAGAACGGGAGGTCCAGACATGGGTACAAACCTGGGTGGCGCAGAAGCAAGAGCAACAACTACCCACCATAACACCGCAGGAAATTTACAAGCTCATTAGGAAATTGCCTAATGGGAAAGCTGCCGGTCCAGACAAAGTGACTAATGAGGAACTTAAGCATCTCCCGAGAAAAGCTCTGGTGCAACTAACAAAGATATTTAACGCCTGTTTGCAGCAAGGCTATTTCCCCTCTACTTGGAAACGAGCTAAGGTTATCATGCTCCCAAAGCAAGGGAAAAGCACCAGACAACCGCAAAACTACCGTCCCATTAGTCTTTTGTCTACTATTGGTAAACTGCTCGAAAAATGTATCCTTTCTCGACTTCAAAAACAAGTCTCGGCAACACATGAACTCTCAAATTCACAGTTTGGCTTTAGAAAAGGACATTCCACTGAACTACAGCTCCTCAGACTAACTGATGACGTAACAGAGCAATTTAACAATGGGGCTTCAACGTTGGCGCTATTTCTGGACGTAGAAGCTGCATTTGACCGGTGCTGGCACAATGGCCTTATTTATAAACTGCACCACAATTTCCCGGCTCTTCAAAATTATCTATACTTGCTGCACAATTTTCTAGAAAACCGGCAGTTTTACATCCAAGTGGGCCGCTCCTCCTCACGGGAGCGAGTGATGCGGGCTGGCGTCCCACAAGGGGCAATAATGTCCCCTTTTCTGTATATATTATTCACCAATGATTTCCCAGTGGACGCCAGATGCAAGGTCGCCATGTATGCTGACGACACTGCAATATACAACCACCATAGAAATCCACGTTTCGGCCTTGCAGAAATGCAACGTTATGTGAACAACTTCCTCTCATGGCAACATGACTGGAAAATCAAAATTAATCCCGACAAATGCCAGCTGATTCATTTCTCTAAGCGGCGTCACACTTTGGCAACGGACCTAACGGTCGGTGGTCAAGTATTGCACTGTCGTCAGCAAGTTAAATACTTAGGTGTCACCTTGGACCGCACAATGTGTTGGTCCACCCACATAAAAAATAGCGCCAATAAAGGCAGACAGCGGCTAAAGTTGTGCGCCCCATCTTCCGTAGTAAACAGTTGCGACTAAAGTCAAAACTTATACTATATAGGTCATTTATTCTCTCGGTGGTCCTGTATGCATGTGTGGCCTGGGCTAATGCCTCCAAAACTGCCCTCAAACAACTCCAAACCCTCCAAAACCTCTCCCTCAGAAAAATCCTCTCTGCTCCACTCCTCACCACCACCCAAACTCTTCACCTCGAAACTCATATCCCGTTCATCCCGGAGGCAATAGACAAAAGAGCAATGGCGGCATGGACGCGCATTAGGAACCACGAAAATGACGTGATTGCTAACATCGGCAAAGGCGAGCCGAAGCACCGCAAACATACTAGGATAAAAATGTTCTAGAAGCGGCTTGGCTCGCCGACTAATGCGCGTCCACGCAACCTCGTCCCTAAGCCACATACATGTTCCGGCAGAGGCCCTCGCCTCGGAAAATATTCAGGAGCTGCCACCGCGGGACAGTGTACATAGTGTAAATAGTGTAGTGCGCTGGGACGCATATTTCTGGTGTGCCCAGTGAAGATGTTTGTGTATGTGTGTACGAGTGTGTGTGTGGGTGAATGCGTGCGTGTATGTGTCTGTATATAATTTGTAAATATGTACATATGTATATATAACCCAAAGACGAAACAGACAAAAGACAAAAGAAAACTATTCTTCGTGACCTACAGATGGTCACCGTATGGGTTTTTTGTAGACACCGAAAAAGTGTATATATAAACAAAGCCAAATGTAAAAAAATGTTAAATATAGCCTGTAAGCCGGGCCCATTGTACCGGCACCAGGCCAACACTTTTCTAATAAATAACTTGACTTGATCCCATCCAAACCACTAACCAAACCCTTCACCAGGAAACCCAGATCCCATCCATTCCCGAGGCAATAACAGAAAGAGCCACTGTCGCGTGGGCGCGCATCAGGAATCACCAAAATGACGTGATTGCCAATATTGGCAAGGGCGAGCCAAAGCATCGTAAACATGCTAGAATTAAAATGTTCTAGACATTGCATGGCTCGCCGACTGATGCGCACCCATGCAACCCAGGCCCTAGGCCACGCACTCCGGAAGAGGTCTGTGCCTCGGAAATGCCACAGGAGCTGCAACCTGGCCGCACAGGAAAACTGCGGAAAAACTGTAAATAGTGAAGTGTATATAGTGCAATGTAAATATGTATATACGAGCGTGTGTGTATGTGTGTGTGTGTGTGTGTGTGCGTGCGCGCGCGCGCGCGCGCGTGTGATGGGACATATGTGTAGTATGGCCAGGAGTGAGTGAGCGTATGGATCAGTGTACATAAAAAACTATCTAAAAAAAAAAAAAGGACAAACCTAAAGACTGAAAATACACCCTAAAACTGTTCTCGGTGAGCTAAGGCTGCTCAGCGTATGGGTTTTTGTTGTGAAAAAAGAAAACCAGAGTGCCCATTTAAAACTGTTAACTGTATATAATGTAAATTTGAGCCTGTAAGCCGGGCCCCTTTGTACCGGCACCAGGCAAATATATTAGTCAATAAAATAAGTTGAAGTTGATTCGAAATAGACGAAGAAATTGATAACCTAATGAGGTACTATGGGAAATAATTGTAATTTTAAACATAACGGCCATTAGTTTCTGTAGTCTTGAGCCAGCTTTCAGCGAGGTTTGCTGCCTGGTGAGGATATCAGTTCTTAATTTTGTCCGGAAGATTTGGTGATGCCTACTTCAATTGCTTTAGAGTTATCAAAATTTCCTTTACGTAGGAAAAGGGTCATGGAGCAAACAGATGGTAATCCGATGGTGCATGCTGATAATATGGCAGTTCGATTCCTTCCAATTCCTCAATTTTGTCCACTGTTCCTTGAACAGTATGAGGTCTCACATTGCCCTGCTGCAAGAGAAGGTTTCTATTAAGTAATGCAGGGTATCTCTATTTCAAATTACTGGCGTGTAAAAGAACTCCTGCGGGACAAAATTGCGGCACACCGGCGACGCTGATGTGATCCTGGCAATTGACAGCGTCGTTAAACAACAAAATAAAAAATAAAATCTACCTCAAAACTGATGAACTCGTTCGAACTGTTGAGAAAAAAAGGATCCGCCATCGACTCCACATCCATTTGGAACAAACTCCCAGTGAATCACATGTTCAAAATTTCACGACACATTATTTTGTGGTCGAACTGATATTTTTAACGAATTTTGCAGGCTGACGAGTTTCGAGCCACAGTTTCGAGGTGTCAGGGTTGCAGTAATACGCTCATTTTTCATCACATGTGACTTTTCTCGTCATAAACCTATTATGCCAGGGATTTGGGATAAGCTGGCGATAGATTCTACTCTACGTTGAGCTCGATCAGATGTTTCATGTGGTGCAGCTGAACAATTGTGTGTCTTAATGTGGCGATGCATGGTATCTTTCGAACACCAGTTCTTTTGACAACCTTCGAGTGCTTGTCTGTGGATGTTCCAAAATCTGCGTGTGTTCTCAATGTTCCATAAGTTGGGTCTTTCAGAAGTTGTGAAACTTTAATGTTTTAGCCTCCATTATTGAAACACTGGAACCCTCGTTGTCCTACTCGCACACTAACGACACTTTCACCTTCGACTTCACATGCTCTTAGGGTCGCGGCAGTAGTTTTGCAATCTCGTTCCTAGTAGTGCTTCATAAGGATTCTAACCTCAAACTTTGTTGCCTCCATTTTAATATCTTGTATTACGAACTGTTGGCTGCCATAATGTTAACAATACGGAACAATAACCACAAAATCGTATAAGTAGTATTGACAAAAATAAAAACATACATACGTACGATATAAACTCAATTAAAAAAACGACATTACTTATGAGACAAGCTCATGTGCATTTCGGTATCTCTTCGTTTGTGTGTATACATTCAAGTTTAATTTGATCCTTTCCAAACGATGTGGTGTGTGCTTTCTGGACTGTGCATGTTGATACATTGAGTTCATTCTAAATTCTACAATCTTAATTTCGTCTAATCTTGTACAACATTTAAATGATATCAGGAATTTTATTTTAGTGGTTTATACCTTTTCACTGATATACTTAGACATTACAGCTCCCGTACCCAATTTATTAAAACTGCACTAGGTACTATTATTTGTGAAAAATGTCTACAAGTTTCTTTTTAGGTTTTCTATCTCTTAACTAAGATAAAGCACAGTATTATATTACCTCTGGAAATATGCGTTTCGGAATTCTTAAAAAAATGTTTATCGCGTAGACACATGCTTACAGTTGAATTCAAATTTTGTTTTTAATTTAATATTGGCACATTTTAAATGAGTGGAACGACATGAGTTCTAAAACGTAAACAGGAGGATTTACCATTCATTGCTTTCAGATCAGCGTAAAATTTCATAAAGAATATGGAAGAAGGTAAATGGATTTAATCAAATCGTCATGCAAGGTGCAACACCGTGAGTCAGTTAATTGTGTGTGGTAACTTGTGGCCTCTTCAAAAAGCTCATTATATTGAACAGTTTCTTTTTTCTGATACTGTTATTTATCCTGAAAACCCATTTGCCTTTGGGTAGGATAAAGTAAAACTACCCAATAATTTAATTGCGACCAGTAAACTACATAGATACTAAACGAAAAGCGTGATTTACATAGTAGCAAATAATAAAAAGAAAATATCTAATGTATTCCATCCACATGATTTTCTCTGTATACTTTCCTGAAAACTAGGTATTTATAAATTTTAGGTGTTCTATATAGGTGCTTCCTGTTGATAAAGTTAAACCTGTAATTGCAGATTTACACATTTCATTGTATATATAAAAATGTGCTAAAATAAAACGATAGTCTTCTTTAAACTGGGTCGCTATGCGACGGCTTTGAAAATGCCGTTCTCTTTAAATGAACACGACAGACAAGAAAGGCATAATGATTTGCAGTTGAAAAAAGTTATTACAAGTCCAAACCAATAACAAAGGGTAACTGGAAAATGGTTAATGCCGTAATAAATTTGACAAAGTCAGTTGTTTAACGAGATCTACATTTTTTTTTGTAGTAACATTTTGGCTATCTCTTACCAGTTATACAAAATTCATTTTGATGATGATAATGATAATGATGATATTATTATTATTAATAATAATAAATAACAATAATAACAATAACAATAATAACCATAACAATAATAACCATAACAATAATAACCATAACAATAATAACCATAACAATAATAACCATAATAATAATAATAATAATAATAATAATAATAATAATAATAATAATAATAATAATAATAATAATAATAATAATAATAATAATAATAATAATAATAATAATAATAATAATAATAATAATAATAAATTAATAACATTTATTTCATCCAGTCTATCACTACACTGGACATGTCAATTTCACAGGTTATAATATATGTACATCAGGCGCGGCTCCTCAGGGTAGGCAGAGTAGGCATTGCCTGCCCTACAGTAATACATCAACAAATAATGTTTAACTATGATTCTGCATTTTATCATTTGAACCGTCATTTTCCCTAAATTGCAGTTCAGAAAAGCATGGTCAAATCCTTGAATCTCAATTCCGATGCATCAAAACTGCGCTGCGTGTTTGAAACACGCGGCAGAAATGATACGCACGGAAGCTGGGTAGTGGAGAGCCAGCAAGCTTAACCTCTGCCGGCCCGGCCCCCTTTCCTCAGTACGAGGCCCTTGAACATGGATAAGGAAATATTCCGTCTGTATATGCACTCCGAGCATGCGTAGACGCGTCTGCCAGCACTCGGAACACTTGCCTGCCCAAATGCGAATTTATGCGACTTTTTCCGAACAGCCATACTCTACGAGCGAAGATCTCAGAGACCCGAATCGTGTCGTTATCACTCTGTGTAATACTAGTGTATTGTAATACCTATATGACCGACTTAATTAGTGAACTATTACAAAGTCCGCTTTCGCGGCGCACTGGCAATGAAAAGAGGGGTATTTCTGCTATTTAACACAATGTTACAGTGAGACAATTTTTCAATTTCTTCATTAATTTTAGTTTTGGTGGTAATTCGTCCGTAAGTCACACTCATTCACTCTGCACTTATTAAACAACCAAACGATATATCTATTGTTTGCGTTATCCGCAATGACTTCGCCCCTTTATTTCGGATAAACGGGGTTCTACTGTACTACGACGACGACTACTACGACTATTATTATTATTATTATTATTATTATTATTATTATTATTATTATTATTATTATTATTATTATTATTATTGTTGTTGTTGTTGTTGTTGTTGTTGTTGCTGCTGTTACACCTTGCCTACCCTAAAATTTTGACTGCGAGCTGCCACTGATGTACATACATACACACATTTACAGCTCACCCAAATAATACAAGCACCTATTTATTAGAAATGGCCGCCTCCATAGTGCAGTAGCAGCGCGTCTGCCTCCGGCGCGGAGAACCCGGGTTCGATTCCCGGTACCGGCATGGGACCTGCTCGGAGGTCCGTAACGGGGTTCACTCAGCCTCGTTAGGTCCTGGAGGGGCCAATTAAGGAGTCACTTGATGGAGAAGTAGCTACCCCATGTCGTGAAGGCTGCATAACTGGCTCGGAGGATTCGGGGCGATAACCACGTCCCACCCTCCAATCCTGCACCCTACTCATGACACCTGTGGTAAAAAGAGGTGGGGGACAGCGACTGGGCGGCAAGCTTGGGCCCTTCATGGGCTGTTCGCTGGGGTTTGGTTTTATTTATTAGAAATACCTTCAATTTTAGTTCAAACTGTCGCTTTGACACTTCTACAGCTGCTTTAATATCAAGTGACAGTTTATTAAATAACTTCATTCCTTGATATAGTACATCCTTCATAGACACACTTATTTACATTACATCTATAATTGTTCATGTTGCTTCTCGTATTACATTCATGTATTTCTTCATTTTTTATTCGTTGGTATTGTACTGCATTGGTATTGTATTTTAAAAAAAGGAGTTCGAACCATTTCTGAGAAAATCAATTCTATAATTTTTAAATAGTTTTTTCTGTGTCGCATGACACAAACATTTTTCTAAAGATGTTTTCTGTGGGTTTAGGGAGTCTCAGAACGTGCATCCCTGGTGAAAAGTACCAAATATTTAGTGGAAGACTTCCTCTTGGTATTGCAGATAAGCAGTAGAGAAAATAAAAACGGAGCTTCTAACAACTGGACGCAATTTTGTTCTCTCTCGACAAAATGTAACAACTGATTTTCACAACTCTACCGTTCCTTCCATGAAAACAACCAATGCTACATCTGAGAGCGCTACAACAAGAACAGAGCAATAAAAACCGATGATGAGCTGTTCAGAACAAGAACTTAGTTTAAAGCAAAAAGTTTGATGCCTTTATACCCACGCTCTGCGAATATAAAAGCCAGATTTAAAACATAGCCTTCGATTATAACTTTGTAACAGAAGACTGCTGCAAGTCTGTCGATAGCGCAACCAACGCATTTGGACGGATATCTATGAAACAGAAAGAAAAACGAACATCAAACCGTTGCTCACAAAAAGAATTAAACACTTGTTTAGAGATTCTTGCTTGCAGCAGAGGCGTGGTCTGTCAAAAGTTAAAACAGCATTAATTATGATAACCGATAGAAAGAGTTTTAATGAAGCAATAAACTTAACTTATTGACCTAGATAGATGGAGGGATAATAAGTAGCTGAGGTTTTATTTTCCTCATTACCAGAGCAACCGTAAAGATCTTCAGGCTTGTGGTATAAGAAGAAAGATCGAAATCTCCTAAATCTATTCTACAACGAGGAGCTTAGGTCTTCTGAATCCCTTTCCATTAATGGCAGGATGTAGAACCGGTAGATTAAATAGCGTATTTATAATTTAATCACGTTGTGCCATGTTTAAACTCAGGGGGTGGAGTAATATGCCACGTTTAACATCTATAAATATAAGAGGCTTAGGTACACAAAAAATAAGTACACTCAGCTCAAAACAAACCACTGGAATCCCTATGATACACTATGAGTTTTATGTTAGAACCTTAAAACGTGAGGCATAAATGCACAACTGAATTAGTAATTTAAAACGCGAATACATGCGGGGTCAAATTAATTATTAGATTCAACTTGGTTAATTGCTACATCTTCGATTAGTAGACATATTTCAAAAGGAACATACTAATTACTGCAACAGTTTATATCTTAATATTTTGGACTATACGAATGGAGTGACCGGAACAAGTCAAAATGCTTTGAATCGTAAAGTTGATGAATGCAGTGCCAATCTTAACTTAGAATGTTATTAAAGGCTACGCTACTTAGGGATGAGTTTTCAAATTGTTACGTCATTCTTTCATCAGAATCTTAGGTACATACGATAGACAAGTTTTGGTAAGAGCACTTGCCACCATGAACAATGAAATATTTTGTGCTTATGGGGTATAAGCGCCTCCCCCCCCCCCCCTGGAGGGGAGTGCTGAAATGGGCGAGGACCGCCGCTGAGAAGCTGAGAAGCATGCCTTCCAGTTACTCCCCCTTTTTGCCAGTTACCTAGGTCCCGCTTTTCTCGTTGGCTAATGCGTGTATGTCAAACTGAATGCAAAGCAATAACAGATCGGTTCAGCCAAGCTGATGTGAAACATTAAAGAAAAACTACAGGAAATCAGGAGCATCGGTACGATTCCGTGCACTCAATTGTACACTCATGTGAAGCAGTTATTTCATTACCGGTTGATAAAAGGTAGGTTAGGTTTGAATTTAACACACGCTGAGCGTGAGCTTCGCAGTGGCTGGATGGTATCATTGCATTGTCCCCCTCTAGCTTTTATTCTTGTTCTGCGCTTTACAGTTCATGTTTGTGAATAGTTAGCATTAATACTGAATATTAAAACTTAAGAAAGACAGCTCTTTAAGCTGCATTTGCGTTGCTGCTCTTTGTCCAAGAACAACTTCACTTTAAATAACCAAACATTATCCTAGTGCACCAGTTACAACAGCACAACATTATCATATTAATAACTACTGATTACTATTTTGTGTTAATTACTTCAGCTCAGGTTACAATGAATAAACACAATTGAAATATCAGAGCGCGAACACAAATGAAGTGCGTGCCTAAGCGAAGCACCATTTTTAGATTACAGACTTCTGATAGACGACACGTTCCATGCGTGGCTATCTGAAATCTTCCAGCATTACGTCAAAACAATCGCATAGCCCTCTCTGTCCCCACGTTTTCCATTTTAAAGAGCCGTCTGTAACGTAATGGCTACCAAACTCGCGGGTAGCGTTAATTGCCACGTTTGTGATCGACTACCTACTTTCTTCTTTAAACCAACGTAAGGTTGTTAGATCTGACCATATAGTTTTACTATGGCTGTTCAATAAATACTCCTGTTGGGAATGAAGACATTTTTTGCAAAGACATTATTTGTTTTTCAACATAGTCATCTTTCAGGGATTTACACTCATCCTAATAATCACGCAATTTTTTTAACCGCTCCAAAGGCAGGAATTGTCGAACTCTGCAAAATGCGCCTCTGTCTCGACAGTGAATTCTAATTTAAATATTGTTTTCGCGACCTATTTCTTCATGTTTGGGAACAAGAAGTAATCGCTGGGAGTCAGATCGGGCGAACATGGTGGGTGCGGCAGCAATTCATGACGCAATCATGCAATTTGGCAGCGACAACACCGGGTGAATATGCCGGTACAAAAACAGCACTTTCTTCTTCACTAAATGGAGCAGTGTTTCCAACTTCTTGTCAAATTGGGCCAATAGCTCACTGTAATATTGTCCCGTTATCGTTTTTCCAAGAAGTCAATGAATATGACCCCCTTTGCACCCCGAAAGGTCGCCACGATCACTTTCCCGGCCGATAGGACCTGGAGCAGATTCACCGAATGTTTGTCGTTTCTGCAATCTTCAAAACTCTTTCGACAGCTCGTTTATCAGGACCTTTGCAAGACTGACTGGCAGTTGCAGAATCCTGAAGGTCCGCTAGTGAAACATACTTCGTAGCACGTGACGGACCGATAAAGGTTTGTCATACAGTGGACAAAGAGGAGCAGCAACCCCCTTACAAAGCTTAACCATGTGTAAAATTGCTGTGACCAGTACCCAACAGTCAAGATCATCTCCTCGCGATGAGATACCCAGTTTATCGGAATTCACTGCTCTAAGCTTAATTCCATGGAGAACTGACACTCCTCGTACCAGAACGACAGCAGATCTCTTCGCACTTCAAGGATGTCTTCTGAAATAATACTGGGAGAGATGCTAATACTGGGTTCTGTGACTGTCGCCTTTGCTGCCAAATCCGTCATTTCATTACCGGCGGTCCCATAACTTACCGTGATGATAACTATTTGCATTTAAGTATCCTTCTGTTAAACTAAGTGTCTTTAATCGTAGTTTTTGTTTGCACTCTCAGATTCACAATCATACAAAATATACTTGCATGCACGCAAATTAATACGTTTTACCAGTGTCAAGTTTCCCTGAGGCATGGAGAATACTTTTAAGGGCCAACGACAGCATACGTGTCATAGCCGAAAGGTAACATCCCAGAAATGTTTTTAATTAATTACGATATAAAATATTCTAATATCAGGATTATTCGCTTATGAATCAATTACACTGATTGACAGATAAACCACATGACCGAACTGCTCCGTTTTTCACGTAAAAAGATACGCCTTTGTGCGTTAAAACAGTCGCAGAAATCAACTGGACAATTCCAATAAACGACGGCAGTAGCGTGAGCGAAGTTGGTTTTGCACCTTTTGTTTATCAGTGAAGACGATTGATGAAAGGTAGTTAAGTTCCCAAGCTTGAACTATCGTGTGCAGTCCGTGATAATAGACAAAAACAATGTAAACAAACGAAAAGGTGTTGGATATTTTCCACCTTACTTACAGCGTTATAATGTTCGAGAGAATAAGCTTAACTTTTTAAATTTACAAATGATCGAAAATCTTTTATTTGACCTGTACGTACTCAGCCATTGCTATGTTTACTTTATCTACCACGTATAATAAGTAGGGGAACTATTATAATTGACCCAAAATGTCGATGTCAAGTTTTGGAGCCCCCGTGAATTAAAAAAAAATTACAAAAAGGTCCGTCTCTGTTTGCGCGCGCGCGCGCGCGTGTGTGTGTGTGTGTGTGTGTGTGTGTGTGTGTGTGTGTGTGTGTGTGTGTGTGTGTGTGTGTCTGGTGTGGCTCTGTGAACAACATAACTAAAAACCGAATTCGGTTAAAAACCAAAGTTGATATTTAAGTTAAACATCCTTCAAGGATTCGATACGAAGATTTTCAAGAACATTCCACCACACCAAACTACTCTTTACATGAACAATTTTTCGAAAATTTTTAGTTTCTCAAAAATGTCTCTTAGGATTTCGATTAAAATGTCTAAGTTACTTTTATGGCAAATTACGAATGTATATTTTGTAGTCATGTTTACTCTTGATGACTTTTGCATGAGTGGTAAACTGTAAAAGATAGACCAAATCTTACTATAGAAAGATGCAGACCTCCTTAAAACACACAAGTTATGTCCAAATGCATTTTTTGTGAGGTAAACCATTCCGGATATATTCTTTGTTATTTGTGAGTTACGAAATACTTAAACTGTTCTCAAATAGAAGGCCGTTATTGACTTTTTTACCTCTTGGCCGTGCAAAGAGAACGGAATTTCAAGGCTTTAAAAGATTTCAGTATCACTCAAAGCCTCCTGTGTTCCAATATTTACCTCGCACCTACAAGAAGATTAGGAATAAGATAGTTTCTCCAAACTCAACTAACTCAACTCAACTAACATAAAGAAACTAGAGGAATAAGGCTTTGTAAGATTGGTCATTACAAGAGTAGAGAAAGTCATGCTAGTGCAACACATCCTATTTTTTTACATTCTATTTAGGATGCTATTCTATAACATTATGAACTATATGCATTGCAAAGCGCCGTATGAAAAACCATGCAACTATGAGGGCGCAAAGTGTTTCAGTGTCATTGGTTCGCTTTCTATAATTGTTTATCATCATCATCATCATCATCATCATCATCATCATCATCATCATCACCCACTGGTACGTTGCTACGGAAAATGGCAAAATCATCCCACAATGGTGTGCTTATATAACCTTTTTCTCGTCTTTATCCGACAGCGTGACTTTGTATCCCAGCCGGAATCATAGTGTAACGGATCCGGCCGCTTGGCAGGGAACTAAGAATATTTGGATTACACATATAACAGATTTACGATACAGACAAACTTTCTTAATGGGATAAACAGAAAGGATAGGGGCCGTTTCCATAAACAAAAGACACAAAACAGTCACATGAAACGAAGATAGTCACATATAGAACTTTTTTTTTCTCTCCCTCTACTTATTTCGTGTCGCTTTAACTTCGTAGTCATATCGCGACGGATCTGTTTTAGGAGATGCTCATAGAATGGTGTGTGGCGAACAGTTAAGCTTCAATACCACCTTGCTTCGTCACGAGTCCACAGAGGAATCAGTGCAGGGCAACTGCACCTCCGTTTCTGTGACGGCAGATGGCATTAGGATGCATATAGTCAGGACCTCCTAAATACCGGACCTGACACTGTGATTCAAGATGGCGGCCTATGTGGTGGGAACTACTTGTAAACAACTCGTCTACAGGCTACGATTTCAACGCAGTAAAATAAAAATGTGGTGTAATAACACGCCTATTTTGTGAATATGGGCTGTGTTAAACACAAAAACACTGTCTTAAACATAAACTCAAGTAAACAAAAAAGAAAGACATTTAATATTAAACGATAAACCATGGGCAATGAAATATATAACCTCAAATATCATTCATGCAATCTACAGGTTTACATGCCATTATGTAACTGCATTACACACTCAAATTACAAAGAAGATAGACAAAACTGCAAGCAGCATGTTACTTAAATAAAACAGAAGTGTTGACAGTGAGTTGACTCAGAATTATTAATCATTGTTTACACTGTTTTTCACATTTGTACAATGTGCATAATGTTATATACCTACACAAAACATACTATACTGGATGGCTGATATACAAATGCTGCTATTTAGAATGACCTAAAGCTACCTACTGAATTCAAAACCTTTAGGGTGAAATTTTGCTTTTACTATTACTGAGAACTTGATTACTCAGTTTGCACCAACATATTACTCAGCACTTCAGGACACTTTATTTTACAGGGGGAATCCACAAAAGCAGATGAAATATTAAAAATAATAACCGTAAAACAGCACTGTAAATGAAATACATGAAATACGTAATCTTAAATCAGTATTGTAAAGCAACATTGTGTTAGCTTAGGTTAGGTTAGTTTTGCATATGAGTGGGGTGACAGGGTCCTGTGTTATCGAAATATTTACAATTTGGGCAGTGTTTATGCAATCATTTCAACGTAAATGCATTAATCAATCATTGTAGCATATATTACACTCGTTTATGCACATTTATTAGCTAAATATCCGCCGCATAAGCGAAATAAAACCACTTCATCGACCGTACGAAATTTTCTCATAAATAAAACACGAAGCTTGAGCGCACAATAAAACTTACAAGATCGTAATCAGCAATAAAAACTGCATCCATTGCACTATGTTTCATTCGTTTTCTCGAGCGGACGATTTTGTAAATATTTACCAAACTTTGCTATAGTCTACAGTTTTACATGCAGCAACATAACACATTTCTTCTAAACTACAGCTACACATTTAAATTACAAAGACAAAAGATAATGTACAAATATGAGCAGCATACTACTTACATGAAACAAACTGTTGGTGTTGCAGATGCCACTAATTGAATTCACTCGAAATTATTGTCTTTCACTATTCACACTATTCACCATGTTATATACACACCGGCAACTAATACACATAACGCTGCAATTTATTGTAATTAAATACTGAATTTAGAAGCTTTATGTTGTAATTTACCTTTTGTTTTAACTGAAAGTTTCTGATTTTTAATTTGCATCCGGGAATGCAACAGTTACGGTGCATTGTCGTGTTTGAGGTTGGGTTGTAGTATGGCAACATTAATATACACTACTGGAACAGTTTTTCTTCAACAACCTCTCACCACTGTAATCGTGACACAAATTGTACTTGCAAACAGATAAATTAACCACACTATACGGCTAATGTAGCCATAGTCCTAGATGGAACACAATAAACATGAACACGTGGATAGCACACGGCACAGTCAAAACGTTATTACATTTATTCCTGTTCCTATACTGCCCAAATAAAACTTTTGAAACACTCGCTTTGCTAATATGAAGACAAACTTACATAGGAATTATTATAAGAAACAATAACTCGAAGACATAGAAAATAATACGAAAAACAGCGTGTGGAAACACCTCAGAAATCATCGCCACCAGCCGACGCCATTTTTGTACAACTTAGATGGCAGTGTCAGGTCCGTTAATCTAGAAGGTCCTGATATAGTCCATCTGCTTACATTATCTGTGGATAGATGGTACAGTATTCGCTATTACCATCTTTTTTCATTTATACTATTGTTTTAGACTTAAGGTGGAACTTTAGGTCGTGGTATTAAATATTCAATCCGGTATTTACCTTGGCAACTGAGGAAAACCGCAAAAAAGGTCAAGATTGGTCGGCCCACAGTATTTGAACCCCGGATTTCCCGAATGCCAGCCTCATACGTTACCGCAAAGTCAACTCACTCGGCCATTATAGGTTTGTTCCAACAAAAGCTGCTCTGGCATTCTCTTAAGTACACTTGCATCATGACAAAGCTTTCCAACTAGTTCTGAGAGTGTGTTCAATTGTGCATGTGCGTAAGAAAATGTTGGTATTAGTTCGAAACACTTTCAGAACCACCTTTTGGAATATACCTACAGGTTGGAACATTATTTGAACCATCATTAATCTCTACTATTGAATAACTGCGCACGCGTAGTAGGCTATTAGTCTATACAATTTGCGCATGTCCAGAATTAGCAGCTCCTGCTTTTGACCAAGAATCGATTTCACTGGTTACGAACTAGTTCCCAAAATGTTGGAACAGCAAATTGGAAATTCAAAACCAGGTCGGAAGAATTTTCTGTCATGTTTGGAACTGCTTGGCTACTGCGCATGCTCAGATAACAGAACTGATTCTGGATCGTGTCGCAACAAACCTGGTATAGCCTAAAACGCGTAATCAGGTTATTCAGAATCACAGATTAATAATGGTTCAAGTAATGTTGTAACCGTACAAACTTCCGAACTAATTCTGATAGCGTGTTCGATTGCGCATGTGCAAAGAAAATGGTGTTAGTTCGGCAGGCGTTCAGAAAGCGCCCAAAACCGCTTGTTGGAACAAACCTAGCAAGAACCGGGGGGCGGTCTGCAAGATATACAGCCATAACTATCCGGTGCTTATCGCAATCGTCATTATTCTACAAGTGACAATTTCATTTCACCTGTTTCAAAAAAGTTACGTTTGCGTGGTAGCTCAGTTAATAAACCCCGTGCCTACTGTGCGAGAGGTCCTGGTTTCGACTTCCGGTCAAGGTTATTCCCTATCATCTCAGAGCGTGCAAGTATGAATGAGTGTGGATATGTATGTGATCTAAAGCACAAGAACCAAAGAAAAACTAGAAATCAAATGACAGCTATATGCGAGTCAATGGCGACAGGAAATTCAAGTATGTTCCAAAGGTAAAAGGCCGCCGATGACCACTGCAGTTTGTGCGGGGTATAAATGGCACGATCAAAGAGCAATTTGAATGAGTAATACATTGATTATTATTTTGGACTGAGTCATTTGACTATGAACCTTTCTTTAATACAATCCACAGTGCTACTGCTTGAAATAGTACACTTTTTCTTTATTCTACTGGGTATCTAGAGGTTCAGCAGATCGCTTCAATACAGTTTATGTGACTACATTTTTTCCTAAAAAGAATATGAATGCAATCATTACTAGAGCTAGGACTAATGTCCTTTTGCTTGCAGCGTGTGCGCACTACGGGTATGTGTGGATAGTGTAGAGTGGAAGGGTGTGACAAAGTAACCTGGAACTGTTAGGAGCGTAACAACAAATCTAATTTAAAAAATATAGATACATACACAGGTATTGCCAAAAATATAAACATTTATGTATTCCATTCGTATATTTGTTTGTCAAATAGTTCAGTACATTTCCTAATGAAGTTTTTAAACTCAGATGGTATAGTTTGTAAAATGGTATATTGTGTGTATCATTTTACACAGATCTTCAAAGAACTACAATTGTAGTGGTGAACTTTCTTCTTCTCCTGCCTTCTTTTTGTCTGACCAAGTAACAAGCACTTTATATTCTGTTTGTGTTATAGTGTTCTTTTAACCATTTTCTCTACAATTTCTGGATCTCACAACCTACATTGTATGTTTTCTCCATTCGCGGTGAAATTACTTGTATCAAATTCTTGAACTAACGTTTTGGAATGTGGCAGTACGCGATGATTCTGACATGCTGAACTTTGTATAGCAAAGAACAGAATGTAAACAGAGTGCACAGCGACCAACTCTACACTCCATTACTGTAGTCGAACTACTGACTGTCAGCTGTGTAGTCCTGTGTTAAGAACGACGTCGCGCTTTACTAGGTAGAGTGATAGTTGATCGTCCGATCAATGGATATTTGTCCCAGTTCTGGTCATTACTTACTTCTCTAGTTATTTACTTACTCATTTAGCTACTAAGCCACTTCAGATAAAAATGGAGAGCTTCAGTTAGTCATTTTGAAAACAACAATGTAATGCAGGGGAAGACAGATAACGCTGCTGTGACGTCAGCTCACTCGGCACACATGCTCTCAGCGCAAGCAAGTTGAACGTGTGACGTCACAGCGGGCAAGAGGAAGTGGCATACGGGAAACCGTAATTTTAATTCTAACTATTTCAATTACGAAATAGTCGCAGATTATAAATAATTACATTCTGGCTTTATGCCATATATATAAATTCTAATTTATGTGAACAGTTATTTATAACGCCAATAGAACAGAAATTATAACTATTTTGCCTGAGCTAGAGGAGAGCTATATAGAACAATTAGGTGGACATTTTCCGACATTTGTCGTTTCGCTTTTCTTAATCTAGTTTGTCAATGTTAGGGCGTAATGTACGGCACATTTGTAACCGAAGACTGCATGCTAGATTGTGATCTGACAATTTGCTTCGGGATTTTGACTTAGAAAGGTTCATAACCGAAAAGAATAATTGTTCGCACACATGCATAGAACCAAACATACATAATGTCCGTGCTACAAGGGCATACAAACTCAGAAATCTGATTTGAGGAACTTTCTTATAATTATCAGCCAAGTCTTCCTTGTGTTTATATTTGTTCTTCAGCAAATCGTCGCACTGTAAATTTATCAATTCAGTTTGCTACCTGCTAAAAACATTGTTAACATCCAATGGATACGGGGTCGCAAAGATCTGAAACGTAGTCGACAATGTTTCTGCATCTTGAAGCCTGGTGTCAAACTGGTGTGAAACACGGCGAACTGAACACAAGCGCCGCTGATCTAGGCAGCATAGCAACACACTGCTCTCGCCTGACGTCACATGGAGGTACAAGCTGGCTCTTCGTTTAAATACGTCACACGGCCCGAAGTTGTCTTCCCCTGTGTAATGTAACCAATGGTTGCTTCTATTCTCGCCTGTCTTTGCTCTAAAAGTACCAACGTAACTTGGGGCATAGGAACTGGACAGCGCTCATGATGAATCTTGATATTCTCCTACTGTGATCGAACAAGGAAAGCTCTCGAAGCATGGAAAAGTGTGGATGACACGTGAACAAATAACGTCATGAATACTTCAACTGTTAAATATGAGGGACTCCCTACACCGTATGTCTGAGGTTAAGTGCTGCGACTGCAATAACAATTTGAGCTTCATTATCGCCACAATGACATCTCTACGTGAATGACCTATTTTAACGAAAATAGACGTGCTGTTACAACCACGTGTCCTCAATATTTCAGCTCTGCTCGACCGAGAACTTTCTTCCGCCATGGGGTTAATTTATCTTGCCTGTGATAGTGATGATGATTAAGAACGGATCGAACACGTCACTTCGTAGTTTTCTTCCGGTTGCGTGCGCACCGAGACATCACGCGAGTCTTCTGATTCAGGTCGGGGATCGAAACAATACGTACCAACCCTTTCGTTTCCGCGGATATGCAACAGTGAATGCAGGTTGCATTTCATTTTGCTCCTTTTGCTGAACTACTTTGTACTGGCGGAAGATGAAAGTAAATGCCATCTATTTGCACTGAAAGATTAATTAATGTTATTACTTCCTTCACAAAAGCAGCTGCAAATGTGTGGAGGGGAAGAACATTTCCTGATTACAGTGATGTCGCAAAGTCTACAGTAGGGAAAGGTCTTCCTTTTTTTCATTAGGTTTAGAGCTTTCTAGCAATCGTTTTAATAATCTTTTTCAAACTTTTTTTTTATTTCTCCATTATGTCACAACAACATAGCATGCGAGCTTGCATTTATTTGTGCACCTTAAAACACTATTTGTATTATAATCAGAAACCCGCCTAAAAAGTGCTAACTCCAATGAGGATAGGCAATGGTTTTATACGACGACCGCTCCACGTTCTAGCTCCGTCGACATAGGACATCATCGTTCGATGACAATAATGGGGTGGTCGCCACGCCGGTCCCTCAGGATGCTTGGGCGAGCTGTGCAAGACTGGAAATACCTATTTTCCCTACAAGTGCTTCTTCCACCGCTGTCCATGGACCTCATGAGGCTGAGGGCATCCCTCCAAAGTAAGGGAAAATACCCTTACTGAAATTGGAACCCGAACATTGTACAAATTACATTTCTCTGTAGTCTTGAGGCGAATGGGTGATAAGGGATAGTCCAACGTGAAGCTTTGTAAATACAAGTTGTCAATCAACGCATAGCGTTCCTTTAACCTGCACAAAATATCAAGTAACCTTAAGTATTCCCGACCTCATACAGCCATTGTCTTCAAACGGTTTTTATTACGTCGTTTTACAAGCTCAAGTTTACAGTGTGAAATTTCCAACTTTCGAACGAATTCATTTTCGACCACGATGATGCCTCTGTTCACTGTTAGCATGAGGTTCACGTTCAAAAGGGATTTGCTCAATTTTGGTTGAAAAATTCTTTAGTTTTTCAACATGTTACAAATTTACTTTATAGTCTTCAAGATACGACATTTAGAACTGCCAAGACTATACCATATTCAAGAACCAGTTGACTCATGTATGTAAAGAAATGGACTACCTCTTTGGTTTCATTTTTTATAGTTTACATTTAAATTGCATATCTTCTTGGTCTTACAGTACATTTGCTATTTGAGCATTTCTACAAAACTGAAAATCGAATTGGTGAAATTGGTTGAAAGCAATGTTAAGTCATGTGGAAAGTGAAGTGAAAAATGTGTTGAATAAGAACAGTATATCTGACACAATGCACAAGATTGTTAATGTACTACCAGATAAGAAGATTCCCTCGATAAAGAACAGCTTGAAATCGGCAATACTTGTTGTTTTAAGTATGCCTCAGGATTTTCTTTTGACGTTGAAAAAATCCTCAATATGCAAGTGCTTCAATTTTGAAAGTTACAAAAGTTATTTGTAACGAATTGCAATTCACTAGTCAGTGACAAAATTTAAATTGTGTAACTGCACTAACTCTTAACTAAACTAGTTCTTTAGTTGCATTATTTTATTTTGTGTAATTTTGAATTTCCCTTAAAGTAATATTAAACTATATTATATGAGACCGAAACAAGCCTAAATGGCTTAAGTCATGTTGTTGATGACGTTATTAAAATAAAAAAAAATCAGTTTTAAGGGTATTTTTAAATATTATAGGACATTTTTAGGTAATGTTGGACAAGCTCGTTAAACATAATATAGTAGCTATTGTCTCGGGCTCTTGGGAAGTTGCGTCACTAAATCAATGTGTTTACTATTAACAAAAATAATATAAATTCTAACTCATCATAACCTAACATTTAATATTAGACTCTTAATCATCTAGAATTAGAATAATTTTAGTAACAAATAAGAGAATATGTGCTTACCGCTGCTGTGTATGCACTGCTCGTGTCTTCTCCTCACAGAGTGCTCCGTCAGCGTTTGCCCGCTCCTACGTCGTAGGTCCTATACTTGTCGACCGCTGCTGTAAACCATTCCACTCATGCTGAATTATCACCTCTTACTCATGGTAATATCGCTTTCGTTATATCACCTCCTTGTGGTTTCGCCAACTTAAACTTTTGCTTACCTTTTTGAACATCTGAAGTGCCCATGCGCAGTAAAAACAATTAGCGGGCCATTAAAAAGTCACACAAAAGATTTGGTGAATATTCTAGTGAGGATACTGATATTTTAATTGAAGAGGCGAAGTCAAAAATACCTTTAACAATTGCAATTATAATGTATAGCCAACCAACGCAAATTCGTTCATTAATATTCATCATATGTCTAATTCCTTATTTCCCTGGATTAAACGCTAAAATTATTATTGTTCTTATAGCCTACTGGATTAGTTGTACTGTCAACTGTGAAAATAAATCTTAATTAAAATGTAAGTTTAAGTTGTTTAGTTTTTAATCATAGTTAAGTAAATGGATTATTAATTATTCCGCGGAATACTCTAAACAAATATCATATTGGAGATGCGTTTGCAAAATTATCGTCATATGAACTGTTGTATTACTACTGATACACTGTATTGTAAAACTAAATAAGTCAGCGTTTTATACCAGGAGAAACTTAGGAAGTTCCGCGTGTGACTTTAGGTTAGGAAGTTTTCAGCTGCCACATGGAGGATGTGGTCGATGGAGATAATGTTTACACAGGATGTGGCTTGACCTAATTGATCCAGCTACCATCTCCAACATGTGAGGAAGTAAACATTCATTTCCCGCCGAAATCTTTTGCTGTACTGAGAATAGCATCTCAATTAGCATCCTCAGGCCTGCCAAATTTTGCACAGCAGGTGATTAATTTACCTTCTATGTTCTGCGTACGCTTGAACAGACATTTCCTGGCATCCAAAGCAAACACTATATTCATCCATTTTCTTTAATCTTATATTATTTGGAAACAAAGAAAAGTCTCAACAAAGCAATTGTGTGAAAAGGAAAATGCTCAATGTTTTCTAGATGGGATTTCCAATGACTGAACATTATTTGATTTCTCGTACTTCTTTTCCTTTTCGGTGAGCATTTCTTTTATTTGTCATTTGCAATGACAAATTTTCATTCACACAGGTTATACTCAGTCGTATAATAATTACCATAAAATCTAGAATTATTAGTGAAATAGCTGAAAAGAAGTTTTTGGTTTTCTGTGAGCTACCTAACTAAATCGTTTTGTAATTCTACTTTCTCAAATCTATTGCCGTTTTTCAGATATTATTCACAATATTTTACCTTCTCCGTACGTCCCAATTCGTTACTTTTCGAGCTATGCTGAAGATTATTTACACATCCATTGTTCTTTAAGCTTTCTATTGATATTCTAGGTTAAGTTTAACTGCCTTTTTCACAGCCTTTCTCCCACTTACCACTCTGCCTAGCTGCATTTCGACTTCCTACCCAAGAGTTGTATTTGGTAACCCAAGCATTTCAGTACAACATATTTTATGCCTAACAACTATGCTTTTCCATCATTTTCCTAACCCCATTTGTCTATACCACATAGCAGTTTTCTTTTGCGCAAATTCGAGACTTCCTGCAACTGTCTGTCTGACTCAGTGTCTGCGAGACTCTCTGTGAAACTTTCAGAGGTCCTAGTGGACAATAAACAAGCGGTCGAACGAGTTTTAAAGTTTTTAGAAAAGATAGACATGCACCTGAGGCTTTAAAATTTTAGATATCGAAATGTTATATCTTTTCAACCGTTTTAGAACTTTTTAATGCTGGCTTTTGCCTCTTTGTTTGGTATGTTTCTATTTATTTCCTTCTTACTAGAACTTTTATTTTTTATTGAAATTTATCTCTGGCTTTTGCCATGATCCACTTTTTAAGGGCGCTGATGACCAAGTAGTTGAGTGCCCTTAAACCTGCATCTCCTCCTACCAAAAGGAGGTAGGTACTTTTTCTAGCCATTATATCCGGAGTGCACTTAGCCTCATTAGGTCCCTGAGGGGCCGATTTAGAACTACTTGATTAAAAAGTAGTGGCCTCTGGTTGCGAAGACCGCATATCCGGCCAGCCGAGAGAGACCGGCGCGCTGACTACGTTCCACCCTCCAGTACTGCCCTCACTCATGACGCCTAAAGTGGGCTGAGGGGAGGACCCAGCGGTCGAGCAGTAGGTCTTGGCCCGAAAAGGCTGTTGCGCGGCGGGGATACTCATTTTATATCAGGTACTGCACATTTGCAACTTTTAATAATTTATAACAACACGTTTTGCTTTTGGGAGTACAACTGTTTTTTTCTTCCCAATTTGAGCACTCCATCTATTTTAATTCATAAATAATTCTTGTTTATATATTTCAATTTCCAATCCTTTTTACCATACATTCTGTAGTTCATGTTAAAAGTATTGAAATATTCCCATTTATTTAACCTAGAAGAGAGTTTAACTCTGTAATAACTATGGGTGAGCCATAGCAATTCCGAACATAGATAGGGGAAGATGCCAAGTAGGGTAGTTTGAGAGCTATTGATTACTGAACGTCAAACCTAGGTTTGATACTACCAACTTATCAAGAGAATAGCAGGATATTGCGTCTCTGTTTACCCCTTTGTACCTAGCTACCATCCGCATAATTTGATCGGGTTTGTGTTCGTCAAGCATGAATGGCATTTACAGAGGACTGTAACATTCCGAAGCATTGTTGCATAACAACTCAACTTACACTAATTTGGGTCGAGCGTCAAGATGCCTGAAACTCTCAGGCTCCAAGTGTAGTTACGTTGGCATGTAGAGGGAAATTTCACTTTGCAATGGCAATGCGTACTCTTTGGATTGCCAAGGACTTTCAAACGAAGAATGACCTGAGTACCTAAGCAACCCGCATGTGTGTTTATTTCCAGTGGTCTCACATTTCAATAAAAAACAGATATAGAGAATAGGAATGCTATAGTTTTTTTATCCATTAGTATGGATAGGCTGCTTTCTCTACTGTTTCTTTCCAACGTACGCATAGTAACCAATATGTTTAAATTTCCTTGCTATCCTAGCGTCAATTCATTAACGTTTTCATTGTGTTTCTTTTCACTTTCTCTGCTAAATACTTAAAAGAGAGGCCTATTTTATTTCACCCAATAATGAACTACGGAAATTTCACACTAGTATGCCTATGCTTTCAGGTCCCCCAGAGGCTCCAGAGGCAGTTCGAGTCGAGTAGGGAAGCTTATTCCCCCACCCGAAGTGTCTTTACCGCAGTACCTAGCCGTTATACGGCTTTACCTGCGCGATAGTATGGTGTTTTGATCTACATTTCTTTCAGGTCCCCCAAAAACCAAAATGCCATTTTTATAAAAAGTTCCGCGAGCGTGCACTCGTGTGTGTCCCTGTGAACAGCATAACAACGTAGGCCGAACAATCCGAATGGGCTTTTTCGTAGTTTCGCTTAGTCGCCAAGGTAAATACTGGATTAGATATGTAGTACCTCGACCTAAAGTTCCATCTTAACCCTAAATCAACACTAAAATGAAAATAGATGGCAACAGCGAATTCTGTGCCATCTATCCACAAACAATGAAAGCAGATAGATTGGATGACACTCTAATGCCATCTACCCGTCACGAGCGGAAGTACAGCTGCCCTACACTGATCCCTCTGTATACACGTGACGAAGTAAAAGGGTATATCACAGAGATGAGACCTAGAAGGCTAAACTGTCCGCCATACATTGATCTATGAGGTATTTACTAACAGTTCTGTCGCATATGGCCAAGTAGTTAACACTGTAAAACAAACTAAAGAGGAAAAAAAAAAAAGCTTAAGCCGCCCGTCCAGGAGTTACAGGGGAGGGAACAGATGGGGCCCCCTATGGCGGAAATAACTCGTTTAGGGAAAGGAAACCGCAAGAATCAAACCTTCAAAGGGGGCACAGCAAACCGTTGGATGTTATAATATTCATGCTCGTACTAGAGAAATGAAAATACTTCTTTAGCCATTTCTTTATTCCCTGTTCTCCAAAGGAGTGATTGACAACGCAGTTCTGTGACCGAAATAAAAGCCAAAGAAATGCAATTATAGATTAACGCGAAAAACAAAACGATGTGAGTTTTCTGAAGCTCCTGTTCAATGGGTAATTTTACTTTAGCAGTGATGTATGCGTTTATTAAGTACATATATACATTGGGTGATTTGTTGCGTGTTTTTCGCACTAACAAATTAACAATTTTCTCTCTGGTACAGTTGTGAGCTACCACTTATGAGATTTAATTTTCTGATTGCAATGAGCTTATTCCTAATATGGCCGCGTGTGGTATTTAGCGCATCTTAGCGTGCAGACAGAAAGTTATTTGTGCATTTGCCTCCTCTGCGATGACCCATTTTCGTAGAGCGGCGGCATTTCGCGAACACATGGCTCTTGCATAATTATGTGGTTTCTCGTGGCTCTCATTACCGTAGACCACCATGCGTGTGCTACAATGCTTCATTCATCTCCCAACAATCCGAGATGTATGGTCAGGAAAAGCCTCCCACGCTTTCCTGTGTTTTCCACACTGATGAGATCCTTCAGGACTAACTGTTCTTCTCGGCGCATCCATCTTACGTACGTACATGACCAACTTCAGAGCTTTCCACTTCGCTATGGCACACTTCCTCTTTTAGGGGTACCTCCTGGGTGAACATTAATTCATTTTATACATCACGTCTGCGTCATCTTAATGCACGTGCTTCATTTATTTCTAAACTATTGTTTTTTAATCCTAGCATTAAGGATATTCTTCTCTTAAATTTATAAATCTACATTTCTAGTCCAATGTTAATACAACAATCAGGACTTCATTGACGAGTATTTAAAACTTCATGCATATTTTAAAATTAGTTTGGGATATTGTTTTAATTACTTTAAGACTTTCCGCCAATGTGGGCTGCCAGAAATGACAAAGTGTAATAAACAAAATAAGGTAATCGTAATAATAATAATAATAATAATAATAATAATAATAATAATAATAATAATAATAATAATAATAATAATAATAATAATAATAATAATAATAATAATAATAATAATAATAATAATAATAATAATAATAATAATAATAATAATAATAATAATAATAATAATAATAATAATAATAATAATAATAATAATAATAATAATAATAATAATAATAACTGTCTTGCACTCACATGACTTTCTCTACTCCTGTACTAACAATTCTTACAAATTCTTATTCCCATATCTGCTTCATGTTAGTTGAGATAAACATTTGCAGAAATTGTCTTATTGCTTATTTCCTTGTAGGTGCAAGGGGGATATAGGAACACAGTAGGCTTTGTGCGATAGTCAAATCTTTTAAAACTTTCAAATTTCCTTCTCTTTGCACGGCTAACATGTAAAAATATGAATAACGATGTTCCATTCCACGAAAGTTTAAGTATTCCACAACCCACACAAATAACGAGGAATGTCTCCAAAATGGTTCACTCTACAACAACAACAAAAATATTTTGACATAAATTGTGTTTTAGTAAAACGTAAATTTTTTGTACAGTAAGATTTGGTTATCTCTCACCAGTTATGCAAATGAAATGTATATTTTGAATTTTCTGGCTATAGCCCATGTAGCTTTGTTTACTCTGGATGACTTTAGCATAATTGGTAAACCGTAAGGGATAGAGCAAATCTTACTGTACAAAAAATGTAGATCTTGCCAAAACAATTTATTTCCAAATAATTTTTTTTAGAGTGAACCATTTCGGAGATATTCCTTGTTATTCGTGCGACTTTTGGAATAATTAAAACTTTCGTCAAATGGAATATCATTATTCACTTTTTATATCTTAGCCATGCAAGGAAAACGGAATCTTAAAGCTTTAAAAGATTTGACTATCACTCAAAGCCTACTGTATTTCCATATTCCCGTTGCACCTACAAGGAAATAATCAATAATTTCTGCAAATGTTTATCGCAACTAACACAAAGAAGATATAGGAATAAGAGTTTGTAAGAATGGTTAATACAAGAGTAGAGAAAGTCATGTGAGTGCAGGGCTTTAAATTAAAATTAAAATTTATGGAATATTATATTCGTTTTAGCCCATGATAAAGCATTAGATACAGAAAATAAGAGAAAGCTGTGGAAAGCAACCAAAACGTGGAGTCTTCCAAAACCTTTAATAATAGTAATTCTTTGCACTAAGGTTTCAAAATAAAACAATGTTTTGCTGTACATCTGCATTTTGGATACTGAGATTCTTCGGACTTCAAACACTTGATTTAACCTTACCAAATTTAACAACTGTTGCTTACCATGAAATGCTGCAGTAGAAACGGTTACCTTAAGTTTTTCCAGCAGTGTGGAAGAAAAATTATTTTTACATCGGTGAGACAATTAAAATAAATCGAAATATTTCAACCATTTATGTGGTTGTAATTAAGTTCTTCTCTAGCCATAGAGTTCAGTACTCTGTGGTATTGTGTTCGACATTAAATTAAAGAGCTAACATTTGGCACATAGCAACTTTTTGCTATATTTACTGCGCATTTATGGTAAGCAGAAGAGGCAAACCAAAATTTCAGAGTCGAAATTTTACCGTTAATACATGTTTTAAGGCTCACTAAATAAAACTTTCATAAAAACGTGTCTGTCCGTGTGTTTGTGAACAACAAAACTCAACAACGAAAAACCGATTACCAAGTACGTGCCACTAAGATTTTAGAGAAGAAACAGATTTACAAGGAACATTTTTTGTTACTTTTTTATTTTGATTAAAACACCATATTGTTTTAGCTATTTTCAAGACAGAACGTTTATCTTCAATGTAATGGGAACAACCTCTGAATTCCTCTTTACTCTGAACCACTTTTGTGTAATTCATAAAATTGTTGATATAATTGGTAAGAGACACACAAAAATGTAGATTTCACCGAAGTACACAATTTATGTCAAAAATATTTTATGGCATTAACCATTTTCGAGATATTCTTTGTTTCTGGTTTGAATATCCAAATTTGGTTAAACTATGAAACCAGGGACTTTAGCTACTTACACATTTGTAAGCCGCAATTAGATGTGAATTTGACATATCCTTGTGGTTTGCCGGGAGCAACCGGAGGAGACCAGAATATCCTGGTTTAAATCCTTGCTATGATATTGAATTTTTGAGTCTGTCTGTCACGGCAGGAATTCCGGCATACCAGTCCATGGCTTATTGTGCGTTAGACCCCGGGAGGAAAGATGATATGAAAGTACCTACAGACAGCCAGAACTCATCACAGGCAGAATTACACGGCGGGTCCCTAACAGGTGCAAGTGGTTGTTCAGCTCGACGGAGTTCCAAGTCGCCACAGACAGACCATCATCAGCCAGGTCCGGCTGATCAATCAGTTACCCTGGAAAGGCGGCCGGCTAACTAGAGCGCCTCCCCTCAGCCGACCACCGTATTCCCAATAGTGCAGCCCACCGACGACCACGCCGATTCTTACAACCTGGAAACACCGGATACAGAGAATGAAAGGAAGGGGATGTAAGGTAAATATTCTTTCCAGTAGGTATTCCCTGCGGGGGAAAAAACAACAACGTCAGGAAATTAGACCGCGAAAATCGAACCCACAATCTCCCTAATGAGGGCCACGACGTTACCGCCTGGGTCATCCCGCTCGGTATTCTTCAGTCTTGATCTACCTTTCCAATCTTTGTCCTACACACAGCAAGTGTGAATAAACAATTGATTGCCTTTTTATGTATTAAGAAAAAGATCTGAGAGATATACAAAGGCCGTGTAATGCAAGAAACTACTGCTGGATACCTTAGGACGACCCATAATAATACTGATTTAACTTACAGGGTCAGTAGTGCTACTCTATCAGTTACAGAGAGAATGAGGTGTAAAAAGTTTTAGGAAAAGTAATATAATGGAAGAGATCCACGCTTTTACGACGAAAATTTAAAATTCAAACTATCAGAAATCGGGCTGAACAATTTTAAAAACTATGCCAGCACGTTAAACTTCCTTTGAAGTGCTTTCGCAATTTGATTAATTCGCTGAACGCGTAACTCTTTCAACAGTTCCCAACTACTTTTTACCATTAATGTTTCTGTCTCTACTTTATTGCCCAATATAAAAGAAAAGCTGTTTGCACAACAACTTGAGTGATACCTTTCACGAACACATAAATGTTCTTGGAAGAAATTAAGCACTTAAGTGAAAGTGTTTGGGTGAAGACAGGTGCTTAACCTTAAAAACTGCAAGCTTCCCAAGCTTTTAGTGCAGCGAAGACCCTGGCACAATAAATCAACTTCTCGACAGACACAACGCTAACTCCCATACAAAACACACCAATTTTCTGCACTGAACTCAGCGTAATCTTTCTGCTTTCACTGAACCCTTTAAACGTAACGGGAGGTTTCCAGACTCAAATGAGTTGTATAGTGCTTCAGGAGGCTGAGTCATGCTCCACGATGTACCCACGAGGTTGCTTACATTGTATGCTATGAGTTTCTCAAGATGTTTCAATGAAAAGGAGGTAGACGCGGCGAATGACGTTGCTAGGATCTGCGCGAGTGACGTCATGCAAATTGATGGTGCGGGTGACGTTTTGGTTTCATAAATAAAAGACTGCTGATAATGCAAGTGAGCACTAGTTATACACGCATTCACGATGTTCACTGCATTGAAGTTGAAGAGATACTGACAGCCCATCATAAAAGTGAACTCGACCGTAAACCACTGCACCACTTTTCGGCATTCGCCACATCTAAAAATATCTCTGTATGTATTCCTTGGCTCTCTCTAGATCTAGAGCTCAAAATCAAGAAATGAGAGGCCACGCCTACGTGTTCAAGCAACTATAGTCTGTGAGATTTAACTTCTCAGGTACAAAAATGAAAGAGAGAAACACTTTCTTGTTCTCTCACTCTCTTTACGGTGATGGATATTTGCAAAGTACATAGAGCTATTTAATAAACAATAAAGCGCTAGGAGGGAGGACTGAGAATTTAGACAGAGCAGCGGACAAGTTAAATCTCAAACACTATACGAAGTATGGACTATTTTAATCAGTAGTATTGTTATTAACATTATGATTGTGGTAAAGATTTTTATTTGTTCAAAATTTCCAAGGCGGCGCCGTGGCCGAGCGGTTAGAGCGTTCGCCTACCACTTAGGCGGCCCGGTTTCGATCCCAGGCACCTGCATGTGGTAATGGTGGTGAACGAAGCGACGTCTGGACGGGCTGAGTTGCCGTGATTCATGTCTAAGGGGTAGCAGCTATCAATAGTGATCCACTATTGGATTGGATGTACTGGTCATGACGTTGATGCATTAATGACGTGGCCACCACGGTCACCGGATTTAACTCCGTGTGACTTTTTCCTATGGGTATTTGTGAAGGACAACGTCTATGTGCCTCCAATACCCGCTAGTCTTCAGGAGCTTTGTCACTGGAATAGAACTGTGCCTCCAATACCCGCTAGTCTTCAGGAGCTTTGTCACTGGAATATAGCTGTACCTCCAATACCCGCTAGTCTTCAGGAGCTTTGTCACTGGAATACAGTTGTACCTCCAATACCCGCTAGTCTTCAGGAGCTTTGTCACTGGAATAGAGCTGTGCCTCCAATACCCGCTAGTCTTCAGGAGCTTTGTCACTGGAATATAGCTGTACCTCCAATACCCGCTAGTCTTCAGGAGCTTTGTCACTGGAATACAGTTGTACCTCCAATACCCGCTAGTCTTCAGGAGCTTTGTCACTGGAATAGAGCTGTGCCTCCAATACCTGCTAGTCTTCAGGAGCTTTGTCACTGGAATAGAGCTGTACCTCCAATACCCGCTAGTCTTCAAGAGCTTTGTCACTGGAATAGAACTGTGCCTCCAATACCCGCTAGTCTTCAGGAGCTTTGTCACTGGAATAGAACTGTACCTCCAATACCCGCTAGTCTTCAGGAGCTTTGTCACTGGAATACAGCCGTACCTCCAATACCCGCTAGTCTTCAGGAGCTTTGTCACTGGAATAGAGCTGTACCTCCAATACCCGCTAGTCTTCAAGAGCTTTGTCACTGGAATAGAACTGTGCCTCCAATACCCGCTAGTCTTCAGGAGCTTTGTCACTGGAATAGAGCTGTACCTGCAATACCCGCTAGTCTTCAGGAGCTTTGTCACTGGAATAGAGCTGTGCCTCCAATACCCGCTAGTCTTCAGGAGCTTTGTCACTGGAATGGAGCTGTACCTCCAATACCCGCTAGTCTTCAGGAGCTTTGTCACTGGAATAGAACTGTACCTCCAATACCCGCTAGTCTTCAGGAGATTTGCTACTGGGATAGAACTGTGCCTCCAATACCCGCTAGTCTTCAGGAGCTTTGTCACTGGAATAGAACTGTGCCTCCAATACCCGCTAGTCTTCAGGAGCTTTGTCACTGGAATAGAACTGTGCCTCCAATACCCGCTAGTCTTCAGGAGCTTTGTCACTGGAATAGAACTGTGCCTCCAATACCCGCTAGTCTTCAGGAGCTTTGTCACTGGAATAGAACTGTGCCTCCAATACCCGCTAGTCTTCAGGAGCTTTGTCACTGGAATAGAGTTGTACCTCCAATACCCGCTAGTCTTCAAGAGCTTTGTCACTGGAATAGAACTGTGCCTCCAATACCCGCTAGTCTTCAGGAGCTTTGTCACTGGAATGGAGCTGTACCTCCTATACCCGCTAGTCTTCAGGAGCTTTGTCACTGGAATAGAACTGTGCCTCCAATACCCGCTAGTCTTCAGGAGCTTTGTCACTGGAATAGAGCTGTGCCTCCAATACCCGCTAGTCTTCAGGAGCTTTGTCACTGGAATAGAACTGTGCCTCCAATACCCGCTACTCTTCAGGGGCTTTGCTACTGGAATAGAACTGTGCCTCCAATACCCGCTAGTCTTCAGGAGCTTTGTCACTGGAATAGAGCTGTACCTCCAATACCCGCTAGTCTTCAGGAGCTTTGTCACTGGAATAGAACTGTGCCTCCAATACCCGCTAGTCTTCAGGAGCTTTGTCACTGGAATAGAACTGTGCCTCCAATACCCGCTAGTCTTCAGGAGCTTTGCTACTGGAATAGAGCTGTGCCTCCAATACCCGCTAGTCTTCAGGAGCTTTGTCACTGGAATAGAACTGTGCCTCCAATACCCGCTAGTCTTCAGGAGCTTTGTCACTGGAATAGAGCTGTGCCTCCAATACCCGCTAGTCTTCAGGAGCTTTGTCACTGGAATAGAACTGTGCCTCCAATACCCGCTAGTCTTCAGGAGCTTTGTCACTGGAATAGAACTGTGCCTCCAATACCCGCTAGTCTTCAGGAACTTTGTCACTGGAATAGAGCTGTACCTCCAATACCCGCTAGTCTTCAGGAGCTTTGCTACTGGAATGGAGCTGTACCTCCAATACCCGCTAGTCTTCAGGAGCTTTGTCACTGGAATAGAGCTGTACCTGCAATACCCGCTAGTCTTCAGGAGCTTTGTCACTGGAATACAGCTGTACCTCCAATACCCGCTAGTCTTCAGGAGCTTTGCTACTGGAATATAGCTGTACCTCCAATACCCGCTAGTCTTCAGGAGCTTTCTCACTGGAATAGAGCTGTACCTCCAATACCCGCTAGTCTTCAGGAGCTTTGCTACTGGAATGGAGCTGTACCTCCAATACCCGCTAGTCTTCAGGAACTTTGCCACTGGAATACAGCTGTACCTCCAATACCCGCTAGTCTTCAGGAGCTTTGTCACTGGAATAGAGCTGCCTTGGCTATGCTGGAGCATACATGGGAGGAGATGGATTACTGCATCGATATTTGCCGTGTAAGCAAGGGTGAGCACATTGAGCATTCAAGCAACAGAACTTGGATAGTAGCTCTTTCTTTTAGTGTTAAATGTTTTATTATACATTATATAGTTTAATAGTTATGTATTTTTAAATGCTTCACGTACTTCTGAATAACCCTGTATATATACATACAGTTGTCTAAAAATATCTCCGAGCCAACACTAATTTGGGATAAGACTTAAATCTTCCTAGTTGTCGATTATCCTTTAGTCATGACCTAATTTGCTACGTAATGTGTCGCAGATGGTCGCTCCAAGACTGGTAACTTGTAAGGTTATGACTTATGAGCTCTGTTATGCAAGTAATTGATGCTTACTTTATAGTACTTGATCGTGTGTTCAGATATAAATGGGAACTTACGTCATTGGCGGTATGTCCTCTGTTATGCCTTTCTCTATACATATGAATCCCGGTTTATGACGTCGTGGGTTATATACAAATGCCGGAAGCTTTCATTCAAATGTTAACACCAATAGAGCTGTTAGTTTCTTAGAAATTATCAGTAAATTTGCTTCTTATACTTATTTCTTCAGGCAAATCTCAATGGCGACCAGAAATGTTTCTACTGAAATAGTATTTGTAAGATCTAACTGCCTGAAGTTGAAGAATGGTTGCTTCATTGTCTATTATTCTTTCATGAGGAACTCATTCACACATCTTTTGGGTTATACCACAATTCGATAGAGTTTGTTGTTTTTATTATTATTATTATTGTTGTTGTTGCTGTTGCTATTATTATTATTATTATTATTATTATTATTATTATTATTATTATTATTATTATTATTATTATTATTATTATTATTATTATTATTATTATTATTATTATTATTATTATTATTATTATTATTATTGTAAGATTGAGATAAAAAGATTTCTATGGCTACTAGTGGACCCGACAGAGTTATCCTTTCGAACGTTGTATATCCAAAAATTACACAATTGGGTGAATAAATTAACATGTGACTGAAAGAAACAAAAATCAAAATATCGCTAACACCGCGAATCTTGCCTCTCCTGTGGGTTAGAAGTCGGCTTTGCGCATTCTCTGTAGCGGGAAGCTGGCCATGTTTGTTGTAGTTACGTGATTATATTACTGTATAAGAAAACGGACTACACAGGGTGCGTGTGTGGGTTCCAGGCTGTATCTACAATGGATAACATCACAACACCACTAAGTAATTACTTCATTCTCTTGAATCAGAACAACGTAGTTTAGCTTATGTTATAAACAGTGAATCATAAGCATCTTCAGAACGCACGCTCGCTTCGCTTAAGTGATTTGTTACAATCAGTAGATGCTTATAAGCAAAGGGGCCATATCCAGAGGTGGTTGCTTATTGCTTTGACGGGAAATGCTGCATTATGCAGAAAACCTACATATTTATCTGCCGTTTTCATGAATCTCCTTTGCTTTTATAATCGTTAGTATCATTTGTTGTATAATGTTCCAATGGTTGTTGGCTTTCTAACACAATTTGCACATTGTATATTGTTTAATTACACTTTAAAAGCGTACTTCAATAAATAACAAAATATTAAAATTTTAGGTTTAGATGATTGTTATAGAGGGCATGTTTATACATCATTGGAATTCATGAAAAGCATCTAAAATACTCATTTCAATAGTGCACTTTACACATTTGCACAATGTATGTTTGTTAATTACACTTTTAATTACTTGTTCTCAATGAGTGTGCACTTGTAATGTAATATTAACGCTCAGCTGTGACAAAAATGTCCTAGAACCGAGCGCAGCACCAAATACCGGAAATTCTAAAACGCGATCGCAGCGCTCCTTGACAGATCCAATGGTGAAGCTAAACCATCCATATATCAACACATAAATTAGTTAATTGAAAACGTGTTCTATCGGGTCATAATGTGAATCTATACCATTCTCGAATCACCTTTATTACACACATAGAAGTTCTTAAAAATCGGTTCAGCCCTTTAGGAACAGTTCAGTCCCCTACACACGGACAGAAGAAATATACATATGTATAAAGTTTCAGCGCCTAGTAGAAACCACAACCTGGAGAAGCAAATGACTGTCTCACCACCGGAACTCACATTCCTAAAGGGCCCTCTCGGCTATTGTAGCGGTCACCAGATTAATCAAAAGGATAGAAACCAGAAAATACCTTCCCTAACCGTTTCGTCATTTGTGTAAAACTGTACCGTACCGTAGCGTTGCATAGCTTACTAGGGTCTCCCAATGATGGTTGATGGTTCCTGGCGGGAACCGCCTCTATAAACACCTATGAATTTCCCTCCACCAATCAGCGCCCTAGAAAAGTTCCGCTACAATATCTCTTTCTCTCCCTCTCTGTCTCGCACTCTCTCTCTCTGTCTGTCTGTCTCTCTCTCTCTCTCTCTCTCTCTGTCTGTCTCCCAGTCCTATGTTTATAACAGGATCATTCCTATTTGAGACAGATTATAAAACAACACTATAAAATTGGAATGAAGTAAGCAATTTTCTGGCAGATAGAACACCCATAGCAGAGTGTGAGAGAGACATTTATTGCATGCTAAGGACCACTGCAATGACCCATACACTCCTCTCCACAAAATAAAATCGTATCACGGAATATGAAAACCCGTTTCTACACTGGTGGCATTTTGGCACAAGTATTGAATTTTGACACCAACTTTAGTAATAACATTGAACAGAAAGCATAATACTGGTTATTGAACATTCTAAAATGCATTTCAACATTACTGTAAAAGCTGAACTAGGCTTTTCAAAGTTACGGCATATATTTAAGGTACGGAAAATTTAGAATATCCTTAGATTTTTATAATCAATTAAGGTAATTCTTATTTGATATTTATATATAATTTTACGCACAATTCTTATAGTTGAAATATATCTTTAAAAATGCTACCGCGTCTGCCATTTTGCGAACTCTGAACTTCATAGGCAAAATATTTGTTATACTTTTTGGAGCAGAGGTACATTTAGCATATGTTCTAGGGGAAATTTTCGTCTACAAATTTGTAACACTTTTAAATTGGCAGCTCCCGAGCGTCCAAGCGATGTGATTTTTGCTTTGTAAGTAAATACGCATGTTTGCCTTTATTTTTATTTGTCCAGTTTTCTCAAGAGCTATCCTATCTTCCTTAATAAACCATGTTCCTACCTAAAAGCAGGAATGCGTCTGCATCCTGCAAAAAGGTCGGTATTCCTTAAACACTTTCTAAACATAATTGGATAAAGTAATTAACAAATTTAATTTAAAGGACAGGGTTTTTAATGCCACATTAAGCTGAACCAAATCAGCAGTCGTTTTTCCTTTGCGCTAATTTGCACCCTCTCCCTGAGTCAGTGCCGCATGTTTTTGAGCATGAATAGACATTTATTCAGATACAAAAATTATTGTATCCAAACAGAGTCAAGCAAATTACACAAACATGATCACTTTGCATACAAAGTAAGCGCATTGTAAGCAAACTATAGAATCTTACAATAGGAGGTTCAAATTCCAGTAAACAGAAGAACAATCACTGGGGCTGTTGAACTTCCTTGTAAAATTCTGGTGAGCACTTTCCTCCCGCGTGTGCCTACAATTCTAAGAAAACTACTTTACTTCTGTGTTAGTCACCGCTGCCAAATTTCCTGAGATGAGGTGCAAATTCTTGCAGAACCAGTTTGCAGGTCCGGAAACCCCAAGTTGTAGGTACCTGCTGAGGGTGTTTCCGCAACTATAACTTCTCTGACTGGACTCCAGCTATGGCGCCCATGGCAAAAACAACTCTTCCCAAGAAAATTCACTGCCCGGCTCCAAGCTTTACGGCTCAGCTGTCATCCCAAGCGGAAATATCTCTGGGCTAATATTTACGTTAGGAAGAACCGTATCTACCTGGACTGGGATGGATGAAATAAAAAAGAAGTTAAGGCTGGAGCATTGACCTATGTGGCACAGTGCTGTCTCACACACATTTAGAGATCATCAACCTAGCTCAAGGAAAACCCATTACGCCATGCAGTAAGATGACGAGTTAGGCCTTGTTAAAGAGTCAGTCTATCTAGGTCATTCCATGTATTGAATATTAACCGGTGGAAATTGGTGAATTGCTTAAATGCACTTGCGTATAGCGTCACACAATGCACAATGACATAAGGACCTTTCCCCAGTGTTCTTGAATAAATCCCACTTCAGCGAAGCTTGCTTAAGCGATATTTCCATAGATGTAGTAAACACAGTTTAATGCCCTTTTGTACGTGTGCTCTACATTAATACTGTCTCCTCTGAATGGAATTAGTGTTCAGAGTGTGCACATATTAGGATATTGCTGCCCTGGTTAACAAAGATTACTTTAGACTTTAACGCTACTTGTCAACCACTCGGAATTATAAAAAGAGGAAGATGCATTAAGTTTGATTTCTTAGGGAATAAGACAAATGGCAAATACTCACATCACCATTTCAAGACCATTAGACCTACAGCTACGTTATAGGTAGGTATTTAAATCTTCCTCAAATAATGGTACCATTCTCTTATGACATGCAATTTAACACAAAGCTTATGAATTATGATAACCTGGAAACGAATCTTTATACAGTGAATGAAAATTTGCGGAGTTTGGACTATAAGAAGTAGGATGAGTCAGTCTGTCACATGATCACAACACAGAGGAGGCAAGGTACAGTCGACGCACGAACGTTGTAGATAAAGTTGTTACATAATTTACATTCAATGCTGTCACCATTTACAGAAAAATATTCACTCCCAAATTTTTGCACAAGTTTAGCAATACGTGATTATTTCGATTTTTGTGCTGCAGACATTTTACTGTGTGGAACTAATAAACACATTCGAGAGACACCGTCCACTGAAGGCAGTGTGCTTTGTGCTGTCACTGCACTGGTGCAATGACGTCACACTCTGACCATGTGGCAGCTGATTTGCGATCGCCTCGTTTCGCGATAGCTGTATAAAGGTTCGAAGTCGAATGATAATAGTTGCCTAAAGATAGACAATAATTACGAAAACATTTTTATATGATCAATTGCTTTTTTACAATAAAGATAAAAGAATGGGTGGCCAATTACTTCAATAGTCTCAAGAACATTATACATTTTTACAATAAGGAAAGGATTTCTTATCTTTGTCCGAGCCCTCAGATTAACAGACTCAAACAGGATATTTGGTAGCATTTGTTTCAGGAGTTTAGCTATGGCCTGGTGGTTGACACAGGTGAACCTTAGATAAACCGCTATTGTTTATTCCTCTCGCTGTGAGGTTTTACACCCTGGGTGTATGATTTTGCGCAAGTTGATTTTACGCCACCTGTTATGTTTTTAAGGAAAAATAAAGTTAGGTTGGTAACAGATCAATGAACATGGTTTTACGCCACAATGAACACGCCCTCTGTCAGCACACCTCTGTTTATTTTAGTAAGCGAATGTGAACAGACATTCTTTGGTGCCGGTTGTATCAGTTTGACTTTTGTGTTTGATCTATTTGACGAGAAACCAGAAAACTCTAAATTAACGAAATTTTGTGATTATCCTGTTCACAACTATATCTATATCGAACGAAGCACGTTTCCCCCCAGTAATTTGGGCGGCACAGTCATCAGCTACCACAAACACGATCAACGCCTGCGAATCATTTCACAGAAAGTTCAGTGCCCTCTTTTATTCTCTGCACCCAGACATATTAAAATTTGCCAATCTATTAGACTCACTACAGACTGAATCTTACGTGAAAATCAATGGCATAGAAGAACCATCAAAGAAAAAGGAACTTGACAAGGCCAATAGGATTGACTCATTTATCTGGGAACACCGATCTGGAATGATAACACGCAAAGGCTACATTAGAAAAATTTCTTACCTTAGTTGTAATGATCTGTGCACAAATCTGAAAATAGGCTAATATTTTAACAATTAAAAGCTTTTATCATATTTTTAACCACACCAGGTGTGTGCCTGCAAGTCCTAAGTCTGGATAAAGCGGGACGGAAGATACGCTTTGTAGGTACCAATCTATGAAAATAAAATAAAAGTACGAGGCACTAGGTATTTGAGTTCCCGCCAGTTTTGTGGCGTAAAATCAGGTCTCCGTTACACCCTGCTTAAAAAGTGACTTATTCTTTCTTTCCCAGGACAATAAATATTACGCGAAAGAACATCACTAATACATTTGTGATCGTACCTTCAGTAATATAACTAATGATTTATCTTTATTGGAGACTGAAGAAACCACACGATAAAATGTTGTGGCAACACTGGCACTGCTTACAGTTCAACTGCCTTGTAAACGTAATTTCGAAACGCTGGTATTACATCGTACCAACAACCTCCCCACACCACAGCGCGATTGCGCGATTGCGCGTTCCAGGACAGACATTCTCCTGAGTTAATGACAGTACATTAGCCACTTGGTATACAGAATGAAACATTGTGGTAACATTACATTAACTTGTACCGAAAGTTCATCGCGTCTTTATGCTTAATTTTTTATATCAAAACACACATGGTTAAGGAAAGTATCAATGCAATTGAATAGCTTTTTCTTCCACCCAATTTTCGATTTAAGTTTCCACATGATCATAACTTTCCTGCTGTCAGAAACGCGGAGAAGCTGAGAAGATAGTTGCATCAGTAGGCTGCAGTGCAATGATATATGACGAAAGAGTTTAATTATCATCTAAAATATGAAACATCAGTAAGGTGTAAAATCGGTAAGAGTTAAAATGGCTAATTTAGCAAAAATAGTGATGCAGCATTAGAAATGAAGTTCATATTTTATGAAGCTAAATCTAGTGGCAAAAGCTCTCCAGATCGTTGGATGGCTATTCTTCAACGAAGTCAAGATTAATGTAATACTTATCGCAACGTCCATTAAGTAACTCTCGAAGAACAAAAATGGGTAGAGTAGCAGTGTAGGAAAGTAGGGAGTACAATTTCCTTTGAGCAAGCATCCGCACCGTCTGTCCGGCACTGTCATATGCCACAAAACCTAGAATTATATCTGGAAGATGTCAAGGAAAAGGAATGAAAGGAAAAATGTTGGAAAGAAAATTGTGGTAGTTGACAAACCACTGCAGCATCCAATACCGAACAGGGAAACCTATGAAAAATCCACGGTCAGAGTGGCCAGCAGCTTCTGAATGTGAGCCTCACACGATACCACAGAGCTATCTTGCTACGTCTATATGTAGTAATCTTTGTCGAATTCAGTTTAGCGCCAATTAAATTACCTACACTTCTACTTCAAATAATGCCAATATGAATGAGATTCTAATGTATAGTTTGTTTTCGCTGCTACATGCTTGGCGCAATCATCAACGTGTGATGTTGATGCTGCCGCGCCGACCTTGTTTAATACCTCTATACTTTGAGCCCGATTTCACACTGCACGCAAACACAACTTGTCCTCTTTAATTTGTTGATAAGGGCAGCTGCACTCAATGTTGTTGACATGTCTCTGTGAACGCACGGTCATGTTTGTTTCACACAGTCTGCACACTCTGAGCATATTTAGCGACAAGTCATTCTTACTCGAATACACCTAGTCATATTTAAGTTTTGTCACAACTATAAATGTGGGCAGCACAACAAAGAACAACACTATTCAAAATATCTGCATACCGTTTGTAGTGAATACAAAGAATAGATGGGTACTCAAAATGTCCTCGTTTGGAGGCCACGCAGGCTTTCATAGGACGATGTTTCCTACTTCATACCACATCAAGATTGGTCATCAGGAGTCCAGATCTGAATCCGCTTGATTGCCAACTATGGAACTTCGAGAGTAAAGCTTGCTCGACACGACACAAATTTAGTATCTTTTATTCGGAAAATCTGGAGACCCTAGAGCGAGGTATGAAGCGAACAACGTAGATCTTGGACATAAATGTCATACATGATTGGTCACGCCGTTTAAAAGCCTATGTGGCCTCCGAAGGAGCACATTTTGAATAA
This sequence comes from Tenodera sinensis, assembly GCA_030765045.1. NCBI lineage: Eukaryota > Metazoa > Arthropoda > Insecta > Mantodea > Mantidae > Tenodera > Tenodera sinensis. The sequence continues at coordinate 134,214,411 of CM060967.1, forward strand.
CTATTTGTTCTTTGTATTTACTATTAACGGTATGAACTTTTTTTTGGATAGCGTCATTCTTTGTTGTGCTACCCTCGTTTATAATTCTGATAGAACTTACAGTATGATTGGGTAAAGTGTATATAAACTCGGGCAATCTGTGTAAACTTCAAATCGCAAGTCATATCCAAGCTGAGGCAAAAACTGGTCAAAGTCAAACACAACTCATTTACAGAATTGACATTACATCCCAGAGTACACAGAAAGTAAAGAAACTAAACCTTAGAAGATGAAAAAAGAGAGGTCTTCCACAGATATGTGTCATTAGAAGTGAAAGGGTTAAATTGTTCCGCAGTGATCAAAACATGTAAACCTTCTTTCCCGTTATTTATTTGATAAGAGAAAACTCGCTTCCTCTGGGTGAATGTCGTCAAACTGCTGTGTCAAATGCCTGCCACCGAGAAAGGCATTTACTTCCTAATTACCACTATGGATTATTTTCAAGTTGCACCTTTTTTTCTTTCTTCTTGTTTCCCAGTTTTACCTTGTCCCCGTCCGCCCATTCTCTTTAACATCAGCCGCAGGGCTAACAAGGACGTTAACACCTGAACGAATCATGCTTCTAAATGAAGGATACATGCCTTCACGAAAATGTGTCCTGGATACGGAAACAAAGACTACTAATTAATTTACCAAATTCTGGCACTTTCAGCAACACGTTGACTTTTCCTATAGTTCTATGTTGAACTTCACATATTTTCAGAACCTTTCACGAAGTGCTTTAAGTAGCAATGATGTTTTATTCAAACATAAAATAAACAGACCTTTGGAAGATAATTCAACTTAGAACTATTGGAAAAAGTTAATATCGCAGCTTCCTATATTTTCAATGAGCTACGTCGTCCATGTCCTAAAATGAAACAAGTACGAGTGTATTGTGCAATTTTGAAACTATTCATCTTTTGTGGTGTATAGATTTAGTAGGTTTACATGTTGTAAGATATTCCTTATATTTCTAAGGCAGGATCTCAATTCCTTGACTGCCCTAACTCAGTCGTGTTGGCTTAAAATTCTGGTCTACAGGCGTTGATGACGGAACAGCTACAGCTCGTTTATAAATAGCAAGATTTAATCCTCGTATACCTTCAACCTTATCTTTATTCTGTTTTATATTTATTTATAAAGATCTTAGAATGGCGATGCACTTGATAAACTATAATCACTCTTCTATATTTCAATTATATTACATTCCTTTAACCAACCGTTGCTGTTTATTTTACCAGACATAATACGATCGGCTTCCAAAGTCTCTATATCTCACATCTTATTATGAGGGCTTAGACATTCATTATGAAGCAGATAAGAACCCGGTACTCCTCGTTAAGAAATTGCTACCATAGTATTTTGTTTCAACTCTTACCTTCGTTATGGTGTGTTTCTTTGTGTCAGCCTCAGACGTTACTAGGCAAATTAGCAGAGAATGGCTGAATCATTCTTACCTGCAACAATAAGAAACAAATTACTTACCTTCCTAGAATACTTCAGCTCTTATTTTGAAGGAGCTATATGAAACGTATCTTTGCATTTTAAGATAATGCTTTATTTTATAGGATAACATCTACTCTACTTTCACTTCACGCAACAAAACAAAGTGTATTCGGGCATAGATGGCGTGCTTTAGCAGGATCCACATTTCTTTGTATAGTAAGATTTGGTCTATCTGTTGCGATTTATCAGTTATGCAAAAGTAATCCAGAGTAAACAGGGCTACATGGGCTATAGCGAATAAACTCAAAATATGCATTTTATTTGCCATAAAATAATTTAAACATGCACATATATCGCATTTTAATTAAAATTGTTATAGTAATCTTTGAGAAAATCAAAATTTTCGAAAAATTGTCCATGTTAATGGTAGTTTAAGGCATTGTAGCTGTTTCCAGGCCGAAAAACCGCCGAGAACTTTATCCGTATCTTGGAATACATTGGCGTACAAAACTGTAGGAATCTAAGAGTGACCCAAAAGAGTAAATTTACTGTGTTTGAAAGCCAAAGGTGGCTCAATAAAGTACGGGGTGGGCCAAAAGTCGCGACTGGATATTTTCTAAGTTTGTGTAGCAATAATAAACTTTCACAAGTGACGTAAAACGTTATTTATTGCTGCACTAATAAGGAATGGAAATATGAAAAGGGCCAGTCAGGGTCATTCTTAAACATCTAATATTTCGGCATGTTCACCATCATTTTCAGCGCACAGTTGAATACGGCGCCATGTTCGTCTGCTTGTCCGCCTGAGCATTTCGGAAGGGATCGTTCTGAAGATGCGGATAATCCCTCTCTCTCTCTCTTCAGTTGTTCAACGGAAGACATCCGAATCTTTCCAAGATTTTCTTTTAAGTAGCTGGAAAATGCCCTGGGGCTCCATCTTCTTGAAGAACAACGGTGTTAAGAATACCAACTCTGTCAAGTTCCGGAACCAGGTATTGAGACATTTCGAGGTACGCTTCTCCAGTCACAGAGGTTTCAAAGAAATATGGCCCGACAATAATTTCACTGGTAACACCGGCCCACATCATGAAAAGGGAGATGTATTTTTTCAACGAAGTGAGGGTTATGTTTGGCCCACAGGTAAACATTGTGCGAATGAGAACTGAGAAACACGGCGCATTCGTCAGTCATCATCAAGACGTTACGACGAACCGCTCAGGTGGGAAAAGCAGAAAGTAACATCACGTCATGTTTCCATATTCCTGTCACTTAATTCATTTATGGTGGTGGGACTGTATGGACGATAATCCTCATTTTTCATCCAACGGCGCAACAAGGTTCTTGGGATTTGCATTTCCGCCAATCGTTTCCTTGTTAATTTCTTCGGCGAACGTTCTAATGATTCCGACATGAGATTATTATCATCACTGCAATATTTTTTAGGTCTTCCACTGCGTTTTGCATCCAATACAGAGCCTGTCTTCTTTTCTAGTTTTCACTGATTTCTTCGTACGTTTCGCCAGTTCGTTCTTTCTCATGAACCCACACACTAACAATGAGAAGCTAACTCGGGAAGCGATAGAGAGTTTTATGCACAAAAACTCCTATAATCGAAAAGGAGACAGCAGATAAGCAAAACTTGGCTCCCGGCTCTAATAAGAGGGAGAAGAAAACCCGAGACACGGAAAGCTTTCTCTTTTATACCAGGATCAGAGACGTCCCATTTGCCGGCATTTAAAAATATAATTTGAGATCGATAATCTCATGTTGGTATTCATGAGAACGAGCGATCGTGAAAAATTTATGTTACCAAGGACACTAATAACAAACAGAGATGAATATGAAAGTTTGCAGTGAACTTTAGTTTATGTGCAGCCGCTAATTTAGACCAAAATAACAGAGGTTGACCCTGAAGATGCTGGACGCAGTTTTCAGCGAAACGTCGGAGGAAGGTAATCCAACACGACCAAGCCGGAAAATCTACTTAACATAGTTAATGAGACGTTCCTCAATCATATATTTAATGTTGCTTGTATCGGTCATTGCTTACAACACAAATAGCGTTTCACATTGACAACATCAGCTAATAATCCGCAAAAAATCTGGCTTACCACTATAATATATCAATGTCCTCGCTCTATCGGAAAATTGACAAACTAATGCCACAAAAAACACATGAAGCGGAAAAATATCCCTCTCAACCCATGAATAGTTTTTAATTAGTTTTCCGCTTCGGAAAGTGAGTTTTTTTCACTATAAACATTACCTACCCGATGGCGACTTTTGGCCCATCCCAGTATAAAATCATCTGCAATGTATGTATGAAGCAATGTGCTATGAATTTATAATGCTTTGTGTTCTTCGAAGAGAAATTTTCAAAATATCAATGGGTGTCGTCAAACATTTGGTAAAACCTGTAATGTTTGAATAAAGTAAATTAATCTGTACCTTTATAAAAATCCACTTATAGCCTTGCCGTATATTACAAGTGTATAAATAGTCATGAGCTGCGATTGTAAGCACTGATGTGCCAAATGTTCCTCAGAGAAGCTGCCAGCTTCACTTGAACTTGCGTCAATCAGCTGATATTATCGCATTTTGAGCACCTGCATATCGGAGGAAAGCACCTTAATCATGGAGGTGGGGCGTGTGCCAAGAACCTTAAAACGAGTTCCAAACCGGATTGGGAATCGATCCCTAAAGCAATTCACGGTCTTTCAATAATCACATGCGGCGGAATTAAATTTTCTCTACTTTTTCTCTCTCCAGAGTTGTGTGCACTGAAAGAGAAATATCCTTACACTTGAGAGCTTGTGGTAGGTCAGTTACACTGTGCCCGCCGATACTTTCACAATACACGAAGTGCGGAAATGTCTGTTACGGCTCCAGTGTATTAATCAGGAGCTCGCGTCCGGAGTGCATCTTCATCGTGAGACAGTGAAAGTTTCCAGCCTTGAAATCTCAGCCAAGCAGGATCTACAGCTGCTCGCATCCAACTCTTTCACTCCTAGACTTTTTTAATTCTTCCTGTGACTCCTTTACAGAAGCTACACATTCCTCCATGAAATGCTTCGAGACTTACCTACATGACTTTATCGGGAAAATGTAATGTGTTAAACCCACATGACTTTCCTTACTCTTGTACCAACTATTCTTATAAACTCTTATTCCTTTATCTTCTTCATGTTGAGATAAACATTTGCAGAAATATCTTAATGCTAATTTTCTTATAGGTGCAAGGGGAATATGGGAATTCAGTAGGCTTTGAGCACGTCCAAACAGATAAAGTGAATAACGGCTTCTATTTGAGAAGATTTTGTACTGCAAACTCACACAGATAACAAGGAATATCTCCAAAATGGAGGGAAAAAAATAATAGTAATAATAATAATAATAATAATAATAATAATAATAATAATAATAATAATAATAATAATAATAATAATAATAATAATAATAATAATAATAATAATAATAATAATAATAATAATAATAATAATAATAATAATAATAATTTGGACATACATTTTAACAAGTTCTACATTTTTGTACAGCAAGATTTGGTCTATCTGTTACGGTTTATCAGTTATGCAAAAGTTATCCAGAGTAAACAAGACTGCATGGTCTATAGCCAGGAAATTCAAAATATACATTTCATTTATCATAAAAATATCTTAAACATATGACATTTTAATCAAAATCGTTGGAGCCATTTTCCATGCAAAGGGTAGTTTAGGGTTTAGGAATTTTCTTCAAAATCTTCGTGTCGTATCCTTGAAAGGTGTTAAATTTAAATATAAACTTTGGTTTTTATCCGACTTTTCGTCTTTTAAGTTACGCTGTTCACAGACAGACACACACAGACAGATACACGGACATTATTCTAAAACTGCTTTTTTGAATTCAGGGAAGACCAAAACCTATGTTTCCGACAAAATCCAGATATGGAAATTTTGGCTGGAATACAATGCTTGCCCTACTTCCTATACATTGTAGAGAAAGTAAAACGAGAAATAATTTCTTATTTTATAATTAAGTAAACGCCAAAGGTATGTTGAAAACACTGCTGTCAGCGTCCGATTACCGAAGTTAAGCAGTATTGAGCATGGTCAGTACTTGAATGGGTGACCAACCCCACCTCTGGATTGAGGTTGTGCGGAGAATAATACACCCACATTGGTGCTGTCCACCAATCAAAGGTGCAGCTGTTCATTACAACACTGATAACCGCCAAAGGATCCACATGCAGCAATCAATACTTGCCGCTTGTGCAAGCAGCTGAAAGCAAAACTATCGATTTATTTAATAATTAGTGTTAATATTGTAGATAACATTCCAATAAATGCAATGTCTTCCCGTTTTTTTTTTTTTTTTTTTAAGTCTACCTTTTTAAAAGGTTATATCATAGGTATACACGCTCTGTATCGTTGTGTTAAGGCCAACGTAACAATCGAAGTTGAAGGCCCAACTATCGATTTTGTAATCGAATAACAAATTCAGGATTAAATATCGGACACCACTAACAACTTGCACCGCAGGATATAAAAATGCATCTTATAAATGTTTTAAACTTGACTCCTGGACGAGCATAAATAGTTGTTTGAAACATGAATATAATGGCAATGTTCGTTCACACCTTAAATACTGCCATTATGCTCTCGTTGCATAATATACTATTAACGCCTTAAATAGCCCCGGAACGCAAGTAGAATAAGTACAACGACAGAAGATGGTGTTAACATTTACAGAGGATGACAAAAAATAGGAAACTGGCAGCATCTAGAAGATATGCTCCGCAAGGAAAAGATTTGCGGAGAAGAGGGGAAATGCGCAGGGAGGCAAACGAGAGAAGGAAAACAAGAAGAATGAAATAAATATAAACCCACTTTGATTATCTACATCATTGTGTGAATAATGCTGTAATGTCTTTTTATTTCAATTGGAATGAATTTAGTCACAATTCAATATTAACGTGAGGTTGCCAAATATCTCCTAGGAATTTAACTTTGCATGACATTTTAACATCAAATTGTGATTAAATTTGTTCGAATTAAGGCAGAAGTGCATGATAGCACTGTTCACACAATGTTTGTGGGACAATTGATGAAATATAAGCCATTTATATCCATTCGTCAAGAAGCTAGATATTTTACACATTTTTTTATTCGGCGAAAAGGTTCTTTATTGACAATAATTGTATTGGACATATTTGTTACACTCATCATAGAATCCCCTGTTAACGTACTATGGCCGAAGTGGTATCTTCCACCCGGTATATAAATTTATGAACTCCAACATCGGTTGACCGATCTCCACGAAAAATGGCACATGTAAATGTGTTTACATGATAAAGGTTTTTATGCCATCCATTTTGCCATAATTCGTCACCAGATGGCACTGTAGCGCGTCAACCTCTACACTATTCAACCATCTTTTTCCTACTCATTAGAAATTAATTGTTTTTCTCAGTTACAAAACTGTATTATGTATATCAATTCTCGCGCTTGTAATTTACAGTTCATATGCACTTTGTTACTGTGGTATTTGTGGTTGTTCAGCAGTGCTTTTCCATTGTGTTTTATAGGTGTTTATTATTCATTTTTTTTTGCTTATGTTTAGTTCTTGTGTCTTAAGAGTTTTGATGAACTCTTTGTTTAAGTGTCATAAGCAATACTTTTTAAATCTGTCCAAGAAAACGCAAAGCTATTGGACAAGTGTAACCTAATCTAAAAGTTGTAGGGATAAATGGTCAAACTATGGGCAACGCCGGGTGTTTCAGCTAGTAATTTATAAAATGAGGAAACACGATTTGTATCAGAGTTTCGCACCTGCGCAGGATGTCTGCACCTTAGTATTGTTCGTTGCTGTAGAAGTAAATTATTCTCATCTCAAAAGGTGGTTTAATATAATATTCCTTTCACTCTACTATAAAAGTCTGTCCCTTTTTCATTTTTATAACTCTTTGCGATTTATTGAGTAGTTTTTGCATCAATACTCTAGGGATGCCTGTTAATTCTCTTTGTGTATAAACGACTTCACATGGAAATGTAACACTGCAAACATGAATATGTTAGCTCTACACAACTTTAATTATTTTAACTATATAATAATCAGAAGCAATATATATGCAACATATGTTACATAACTGCGTATGTGATCAGCTTTTGTAATGTAAAAATAATCATTACTTATTTCAATCAGAAACTTGCAAGATTGCTTTACAAATATTGGCTAGAAACGTCATAGCATATGCGTAATAATTGGCCTGTATTTTCCTTTTTATTTTTTTAAAGTTTATACTTTATGACCTCTCTTGGGACTGGCTGCTGTTTACGTTTCATTTGTTTAGCGAATGACAACATCGCATAAATTTTAGGTGCTTTTTTCTGCAATTTTTACCGAGCTTTATTTATGTATTTAATATTTTAAGTATAAAATAAAAACACATATATTACTTCTCGTTCCTTAAAATGTGTACCTACACTTCTTTGGGCGGACCAGCTATGGTGTTAATCCGTATACAGCTGTCACTGGATTTCTACATTAAATCATTAGATGCATTCTCATTCATACTTCCAGACTCTGGGGGGGGGGGGGGGGGGGTAGGGAATATTCTTGGCTAAAGAAAAGTTCCAACCTCTAGCTGGGAATTGAACCCCGAACTTAAAGAGTATCAGTATTTGTAGCATTAAACTGGTGTATTTCATTATTTCTAATTATTATTTTTCTTTACACACAGTGAGAGCTCAAGAATATAATAATTATACATCACTTACATGATTGGATAAAAATAAATGACTGCTCAGAATGCGAAGATTTTTTTCCTGTGCATTCCAGCTCATTATATCTCGCTTTTAATTGCAATGGCCTTTTCGACGGTCGTTTACCTTTGGAAGATATTGTATCTCCAAATCACTATTCGTGTCCTCCGATTCTGATCCGATGTGAACTCAGTTCCGTTTTCGTTGCTTTTGTATAACAGCACCATTGTTGAACTTTGTAACTCCGTTTGGTATATTTAAACAATTCTTTCTCTCTCTTTTCTCTCTTTTTCTGTGGTTTTGTTTCTCTGTTTTTCTCTCATTTGGTTTCTCTCTCTCTCTCTCTGTTTCTCTACCTCTCTCTCTTTCTCTCCCTCCGTTTATCTCTGTTTCTTTCTCTGTCTCTTTCTCTCTTCGTTTCTCTGTCTGTCTCTCCATTTCTCTCTATTTCTCTGTCTCCTCTCTCACTCCATTTTCCTCTGTTTCTCTCTGCTTCTCTCCTTTTCTCTCCCTCTTTTTCTATTTCTCTCTGCCTCCCTTTTAGCCTCTCTTTCTCTCTCTCCATTTCTCTCGTTTCTCTCTCTGTTTATCTCCCTCTGTCTCTGTTTTTTCTCTCTGTTTCTCTTTGTTTCGCTCGGTGTCTCTCCGTTTCTCTCCCTCTATTTCTCTTTCTGCCTCTTTGCCTCTCTCTCCATTTTTCTCTGTTTCTCTCTCTGTCATTATTTTCTCTTTCTCTCTCTCCATTTCTGTTTCCATTTCTCTCTGTCTCCCTGTGTATTTCTCTCTTCCTGCCTCTCCTTCCTTATTTATTTGTCTTTTTTTCTTTTCGTCTTTTGTTTAATGAAAGGGCATCCTTGGATTTTTTTTTGGGGGGGGGGGCCTTCAATAAAATTGTTGGGGCAGGTGTCCCGCCTCTAAGTTGGCCCCTATGGTGTCCATAAAATGTTACAACAGAGGAACCCGGGGTCACGAGAAACAAAGGCAAAAGGATGTGGCTGTAAGACACGAATATTTGAAGAATGACTTCAAAATGAAAATAAGAGTTAGTGTTTTAATTCATAAAATATCTGATGTGTTGCACTCACATGGGTTTCTCTACTCCTGTACTAACTATCCTTACAAACTCTTATTCTTCTAGTTTCTTCATGTTAGCCGAGATAAACATTTGCAGAAATTGACTTATTCCTAATACACCCGGCTTTGAGAGATGGTCAAGTCTTTTAAAGCTTTGAAATTCCATTCTCTTTGCACGACCTTCCATTTGAGAAGGTACAAGTACTGCAGGACTGACACAAATAACCGGGAATATCTCCGAAATGGTTTACTCCACCAAAAAAAATTGCATTTGGACATAAATTGTGTGCTTTGACGAGATCTACATCTTTTAATCAGTAAGGTTTGGTCTATCTCTTACGATTTACCACTTATGAAGTCATCAAGAGTAAACAGAACTACATGGGCTAAAGTGAGAAAATTCAAAATATACATTTCATTTGCCATAAAAATGTCTTAAACGTACAGCATTTTAATCAAAATTGTTAGAGGCAATTTTGAGAGAAAAAAAAATATTGTCTCTGGTAAAGTGTAGCATAGGATGGAGGAATCTTCTTCAAAATCTTTGTAACGCAACCCTGAACGATATTAAACTTAAATACCAACTTCGCTTTTAACCGATCTTTCGTTTTTGAGTTACGCTGTTTACAGATACACACAGACAGACAATTTTTTTATTTAGGGGGGCCTCAAAACATTTTTCCGGTGAAATCTAGACATCAACTTTTTGGGTCGAATACAATACTTCCCCAACTTACTATACGCAGTAGAGAAAGTATAAACAACGTTGAGGATTATTAGGATGATGTCCTTGCTTCTAGAGGCAGTAAACGGCCAAGTGGAAGCATATCCTGTGTTCCAAGCGAGCACACACACACCCGGCTTGTTGGTAGTGGCAGACAAGGAATGAAGTGTTGAGGTTTACCGTACGAGAGTAATTTGGCAATGCGCGTCCTCTGCTACATAAAGAACCACCTGCTTCCGTTACGGACCTCACCTTGCCATTTCCGTTCCTTTACTAGCAGATAAAGGACATCTGTTTTACTTGCTTGTTGATCTAAATAGCTTGTCGTTTTGTGAGTATAGAGCGATATCAGAAACTACGCTGAATGCTATCCTCACGCAAGACTGCTTATGGTAAAATGCAGACGTCACTTAATCTTTCCTTAGTTTGCATAGGGTCATTAAAATGTATGGTAACCCATTCGCGAGCTCTCTCCACTGCGCCGAGGAAACAAGTAGTCGCCGGGGAAATGACGCAGGCAGAGGCCCTCTAAATCCTTATTTCACAAAAAGGCAGCATATCTCTCATTCTTTCATTAAACAAAACAGGTCCTGTCACTCTAGTACTTATCGCGTTTTTCCTTCCTTTTAACAAGATCTTGTATTCTTTGCGGTATGTTTTTTCTTTCTTTTTTTATTTTCCTTGTTTTTTCTTTTTTTCAAGGAGCATGAATTAATAGAAAAAGAGAGTGCTGTCACAACACTTTCAGCGTCCATTATGCTATGGTTTGAAAGAGGCACCTTATTGTAGTTTCCCTGATCTATCTCAATGCGTATAAATTGTTAAGTGTTAGTTTCTGAAACCCCCCTGAAGTTAACAAACATTCACTATATTTTTTATGTGTAATATACCGTGGCGTTTTATATGTGCGCCGTCATAAATTGGGTGACTCCCTAATTTTGAGTGATTTTCTTAGCGCATTTCAGAGCCTTCGTGAGCTGTACAACCTCCATCCTATTGTACAGCGTATCCAGGATGTTTTATATACTTCTGGTGTTGACATGGTGTGTGCATGGATTCCCCGTCACGTAGGTTTGCCGGGAAATGAAATATGGGATTTAGCAGCAAAGGCAGCAACTACAGAACCCAGTATTGCCATCTCTCGTATCACTTCGGAAGACTTCAGGCTTGAAGTGCGGAGAGCGGTGCTGTCGTGCTGGCACGAAGAAAGTTCACCTCTCCGCGGTAATAAACTTAGAGAACTGAAAGAACTTCCGATAAACTGGGTAACCTCCTCTTGCGTATCTCATCGCGAGATCATTTTGGCATTGCATTCGCCTCTACAATTTTAGGCTTGGTGACATTTTTTTATCGGAGCCCTGCTCCTCTTTGTAAGCTATGCGACAACGTTTTGTCACTCCGTCACGTGCTGCTATAGTGTCTTTCCTTAGCGCACCTTCGAGACTCTCTGCAACTGCCTCTCACTCTTGCAGAGGTCGTGGTGGGCAATAAACAAGCACTCGAAAGAGTACTAGGAGGCGCCATGCTCGAGCCGTTACACCACTCATCTACCCCTAGGTGGGGGTAGGTGAACGGTTTCGATTCCAGGGATCTGCATGTGGTATTAGTGGTGGACGAAGCGGCACCCTTAAAGCTATATACATGTCTCTCACTATATGTTAACCACGCGCGCGCGCACGCACAAACAGAGAGAGAGAGAGAGAGAGAGAGAGAGAGAGAGAGAGAGAGAGAGAGAGAGAGAGAGAGAGAGAAAGAGATGAAGACTAGTACACGCATACTTGCACACTCTACTCAAAGTCGGTCAGAAGTGAACAACAAACTGACAACTCATTGCTATTTTGCGATAATTTACGGATGCGGCATTCTATGAAACGGTAGAATTTACTTTTCCGCGATTGTTGCGTCAATGGTGTTTCATTTCGTATAATACAGAAAATGTTAATGAATACCTTCATGTAATGCTGAAACGTCTAATGAGCAATAATTTTAGTTAAACGCAAAAATGCCTACGTAAATTAATTTGAATTCTTGAATTTCAAAACTTCACTTGAAAAATCCCTTAATTTTCAAAGAATTCTCTCATTGCCTTTGACTTGAAAAATACCCACGCCGAGGGAAAAATCCCTCAACTTGGCAACACTGTCTGGGTTGTAGCTGGTTTACACTGCCATGTGTAGATGACAGCACAAGCATTTCACTCTACTTCAGTTAAAAAAGCGGTAAATATGTAAATATGAGAAAGCAAATTGAAAGAAAATTTTACGATTATTTTAAAAATTGTAAACATATACAAATTTTATAATTACATAGACCAAAGTGTACACTAATATCAACTAACAAACAAAGCATCACCATCATGCAGATCTTAAAGCTATAGTTTCATGCATAACTTTGCCGTCTTGAATGCTAAATGACTTATACTTCCTGGGCTTTTCTTTTTCTTTCTTGGGTAGACGACAGGCCATGCAGCTAGGGATGACCAAACACACACATCACCCATCCAAACACAAAACCCACAACACCAACACGCATACAGGCACTCGCCACTGAAATCCGCCACACGACCAAAAATAAAAACGCAATCATTAGGCTGAAGAGGGGTGCCCCTGAACAGCCAGGGCATCGACATGCCCAAATAACTTTTTCATTCATTCATTCCTGGAATGCTGGAACTGTTTGCAAAATTCTTCAATAAATTCCTAGATATATATCGTCTAAGATCAGATTATATATAACCACACTGATAGAGACAGAGATTAGTTGTTACTCTAAATGAATGACTACTGTAGTCAAATGAATATGAATGAGCAGATCAGAAAGATAACTATGATAAACTCCAAAATTATGTAAGTGCGGATACATTTTAACAAGCAGCAACCTAATTGTAAATGAAGTGAGATTCGAGTGCTAGTAACATCTTGCTATTTCTGCTGTAATTCCAAGAGGAACATATTCCTTTTGCTGGCCCGAAGAATCAATTAAATCTCAGGTAGCACTCACTGGTAGACATCACCAGTTGCACGGGAATTGGACTAGACGTATTTTGGAATCATTCCAGAGAATCAGGTCCCACTTTGGAGCCCTTGGCGCCCCACCCAGTACAAATTCCTTCTTGGTAACAACAAAGGACTGCTCCCACTTCCAGCGCAAGGTTATGTATTTCCTAGATTACGTTTCTTCTTCTTGAAACTTGTTTATAATATTAGTGCTTTACACAAAAAAAATGTCGCCCTGAGTCTGCTGGCATGCTTAATATTGACAAGAGTATTGTTTTTTTCAGAATTTTTCCTTGGGTTGAGAATTCCTGTAGGCCCTGAGCAGCGATAGGCAAGACCATCGGTAGCAAGAGGCACAGAGAAACAAATCACCCGGAAATCTCCGATCGCTAATATAACACAGGTATAGGCGAGACTTCTGAGAAAAGCTGACGGGTTCGTAATATGATAATTTCAAAATTAAAACAGACAACCGTGTGGGCACCAGAAAAGAACAAAAATAGTGATACTCCAGTGCAACAAATAAAGCACTTCCGGTATTTAGGTTGTGATGTGACATATGAAGAAGATCAAGATATAAATAGAATGTTACATACATTCCAAGAAGTTTGAGGAGTAATACATAGAACATTTAAAAATAAAAATGCAAGAGAGACAAAACTGAGGTTTTACTCAGCAATGGCTCTACCAACAGTAGGTACTCTATGGAAGTAAGGCATGGACTCTTAAAATTAAAGATAAAAGCACAATTCGAGTCGAAGAAATAAAAAAATCCCCTCCTAGAACCGTCAGGTAGCACCAAAATGGACATGTTTCAACTAGCGTGCATGGAGATACTCTTTTTTTTGAGCAAGCATGCGCGCCACCTTTCCGGCATCTCAATACGTCACGAAACATAGAAGCACAGCTGAAAGGTAGATGGAAACAGAATGAAGGGGAAATGACGGAGAAGAAATCGTGGTAGACACGAAACTATTCGTCTCCCGTTCAGAGAAGCCATGAAAAACGCGTCAGATTAGACGATCGAAGGTAATCGAACCCAGGACCTCTCGAATGTGTTATCGAAGAGCCATCTCGCTCGGCTAATACGTAATTACTTTGCAAGTTTATTTCTCTTGCTTTTATTATCAACGTTATGAACATATGAATTTTCAATATCAACGGTTTCCTTTGTTTTAAGTTTAAAGTACTACCTTTTATTGTACGTACATTTATTTTCGATTTCAGTTACCCTTTTTATCAGTTTCAAATAGAAGTATCAGAACTGCTTTTTAGTGTTTGAGAACGTCATCTTGAATTCCTACAAGATTATTTACAATCAGCTCAACCAGAAAAAGGTCTGGCAAAGTATGTAGGGCCGCGCTGTGGCCGAGTGGTTAGATCATTCACTTCAGCGGCCCGGGTTCGACCCCAGGCAACCGCATGTGAGATTTGTGGTGGGTGAAGGGGCGTTGGGGCGGGTTTCCTCCGGGTTCTCTGGTTTCCCACGCCATCTCATTCCACCATGTTCCATGTTCATTACATGTATTATCAGTGTCACCTCCTGCGGTGCCGTATGTAGTAAAAGTGGACGTTAAACTATATAAAAAGTATGCAGTGCTACAAGGGACTGAGCGGAACAGCGGATGTGAATGCTGAACAGGGTCTATAGGACTTCAGATTTTCAATATTTCTCTAAATAGGTATCCTAGATAATAAGATGAGTGCTCTTGACAACTTTTCTATAGTTCACATAAGTTCTGTACTCGTTTTAACTGTCACATAAGTAGGCATTAATATTTAAAGTTATTTGCATCCACATACGCGTCAGCAAAGTGCTGAGATAAATTTATACCATGAAATCATCCCATAAAACCAATGACACTTTGTTCCCGTCCATTAACACGCTTCCGTTGATCAGCACCTTAGATACAGGAGAGCTCACAGAGATCTAATGAATGTCTGGCCACTTTCAGTGCAGAAATCACATAAAAGTGTTCCCAACATGGGTTCCTCTGGATAACTATCAGGAGCTGTTTGAAGCAACAAGAGACTTAGTTTGCTATGAATACGTTCTGAAGAATTGAGGTTTTTAACCATTCTAAAGCTGCAAGCTGCTGCGTGTTAGCTAAAGCTGCTGGTAACGTAAATTAGTTTATCACTGGCACATGTAATTTATTGTGCCCCTATTGCATGATGATGCTCTCAAGTTGGACCTCCAGAATTGCACAACGGTTTCGGCAGAGAGCAGGTGCAAGAGTTACCTCCAACGCTATGGTTGCTTAGAAACGAGGGAGTCACACTTCACGTTGTGCAAACTGGTGTCAGTGGAGATCTATTTGGGTCAGGACATTTGCTGTTGTAACAAATTTGCCAGTATGAGATCAATTCGGCACGCCATGCATACAATTTCATTATGCACTTCACCGCTAATTTAAGTCTTTCCTGAGAAAATTGATGTGAGGAATTTTCGGCATTTGAATACCTTGTATATCTGGAGATTTCCTTGAATAATTTTGTTCTTCGGTAACCATATGAATCCCTTTACCGCGTTCTGTTTTCATATTCGTAGGTCATGCCATCCTACACAAGATCTATCTTCATACCAGCAGATTTGTTATCCAAATTATCGTGTATAGATTAATTTGTTCCTCTTATTATCCCAGTTTTGTGGTTAACTTTGTACTGTTCTTCGCCTAAGGCGGGATTCTGTCTGGAAATGTGTACCAAACAAAGCAATGACAGACAACTTCTTAGCACCACGACAATCCCTCCAAGGTTGACTTTTTACTCTTGAGTAGTCTATTTTTCAAATTGAATCAGATCTGAAAGCTAAATTACCATGGATCTTCGGCTTACAGGAACTATCACTCGGCCAGCGCTGAGTGCGCACTGAGCTTCTCTCATCGCAGTCACACATACTTTGCTAGAGGCAACCTCGGTTACTCTCGGTTTCATTTGAGATTTTATTTAAGTTTATTTATTAGTACGTTGTTCGTACCTAGATGTGCTAAGAATTATAGTCACGTCCATATAATCCACAAGAAAAACCCAGAAGTCTACTCTAATGGTTAACATGCACTTCACCTTTGATCATCAGAAGCCTCTCAGGCAACACACACCGCGTGTGGGAAGTTGTTCTGGGAAGTTGCTTATGTTTAGCGCTACACCAATGAGCGTGTCACTTCAGCCAATGAAATCAAATGAATCAGAAATGACAGTTATTAACACCATGTGGAGTGAAACAGCGTTGCAACACCTCCCGTTTTCGCTCTCATTTTGTACGTTTTCTGGTGACCTTGGTAAATGTCCACGCGTAGAGTGCGAACGCTTACTTGGAGAAAACGTGATAACGTTGCTGTTTGCAACACTGAATATCTTCTTCTGAACAGACTTCGACAAGTCTCATGTTAACCATTAGAGTAGCACAATAATAAGTATAACACAGACTTATATAGATGTCCTGTGCTTGAAAATAGTGGCTGTGCTGGCCCTTGTAATGATAGGCGACCACGATATGAGTGCATTTGTAGCTAAACAGTTACGGAACAAGTGAGCGAGATTTCGGAAGTGCAGTCAGGTAAAGGAAACATCCGCAATTTCGAGTTGCATTTACTACTGAGGCTGAGGCGGGCAGCTGTAGTACATTTTCATTGTGCATCTGAACACTTTTGCTATCAGCTTGCTCCTATTCCCCTCTGATCGCTAGCATGATGACGTTATGCATTACCAACAAAGCAGTGGCGCCTTCCTCTAAATGCACTCATCGTGGCCGACATGGTTGACATATGCACATATCTGTGTTGTATAAACAAAAGTAATGTTTCGTTTCCACATTAAGATGTCGCACAAATACACCAAAGTTGAAATGAGGATATAGAATTTCACATTTTAAACTGTAAACCACGATAATTTTATTATTTCACGTAATAATGCAATGTCGCACTGTAAAATGGGTAAAAGTTTTACAAATAGCTATCTAGGCAATAACGTGGTTAACTGATGCTCTTATTGCAAGGAGCATTACTCAATTGCAAGTAATGGAATTCTTGCACACTTTATTAGGCTGTTATTCTATAAAAATCTTTTCAGAGAATTTAATTTTTCATTGAATTAGTCTCGTATAGGCCATACTTTGATACCATGAAGCAGAACAGTGGATCTGAGGCGAATTCTTCAATCAATAGTCATTTGTACTCAGATATGTAATAGGTTTTTCTGCATTAAAAACGTTTAGCCGTTGAAATAGTGGTTAATTAAATTCTGATGTGGTGTTTGCTGTAGTGATTGGTTTGATAACGCGAGATTATTAAGCTGCATACGTTAAAAGTGTCTTGTTACGTAGCAAATCTCATAAATTCCGTTTTCTGTTCTTCGTTACCGGAAAAAAGGCTTCATTACACAGCAACAGTAATGGATTTTTGGTGCCGCAAAACTGCTAAGGTCATAAACGACACACTGCCTATTTATTCCCTGTCTGTTATAAAAAAAAGAACATATTCAAAGTGAAATATACCTAATAAACAGAGTGTAATTATTATAAGAGTTAATAAAATATATGAGCGTCGATTTGATGTGAGATTTAGTAATATATGTTGCACTAGTTTTAACAGTCGTAAATATACACTCATTCAGACTCTTAGCAACTGGTGCCAGTGTGTTCTGCTTAAAACATTTTGTAAGTCGGGCAGACGCGATAAAGACAAGGACCCCGGATTATAAGCGAAAACTAAGGTTTTTACGAGACGAGCCTTACTCCAAATCAGTTCTCATGAAAACATATGAGCAGAAAGCGGTTTAGAGGTGTTACAAACATATTTATTCACCAATGAAGATGTTGAATTTATGCTAAAGTTCACGTGATGGAGGAAGATTACTAGTGATTTGGACAGCTACAGTTACAGACATGCGATTTGCTTGCTGAAGACGATGAACATGTTCCGAGTATGAACATAGGATTTTATTGTAAAACATCTAAGTGTCTATTTTGGAAACAGCTCGCAAAATACATAACACGGACCCGGATGTCAAGCTTTGTGTGGTCGGGATCAAACCACGCGTACGTAAACAAAAACAGTGCGTGTGATTTAACCCTTTCATGCCTGAATTATTTTGCTACTTATGCCGTTCTTCCTCTAATTCGAAACCGGTTTAGATTAGGCGGTCTGGGACACCTTCAGCCTGCTGGCTTGAATAGCCATGATCGTTAAGGCAACACGTAGTGCACTGGCCATGCACTCAAAGCCTGAGGTCGTGAGTTCGAGTCTCGGCAACCGCAGTCAAATGTGCCTGTGGTAAAGGACGGGGAGGGTCCATGTAAAATAATCGGTGTGATGGCATTTGACTGCGGTTGCATGGATTTTGCTTCTTTTCTTATAAAAAAAAACTACAATATAAATTGTAAAAAAAAAAAAATTTTTTACAATCCAAAACGTCTCGAATATGTATTTTTAATTGGTGACAGGCAGTATAACAAGAATATAGCAGGAAAAAAAGTTAAAACTAGTACAAATAGGAGAAAAAGCCTATGTATCCTATAATACACACCAGGCATGAAAGGGTTAAGATATTCAGGTACAAACGCCTACTTGGTTCCATATTGAAACATCACGACCTGAGAGAGAGAACTTCCACCCACGCAGTTCCTGCACAGCTTAACCATTCTTCCCGTGGTAAAATTTCTCTACACGTGGCTGTACAGATTATTGCAGTCTATTGAGATCCCGTAAACTGGGGCAGTCAAAACAAATAACACCAGATTCCTGGAAACGGAATGGATGAAAATTCTGCCTTTAGTATATAGCATCCCGTTCAGCAGTATAAACGGAAGTGCCAGATGGAAAGTAAATCTTGTGATCATATATGTATTTATGATCACTGCATATTCTAGACCTTGGTCTGTTTGAGAACCACCAGTATATAAAAAGTGGTATCCAGGAAAGTAATTTTTCAAAGCCGCAAAATGACACCACAAAACACACCGCAGTCTTGGGGCTATTTATCCATAATTATGTAATTTCCCAAATTTGCTGTCGTAACGCATGATTGAATAACATCTAAAGAAACTATAAACGTGTATTAAACGCGAGTTAAAATGGATAAGTTATTTCAGTACACAATCAGAATTGTTATACCCTGCGTCATGTTTGTAAGCGACCCACATGTTTACATGCAGAAGCCGATTCAGATCCTTGACCTACCTCAACGCAACGTTGTCGAGTTACTTCACATATGAAAAAGCTACTCGGAATATTCCTTTAATTCTTTTTTCGAAACTCTGTGATGTCCCATAATTACTACCGAAATTATGTCAGAAATACGTTACTCTACGCGTCTTACAAGTAACAAACTATTATCTTCGTACGTTGTTGAGGAATTACGCATCCAATTTGGATAAAAAAACATTTATTTTTTCGAAACTGGCTGATCAAAGAACAAAACGCCATTAGACTTTTTTGTTTCAATGTTTCTATGAAGCACATATCAGAAGGAATGTAATAAGTTCCCTTCTACCCTGTAGTGCTTCTTAATGAGTTGCTGGTCGGCTGCTATAGGCATATACGACTACCTGTAAATGAGAAGTAAACGGCAGTATTTTCTTGAGGGTTTACAAATTATGGCCATTGATTTGTTCACGCTACCAAAGCATTATTATACGCAGAAATCAGACTGGATAGATTACTCTGGAGAATTAAAGGACGTCGGGGTAGTAGGGTTCGCATGCCAGTCACATTATCACGTGGGTATAACCAAAGGTAAGAGTGTATAGATCTGCTAGAAATTCACACTTTCAGAACGGAGCTGTCACAGAAGATTTTTCAGCACATTAAAATGTTATAACCAAGAGGCAGATAAGCATAAGGTAAGGTTGCCTTCCTTGTACAATAGCCTGTTTATGTTGAAGGAGAGAGGGTGAGTGCAGGTGTAAACAACGGGCGCGTGCCTTCAGTGATCTATATGCTGTACATGACGACTGTTAATGTTTTTATTTCGCTAAAGAACACTATATTTATGTAAACTGAATACTATATAGTCTGTTAATTTCAGTGGATATTAATGTACATGAGAAGGTAGATCGTGAACGTTCTCCGCCTTTCACTTAAACAAAAACTATATCGGAGAAACTCTTTTCGACATCGCAAAGGTAATAGGTGCATGCGAATAATACACTAAATCACCGTCTGATAGATTTCTTGCACCTTTTGATCTGGAGAGCTTGGTTACTTTTTGCAGCAAGATATCTCCAACAGCATAAAGAGCAAGAGTTGCATTCAAGCTCTCATGCAGTTTATGTAAAACTATGCTTTGGTAAAAGATACGCACGTGAGATACTAAGTTTACAAGGATAGATGGATACGTTGAGGATTACACTACGAAGTACAGACAGACCACAATAGAGGGGAGTGTTCAAGAGAAATTGTGCTGATAATTTCTACTCTAGAGCAGTATGCGAGCGGTTAAACGGAATGTAGCGACAAAGGATGCAATGGAATGTTACAAACCAAGTAGACGTGGTTCAAACTCATAGTAGACAACACAGCAGTAAAACACTACTGTTTGACTGATGAGTCTTGAGTAAGTCCTCAGCATCTACTTCTATTACTTACCTACAGTAAGGCCAAGTATTGATTTCACAAATACAATACCGATATTTCACCAGAAATGCACAATTTACGACTCTCTTAATTAAAAAAAAAATACACACGTGATTCTGTGGATAGACAACCTCAAAAACGAAATCTTGGATCCGTAGAAGATGCTGAACATAAATGCCGAAACAAGATTTTCTAAAAAGAATCCACCTCCACAGAAACTGCCCTTTGCGTGATAAAGCGTTGCCATTTTTAATTCTCTCAAAATATTAATACTATTTTAGTTACAATACCTTGTGCTTTCTTATTGTCTCGACAAAATAAGTGAAGTTCTCTTTATTCTGAATGGCTTTTTTATAACTGGTAAATCGCAAAAGAGGTGGAATCATGAAAAAAAAAAAAAAAATTGAAAGCCGTAGCCGGGATTTGAACCACGGAACTTCCGCAGCGGCTGCTCTAACCTCTAAGCTACCATAGCCAACTTTGGCAAGACATTAAATTCCCCAACCTACTCGTACTTTTCCCGGTTAGACCACAAGGGAATATCACATCAGAGATAAATACCCCAAGGGCGAGTTACAAATCGTAAGTACTTTATCTCCCGGCAATTACTTATGCCAACAAACGTAATGCTGGTGTTTTTAAAATCTTACTTCGCAAAAAATGTAGATCCCATTAAAGTACACTGTTTATGTCAAATGCTTTTGTTTATTGAACCCTTTCAGAGATATTCTTTCTTATTCGTTTGTATGTTCAAATACATTTTCTCAACTCGCAAATCATTTTTTTGTCTTGTAAAGTGCATGCAATTTCAAAGCCATTACATAGCGACTCTCTCTTTTAATACTGCAACAACTCTGTATATGCTAATTTACAGTTATCCGAATTAAAGAATTAGAGTATGTAATAAGAAAAAACACCCAAATAACTGCGACGTATCAGACTTTCCAACACGAGAAGAGAAGTTGAGTATTCCATTAAGAAACACAGCATCAAATTAAGTATAACTTTTTCAACTTTTTCAACTTTTTCCTAAATGCATACCGTCTTGTACATAAATAATTTTAGCGTGCATTTGGGTGGTGAGTCATTGGAATTTTTCGTCTTCCTCACTTTAATTGGAGGAATATTGGTTTAGATTTTCTTAAATTTCCACGATAGCTGACTTTCCTTTCATTTCCGTAACACTTTGTTTCTTCAGGAAGTTGAATCAGAATGAAAAACTTTCCAATCTTGACCTACAAATGCCAATATGAAAGAACAATAATTGCTACGCATAATTCATCGTGTGATTAATTCACCTATCTAATCTGTAAGAGCGTGTTGATGGTGCGTTAGCACACAGGAACCGGATGAGAAAATTCAATGCACATTCGAAGGCATTGGTGAGGTTAGCGGTATCATAGAGCAGCTATTGGTATTGCAGAGCATCGGTATAAGCTCATAGTGTTTATGTATCTTGACGTTTCTCTGAATCTTTGAAATTCAATTCAACTTTGTACTTTTAGCATACTGTGACGAATGACAACGTAACAAATCCCACTTCTGACACCAAGGGACAAATGAGAGAAGTCCAGTTACTTTTTCTGTTTATTTTACAAAAAATTGAAGACAATACGCTAGTACCACTAGACTGTTCACATGATGCATGCAATAAAAACTGTTCCAGTACTTCAACTCCGACCCGACAATTAAATGTCCAAAATTGTCTCTGGTGGTACACATTCAAATTTCTTACGACCCTCAGTATACCCTGACACTTAAAACTAACTGCTAACAGCTGTCTCGTTTAACACTTAGTGACTTCGCAGAACTCTCTCGCCGCCGCATCCGCTTATATAGATGAGAAGTGTAGCAGAGACTTTTCTCGAACTTCTCGTAAATAAGCCGACAGTCGAAAGGTGTTTTTATTTGATATTCGCACTTATAGATGAAAAAGACAAATGTGGCATTGATTTCCACTCTAAAATAGTTCATTTTTCTCCCACAAGTGCAAATATAGCTGCAATTGCACTATTTTTAAAGTCATGAGCTTTACTTATGCTGGAAAAGTGCTACGTCAGCAAAAGCCTATCGATACCTTCGCTCTCAAATGGAGAATCATACTGTTGGAGAGAAACAACAGTTAGCGCAGTTATTAATGTGATCAGCAGTCAATCTAGTGCTATCGAATTCAAACCCTTACAAGGGCTTAAACGGTTTTTTCCCCTTCGAAATGGCGTGGACTTCCGGTTTCGATTCGTAGCGAATAGAAGCACTGGAGAACTAGCTTACAACGAAGCATTTGTCTGTCTAAATTTTAACATTTTTAGGTACTTTTACCTTAAACTTAGACATTAACAAGTAGACCGCTGGCACGTCACCACGGAGGCTCTGTAGGTGGGATTTCTGGTAGATGAAGCGTATTTTGTCCGGGTTTTCCGGTTTTTCCTGTCGTTCATTTCACCAACTGTCCCATCACCTTTCCTTTCTCCCATTCTCTGCCTAGCTTCTACATTGCGAAAACCATATTTATCGGTAAGGAAGGACTTGGGCGCTAACTACGTCCCATCTTCCACTTCTGCACCGCATTCATGACGCCCGTTGTGATAGAGGTTAGGGTTGTGGTGGTCGGGTTGTATGCCCTGACTCCGCATGGACTGTTGCGACGCGGATATTAAAATGTCAACCGTATTTCATCCATAGTAACGAAAGTGCTGTATTTTTTCTCCTTGAACTAACAATAGACTTAGGTGTAATATAATGTACATTTGTCTTGGTCCAGACTTAGAGGAATTTGCCTCTTTCAAGCGCGTGCTTGTTATCTAGTAAACTTTTATCCACATGTTTACATACCGGCGGCCGTGTGATCGATATCATTTTCTTCCTTGAAGGTGTTTGGTTGGTTTTATTTTGCTCACTTGTAGGTATTTTGAGCGAGGTGTTGCAAGTTTGTTTGCAAAGGTTCAAAAAGGCAAACTGTTTATTG
Source organism: Tenodera sinensis (assembly GCA_030765045.1). Classification (NCBI taxonomy): domain Eukaryota; kingdom Metazoa; phylum Arthropoda; class Insecta; order Mantodea; family Mantidae; genus Tenodera; species Tenodera sinensis. The sequence continues at coordinate 134,237,972 of CM060967.1, forward strand.
GTCTTTGTCTTCGGATTTATAAATACAATACAATCTCCTTGATGTTCTTGGGATTCCTGGCAAGCCAAACAATCAACAGTGAAAACCATTGAATATTCCTTGAATATTAGATCAATCAAATACAAGAGTTCAAGCAAGACTAAAATATATTGTAATAAAAAGCGTTGAAACAAAAAGACTGAGTTGTCTATTGTTCAGATTTATTTATTCTCTTGTTCTCTTATTTCTTATGTGCTTAGAAGACCAAAGGTAAAACACGAAAGTAAAACGTAAACGGTTAGAACTTTAAAAAGTGGAAAAATCAGCGGTAAAACAGTAAAAACGGTTAAAACATTAAAAATTAAATTATAGAATACAGCTGATTCAATGATATTAGGAAAGCAAGAGTTTTTCTCAAGGTGTGAGCAGGACCATGTTTCTTTCGTAATTATGGGGATTTCATCGGGAAGTTTGTGAAAATAGATTCTGTTGCTGATAAGAAGAAATCTGGAAGGCCAAAGGTGAGGTGCTTCATGGAAATAATGAAATAAGTAGAAATAATAATTATGGAATTAGTAGTGTCGCACAGGTATCGAATCCACTTCAGATGAGTAATAAAACAGTTTGGAGAATTCTAAGGAAGTATCTTAGCCTGTGTCCATATAAACCAAACCAACGTTTCCAGTCAAAGAAGCTGACAGGTATTTTGCAGTATTTGTGCTAGCTGAGATTCAATAATCAAGCCACTTACGTTGTTTAAAACACTGTCCGAATGGTTAACAGTAAACTCAGCCTTCTGCATTGTTTTCAAGTAATACGAAGTGCCTATAGTATTTTTCGTTCAAGCTCTATTTACTTCTGAGGCTCCAACAATGTTTTTTTTTAAGCTTTGATAAACATGAACAAAGTATGGATAGTTTTCTGTGGCTGTTTATCTTCCTCTGTCCTACCCACGCATGTATTGATCGCTTACTGCGATGAACGCATTTCAGAAAAGAAAGCAAAGCAAAATAATGAATAAATAAGAAAAGAGAAGGCACCTGCACGCGCCGTATTTCGTGACCCTGAGAAAAGTTCTGGCAGGTGGTTCAGTTCCGAGTCACTCAGTCAGTTGGTCAATGTTTTCTTCTGCTTGACCTCACGAACATCAGAACATCACATCTCATCACGCCCACGGACACAGGCATGTCTGTTGCGGAACCAACACTTCCTTCACAGTGCGGCCAAGTTTGCATTATGCTGCTGTTGTTAATGGGACGCTACAAGGCGCGCAAATCCTTTACTCATATCTATGCAGTAGCTGGTATTTAATGCTGAATTGTAATATGAACTTGTATAAAGTATAAATTGTAAGCTGATAAGCAGCAAGCAAACAAAAAAATCTAACAGCTGGAAGGCTATTTCACCGAAAATATATTTACGTTTACAGACTCCCTGAATCTAAACAAACCATTCTTAGGAGATCGTACGTGTCCGTCTGTGAACAGCGTTAACTCAAAATCGAATGGTTAGTTAAATACCAAATATCGTATTTAAATTAAGGATGCAACTCGAAAATTTTCAAGAAAATTCCCCCACCCCGGACTGCCCTTGACATGAAATATTTTCCGAACATTTTTATTTTCTCAAAAATGACTAACGATTATAATTAAAATACCATATGTTTAAGATATTTATATGACAAATGAAATGTATATATTGAATTTTATGGGTATGTCCTCGGATGTGCTGTGTGGTCTGGGTGACTTTTGCATAACTAGCAAACTGGAAGAGATAGACAAAATCTTACTGCACAAAAAATGTAGATCTCGATAAAGAACGCAATTTATGTGGGATGCATTTTTGTGGAGTAAACCATTTCAGAGATATTCATGGTTATTTTACTGAATTTTGCAATAATTCTGTTTTTCTCAAATGAGAGGTCCTTATTCATTTTCTCAACTTTTGGCCATGTAAAAAGAACGGAATATCAAACTCAACACATATCAAATAGTTTTAAAAGTTTTGACTATTGCTCAAAGCCTCCTGTATTCCTATATTCTCCTTGCACCTACAACGAAATAAGAAACAAGATAATTTCTACAAATATTTTTCTGGATTAACACGAAGAAGATATAGGAATAGTTTGTACAAGAGTAGAGAAAGTCATGTGAGTGTAACACATCACACTTTTCGAAACAACTGACATACGATTATTACCACCACTGTTATATAACAAAATTGAAAGTAAATATACCAGGAAATTTTCTATTGCAGACCTCCAGAAAGAAGAAAATTAATTCAATGCTTGAATTACCGTAAAATGGTTGCCGTAGCCATAAACTTCTTCAACGGTGCAGAAAATTCCAAGTGCAAGTAAATAGTTTTTCTCTTCACTGCTCCACTGAAATCCTGCGTTTCCAAATTCTCGAGAACATCAAGAGAAATTAGAAGTGGTGTCGCGTTCTTGTTAAGCCATGCATGCTATTCTAAATTGGTTTAATTGAACAAAAAGTATGTTAATTGCGGTTATATATAATGTAATAACTTTCTACGCTTCTAAAACGTGTCACGTTCTTTTATTTGTGATATAGAAAGTTACAGGAGGACAGCCGCAATTATTGTCGGCCTTATATTTAGCCACAGAAAGGAATATTCTTTGAAATCTATTTCCACGAAACTCAACACCAGAAATGAGAACCTGAATGAACTATTGATAATTAATCCTCTCGCTTTTTACGGATGACAGGGAGATATCGAATTCTAGCAAAAGAAATACTGTAATGAGAGATTTTACCGGGAATACTTATGTTAATTTCTTCTGAATATGAAAAATCTGATGTGTTGCACTCGTGTAACTTTATTTACTCTTGTACAAATATTCTTACAAATGCTTATTCCTCGATCTACTTCATGTTACTCGAGATAAACATTTGCAGAAATTATCTTATTGCTAAGGTTCTTCTAGGAGCAAGGGGAATATAGGAACACACTAGACTTTGGGCGATAGTCAAATCTTTTAAAGCTGGTCGCTGTAAGAATATCTTCAAATTCCATTATCTTTGCATAACTAAGAGATAAAAAATGGATGACTTCGCATTTGAGGAGACTATAAGCATTGGAAAAGAATAATTAATAAGTCATCCAGAAAGAAGAAGACTTCTGAGGACTTTCGTGTAAAATTCAAACTGTAGTCATATTATCATTTATCATAAACATATAACTTAATCAACACATTAGTGCCATTTTTGATTAAATCACAATTTTGCGAAAAATGTTCCATGTAATGGGTAATATGTATTGGGGGATTTTCTTAAGAATCTTCATGTGTCATCCTTGAAAGACGGTATTTTATCGACTTTTCGTTTTTGAAGTTTGGCATTGACAGACACACATACAAATACACACAACTATATACTAATTCTCAAAATAGTATTTTTTAGATTCAAAGATATCAAAACATGTATTTGCGGTGAAATCTCGATACCAAAGTTTGGGGCTAACGCAATACTTCCCTACATACTATACGCAATAGAGAATGTGTAGCAATTAATATTTCTTACTATCACTCGTTGGTGTTGTAATATTATGCTATTGTATTCCCTGGCCTAGCTGCAATTGGCGAGTGTGTAGAATCCTTTTAAATTCTACCTATCCAGGGCGCGGTACGGATGAACTACTTTTGTATAAAGTTGCTTTGATTACTCTTTATTGATATTAATAATCACTTCTCAAACAGTAATCTTCATACTTTTCACATCGTTAAATAATCCGCTAAATTGGCGGATTCGTCGTTTTTAAACAAATCAATTTACACGTAATCAATCCTTTCGATTAATGTTCAAATACTATGCAGAACGTTCTTAGTGCAGTTCAAACTTCACGAATATCACTTAATTGGTCGATAATCGTACTTTTTAATATACTTATTCGCATTTAAAGACAAAAGTCAATTTCAAACACTTCTTTGCTCCATTAATTAATTGCAAGAAGAAAAAAGAAAGTTAACATAGGCCAGCCATATAACAAATTATTACAGGAGGCTGTCTATGCTTCCTATATTATATATTCTAGATACAGAGAACTTATAAAGAAATAAATTGTTGTAGAAGGCTTACTGAGAAATACTATCTCAAAGCAACAAGCAGGCATATAGGTAATTGTGTGTGTGTGTGTGTGTGTGTGTGTGTGTGTGTGTGTGTGTGTGTGTGTGTGTGTACGAGCCGACACAGGGAGACCAAATCTGTAATCGTCAGCGACCCTGCCCACTGCTGTTGTCTCTCCTCAGGTCCGACCACCCGTCGTATCCTCTCATATCACCTCTCCCTCCCAGGAGGGCACTCTGTCAGACATAACCACAAAAGCTTTCATTAGTCAAGATGCTAAGCACCCCCTCTGAATCTTGTGTATCCTATCCTAACCATGCTTGGATTACCTGCCCAAAGTCTCTAACCTAAATAGTTGCGATTCTTATTTATGGCGTTCTTTGAAAGACAGTGTTTCGTTGCAGCCTTCGTACACTACGCGAAGTTAGATAATAACATCGTGCAAGAAATCCATTCTGAGCTTAGGCAAGTGAACGAGATCATTTTTACGAGATATGTTGCCTATTTGAGAGCAGGAGGTCGCATCCACTATAAGGTAAGGATTTTAGTGCGCTTCTGCCGGAATATTTCCCCGGCGACCCTCGGTTCTCTCGGGCAATGAATGGATTGCCGTATATTACAATGACCCTAGGTTCCTGACAGTAAGAAGCTGTTGTAGCAGTGAGGACAGGTAATGTGGACTGTTGGCTCAAGGTTCGTTGTTTTACTTCTCGTGACGTTGTTGCCTAACTTGTCTATATTTGCCCAACTAGTCTTATCTCGGGTATTGAGAGTTAAATAAAGGCACGTGTTACTCTTCTCTGGACTTTTTCCAGTTAAACAATAATGAAGTTACATATTATCTTTGGCAGGACCATTTCGTAATTCCCCAAATTACACTGTAAACTTTCCGCTACTTTGTCAAGATCTAAGATGAACCTACATCTAAATTCACACGTTTTCCATCCACACTCACGTGAAGTATTGTTCTTGAAAATCAGAATTGGAAGAAAGTTTCTCGGCATTGAATATGTTGTACTATCTGCCGAACAGATGCTCATTTGTACGTATAACATGCTTTCCCATTGACTATGATCTTCACTTTTCATAAAAATAAAACCACTCATATACAGGATGGAAGGGAACTCATTACATTCCTTCTAATATGTGCTTCATAGAAGCATTGTAAACAAAAAAGTCTAATGGTATTTTGTACTTTGATCAGTCGATTTCGAGATGTAAATAGGTCGGGCACTTTCGCTTTCGTGTAATATTTTGGGAGCTAACGCTTGTGATTGGCCTACACTCGCACAGTAAACACGTTTATGTACGGAGCTAGGGAAAGTGACACCCACACAATCTGCGGTGTTGCCAGGTTGCAGGAAATGGTCAGAGACAAAAACGTAAGATACAAAATGTGTCTCAAATACCGAGATCTACCACTGGTTTAAATTAATTTAAAGACTTCCCTTCCACCCGGTATATTTTAGATTGCATCAATTATTTACTTACGTACCTATCCATATTTTCTATTTCATCTGTTTCTCTATAAAGTTATCGTTTTCTTTATTTCTTAATTTAATCTAAAGTGAGGAAGAGGTTCTAGATGAAAATCGCTGTATCTAGCACCACAGAACGAAAAAGCAATCTGACGTAGATATTCAGGGATGTTTTGTGAAAATTAAATTCCACTCTATTTAACAAAGCAATGCTGGGCTTAAATATAATAAAACATTTAATGCTTTAAAACACGAGTGGATTGTATCAGTAACAGATTACGGAGTTAGAAAGTAATAGACCAAAAGCCACGAGGTAGGAGATTGGACTATTACAGTAAAGAAAGGGCATGCCATAAACAACCTTGCCTCTATTTTTAGACTTAATTGCTGGGACATCTATATTCCGGTAGCAATTAACATGAGTATGCTCATTGCATATAATGCTGTGAAGTCACGACAGTTCCCGCTTAACAATGCACGCGGTTACGCTCTGTAGTCACAAGCATACCAATCGCAAAAACAGTAACTGGATCTTCCTTTCATTTCAACAGCGGAGCAAAAGCACTACAGGACGAGAAACAAGATAGAATTGAGTTGCATTTCTTTTGTTGGCGTTCCTTTTTTAATTCAGCACTTCGAATAGTCTGAGTTTAACACCATCGAAATGGCTCCCCGGTGAAGTGTGAGGCTCGCATTTGAGAGGTCCTGGGTTCGACTCCGCTGGAATACCCATTCTGACCTTGGATTTTCGTGGTATCTAAAAAGTTGCTTAGGTGGTTGGTATTCTGCCACGATTTCCTTTTCTTTATTTCCCTTCCACTCCGCTTCCTTCTCATAATTCATCTGTACTTCTAGATTTCGTGGAGTATGGAGGTGCCGGACAAATGGCGCGGATGGCAAACAGTATATTTGATCGACGGATCGTTCATCAACCTCTCTGGGTAGCTCTAGCAGTGGAATGAGTCTTCGAGCCTGGATCTTTAAGGACTTCCACGCGCCTCTGTAGTTTGCCTCTCTGCGGCCTTTTGTCTCTTAAGGTTCCTTCATCTCATCCCTTCCTCCTGGGGGCGATAACCATGACCAAAAGCCTGAAATGCTGTTCAAAGATACCCAGGCTTCACTGAGTTGAGGTTTAAACATTTTTTGCCACGAGGGCAATTAAAAATCACGAAAAAGAAACTTATCCAGACAACTTACACCAAGCGAGATGCCAATAGATCTTCCAGGTTTTCATAAAAATGCCTAAGGCAAGGTTTAATTTTAAACTAAGAATAAACGTGATGCTTTAACTAGAAATCGGTACTTGCCTAATCCGTGAAGTAGTGACGTGGCAAGAAGGAATGTAGGTAGGAAGAAGATTATGGGTTAACAAATATATCTTTCTTTCGCACTTTTATTTACTATCCGAGATCCACTTGGCAGTAAGAGAAGCTGAATCACTAATGTACTTACAGAAATGATCGTACAAGTCGAAAATTTAAATTCGCATGAGGAAAAGTTAGAGATATAAGTGGGAAGAGAGAGGAATAATAACTATTACCTTGGATTAATTGCGCTAAAGTCCTTGGGAACGAACCACTTGAATACTTCTTTCGGACTGTGAAGGAGCCCCATTCATAGGCTGAGGATGAATCTTAACCAGCAGCTTTATAACAAGGTGGCATTGTTAGGCCAATCAAGGGGTCGGCAACCGCCTGCCAAATGGACAAAATTAGTCCTAAAGTTAAATTCTTCTTCAAAATAAAATGGGAATACTGACTTTTCATCCAAAGCTCCCAAGTTCAACTCCCAGTAGGAGGTGGGAATTTTTATTTTACTTAGGATTGGTTCTTAGCCTCCATAGAGTATAGAAGTGTGGAAGCGACAGTGAAAGTGCTGTGCAAACCGTGCCGAAAACCTACAACTTGACCTAAAAGTTCAAAGAGTAAAAACAGAATCAAATGTTTGTCAACGCCCCCAATTTGACCATAGCACTTAGAGGGTCTGTAGAAATAAAGGGGGGAGAGCAAAACAGATTGGAAAAAGTATTCATTTCTCTTTCCTTTCCTTTTTTTTTTTTTTGGGGGGGGGGGTGGTGTATTGCATTTTAACGGATTTTAACCTTATTGGACGATGAATAAAACGAGTGATATGATACTTAAATCACCCGGGGTCCATACGGCTTCATCCATGTATTAAATTAATTTCAGATATATAAATACGAACATATACCGAGAATAGAGAATTATAGTAATATTCATTTGAGTGAAGCATTTTGTATGAAGAATCCGAGGCTATAAAGGTATAACATTTTTCAGCCTCGGTTCAGATAAGGCTGGGTATGAAGGTTTTGGCTCGTGATGTATACTTATATAGAATTAAACAGCTTAAGTATAATTTTCGAACAGTCCCCACATACATCTTACCATTTTACAAGACATTATGTTCGAAGGAACAACTACAGCATGTTGCGACCATTTTCATTCGTAGAATTGTTTAATCATTATTAACAGCAGATCCTTCGTCTCGACGAGTGGCCCTACTACGGGAAGTGCTTGCCCTGCACTGCGCTGCGCAGTTTCTAGCCGGTTCTGTGCCCTCTACAATTTATTTCCTCACCGAATGCTGGCAAATAGTTAAAGTGAGATTTTTGTTTAGAGTTTGATGCGTTGCGAGACCACCTGTTTCAGCCTTATAATGTGTTAGTGGTGCTAAATACTCTGGCACATAGAACCTTCACAAGCAAGTCTTATTTGATTACAAAATCTGGTAACCAAGACGGCGCCTTGTAAACAGATTCCCTGCTGTTCAAGCGCCTCAGAGAGAAATGGTTCCTAATCTATTCTTGATGAGAAATAGAAAGTTAATGTCCGTTTTGTTGCAGAGGAAAAAGTTGACGATATCGGAGAAAAGTTTGAACGAATCCCAAAGAAATCCCTGAAAAGCTTCCACAGGAATACGGAATTTCATTAACCGCGGCTTATATTAGATTGCGTTTTGTGGGTTCGTTGATTAACATAGAACATGCCAAAAATATACACAATTACATAAAAAATTATATGCACAAGGTGAGCAGAGTTTAAACATAAAACTACTACATTTAGATTTTATTGTCTGGAATGCCACTAAATTTTAAATTAACACCGTGCAGTTGGTAGTGGATGTTAATGATCACTAGAGGGAGGATTTCAGGTTACTCTTGATTGGAGCATACTGTCTTGGTGTGTGTTTACTGAGAACAGACTGTAAGTAAATATACGAGGTACACCATGAAAGTGATCAATGATTTAGATTTCAACGAGAAGTATCCAATTCAATATGCAAAATTCCTAATTTCAGTGGATCTATGTGATTGCTTATCTAATGTCATAATCTCCTTAGAAATATCTGAGTTACATGTCAAAGACATGTTAGCAGAGCGGAGGAAGTATCTGAAAAATTAAGGAAGTCAAAAAAGGAGAAGTTAGCGAAAATATGAACGATGAACTCCAGAATGCATTACAAAAAATCTGATGTATTGAACTTACATGACTTTCTCTACTCTTGTACAAACCATCCTTTCAAACTCTTATTCCTGTATCTTCTTCGTGTTAGTTTAGATAAACTTCTGCAGAAATTATCCTATTGCTTATTTCATTGTAGGAGCAACGGGAGTATGACACTGCAGTAGGCTTTGAGCGATAGTCAAATTTTTTAAAGCTTTGAGATTACGTTCTCTTTGCACGATTAACATATAAAAAATGAATAACTATGTTCTATTTGACTGAAGTGCAAGTTAAAATAACAAGGAATATCTCCGAAATGGTTCACTCTACAAAAAATTATTTATAAATAAATTGTATTTTAGCAACATCTACATTTTTTGTATAGTAAGATTTGGTCTATCTCTAACGGTTTACCAGTTATTCAACATTCATCCAGAGTAAATAGAATTACATGGGCTATAGCCAGAAAATTCAAGGTGTCCATTTCATTTGCCATAAAAATATCTCAAACACATGTCATTTTAATCAAAATCTTTAGAGCGATTTTCAAGAAAATAAAAATTTTCCAAAAATGTTCCATTTAAAGGGAATGTTTCATTTAGGATGGAGCAATTTTCTTCAAAATCTTCGTGTAACATCCTTGAAAGTCATTGAAGTTAAATACCAGCTTTGCTTTTAACCGACTTTTCGTTTTTGAGTTATGCTGTCCACAGACTAACACACACACGGACCTTTTTCTAAAAATGTTTTTCTGGATTCAGGGGGCCTCAAAATATATATTTTCGCTGAAATCTCGACATCGAATTTTTGGGTGGAATACAATGCTCCCTCCACTTTACTAAAAGTAGTAGAGAAAGTAAAAAACTGGCCTTTCAACAATGTGTGCTGTGTTTTGCTGCAAAAAGGAACCGAGCCCTCCCGATGAAAATGTTTAAAAAATAAATGAGACAGTAATTTAAGCATTATTCGCATACATCTCTTTCAACGTCGAAAGGAGTTTCTCACGATATAGGTTTTGTTTAAGATAGAAGTGGAGAACGTTCACGTTTGACAATCTCCCCAGTGCAATTAACTGTGCAATTATGCAGTATTCACTTTACATATATGTAACGAAATAAAACATTAACATGCTAAGCATAGTATAAGCATTTTTTTGATACAACCTGTACTAACATTGCAGACAAGCGCCAGTTGTTTACATCTGGACTCACCCTCTCTCCTTCAACAGTCTATAGTGCAAGGTAAGTCAACCACACAAAATCCGTTCAGGCTGATGCGCCCCTTGAAGATCACTCTGTTGACTAGCTTTTGATTGTTTTTACGGACAAGCGATGGTTTTATTTGCTTGAATAGGAAGAATTAACGCAAATTTTCTTAAAGAGGTGGCGGTAACAGTACATAATTTCCAACATCTATACGAAGGTATATGGTTACTGTAGTTAAGGGGCTTTGAATATACAATTTCACCGGCAAACAGCGTGCTTCCTGGTGCCAAGAAAATGCCCGTTAGGCCGGCCGCGCGTCCAAACAAATGCTCTATAGTTGCACGCAGGACAGAATTTGAGAATCATAAATCACATTTGACTTAATTTCGTTTTATTATTAGAATGTATCTTTCAGGAACTGAGTGTGTGCTGTACTTAAAGGTATTTCTTAAAGGAGATACGGATTAACGAAAAAGGCTAACAGAAGAGACCTTTTACGCAAAACCCAGATCACCAGCAGAGCTCAGGAAGTATCCTTTAGTGCCGCATTCACTTCCAAAGTTTCCATGCAATGTCACAAGACATTCCAAGATCTAAATAAGTTTGGACTATTAAATCAGACACAAAACTTGTCTGGTTTTCTATTTAAAACCAGTTTTCCTGAGGAGGCTGGATGGATAACAGTGTCAAGGAAAAGGTGGTCAGTTCCACACAGATATTTAGGAGTATCTCGTTAAAGGAAACATGTTTCAGAAGGAAACTGATGCAGATAAAATGAAACAAAATTCGGCGGATTGCAAAGGAACTAAAGGTAAACCTCGCTTTCATTTCTTTGCCACTTAAGATTCCTTTGCCTTGCGAAAGCTTGGACTCAAGTGCTCTTTAGATGCATTATGTACACACTCTTGCCGCAGGATTACACACAGTTAAGGAACGCTCGCACTCAAGAATTTAAGGGTGCTGGATACTGACAACAACTCAAATATTCTCTCCAACAAGTAAATATAAGCAATTTTCTGCAAGTTAACTTGTTTGAATGTTTATGAAAATTGCTGTACATGCCAAAACATTTTTCCACCCAAAAATTCGATCTCACCGGAAATATGTTTCGAGGCCCCCTGAATCAAAAAAGCATAATTAAAAAGGCCTGTGCGTGTGTATGTGTGTCTGTCAGTCTGTGGACAGCATAAGTAAAAACGAAAAGTTGGTTAAAAACCAAAGTTGGTATTTAAGGTTAATGTCTTTCAAGGAGGCGACACGAAGATTTTGAAGAAAATCGCCCCACCCTAAACTACTCTTTACATGGAAAATGTTTCGAAAATGTTAATTTTCTTAAAAATGGCTCTAACGATTTTGATTAAAGTGCCATGTGTTTGAGATATTTTTATGGCAAGTGAAATGTATATCTTCTATTTTCTAGCTATACGCTATGCAGTCCTGTTTACTCTGGATGACTTCTGCATAACTGGTAAACCATAAGAGATAGACCAAATCTTACTATACAAAAATGCAGATCTTGCTAAAACACACAATTTACGTCAAAATAAATTTTTGTAGAGTGTACGAACCATTTCGGAGATATTCCTTGTTATTTCTGTAAGTTTTGGATAACTTATACTTCTGTCAAATGGAACATCGCTATTCATTTTTTAATATAAACTGTGCAAAGAGAACGGAATTTGAAAACAACTTACTTTGACGTATTTACGAGTATATACGTGCCAAGGGAAGGGCAGATAGGCAAGGAAAGCAGGAAAGTTGCACTTCTTCACACCTCCAGAAATGTTAAATACACTACAAGTTGTGTTTGTACTTAAGTTCTGCGCTCTAATTTTATTAAGCGCTAGGACATTCCTGAGATTTTCTGAAATAACCGCAGAATGTTCAACAAATCTAAACCACAATGCGTCAGCTAAGCCCCTAGGATGTTCTCTGTATTCATAAAAACATTCTTTAGCCTCGGCTGCGGGAACAATTCTGACAAGATAAACTATATATCACCTTCACATGGTATTTACCCAGTCTCTTCCACTTTCCCTCTCTTTCAATTCCTCTTTCGGCATTCTCAGATCTCTATCTGGTAATTACATGCCGATGAAGACATTATTATTGATCACTTGAGACGGGGGAGCCGAATAGCGATGGAATTTCTTGTTTGCACACTCCACTAAATCACGCAGCAGGGTTAAAACACCTCTCTCATATTCTTTTGTCTTTCGTTTTTTAAAAGTCGTTTATCTTTATCTTGCAGGAAACGCTGTTGGAGAATTTCATTTCGAAGATGGTGCCTTCTTTCTGCAAATATTGTAGTGGCTCTACTACATATTCTGAGTTCATAATGTTGAAAATCTGGCTCCGCAGTCCGTTCATTTGAACACTGTGTCAAAATAAATAAATAATAATAACAATAATATGTGACGCTGGGCGTGGCGTAAAACAAAGGACTGTCCGGGTTACGCCACTTTAAACTACATACCAGGGCGGCGAGTAAAGGCAAAAGGTCAAGTTTCCCCAGACCAATCACGCGAACAAACACCTGACTAACAATGAAGTGGCAACACAATGGATTTCCGGAGCCTTCGAGAAAGATCCAGCTGCGTCATCGCCGATGCGTTTCTGGAGGTCGAGAAAGGTACGTGTGACGTTATCCCCTCAATATAAGGAGGCGAGGAAACAGCAGAGTAAACTAGTTACAGTTACCGACACGAGTCGGTGAGTGTGCGACAGCTCTGCGTGTGTCGCTGCGCCGTAAAGAAAATTTAACGATGTTGAGTGATTGTATCGTCGCGGTTAGTGTGTGAGAGACAGAGGAATTGAAAAAAAGACACTGAAAGGAATGAAGTAAGGTTACGAGAAGTAAAACTAGTGAGTTGTGATAGCCCGAAGGACCAGTCTGGGTTGACCACGAAAATAAAACTGTGTAGAGGACAAAAAAGCGATTGAAAAATAACCGGACTCATTGTGTCGTTTTGTTACAATAACAATAATAACAAAATAATAATAGTAATAATAAATAAAACTAAAACATAAGAGCCAGGGGAGGGGATATGTCTCTAAGAGAGAGCAATTCTTCTCTAGCCCGAACGGGAGAGTTCAACATGGAAATATTAGGAAACCCTCTAATAGCATCGTATTTGGTCGCTCTTTCCATTTCCTCGTCTCATCCCTTACTCCCAGAAACTCAGCAGGGGTAAAACACGTAAAATTACTGTACAAATGCTTTTCTGCTCCTGGGGCACACAAACCAGTTTTGATTACAATGAATAAAAATCCCAGAACTATTTGTCTCTTCCTGTTTTGAATGTGTACCCTTTAAAAAAATACGCGGTTTCAAAATATCTCCTAGCGCTGTCTGTTAATTGAATTTTGAATCGATGCGGAGTTCATCACAAAACACCGACGTCCACGGTTAAATTTTTTATGATATCAAACTGGGCTATAAATGTCTAAAATCAAAAGTTAAAATGATAAAATAGACCAGAAAACCTACAAAACCAGGAATTTTCAACTGCATTTAATTAGTACAGCATACATATAACCAAGTTTGTGCACACAATTTCACTAAAAATAAAGTCACTGTGAAACTTTATTTAGACACGAATTGTGTATTTTAACGAGTCCAACATTTTTATAGTAAGATTTGGTCGTTCTCATACGGTTTACCAGTTATGCAAAAGTCATCAACACTACACAGAACTACCTGAGCTATAGCCAGAAAATTCAAAATACGCATTTCATTTGTCATAAGAATATCTTAAACATCTGGCATTATGGCATCGTTAGATCTATTTAGGAGAAAATCAAAATATTGAATAAGTGTCCACACACACACACACACACACACACACACACACACACACACACACACACACACACACACACACACACACACACTTGCGCGCGCAGGTCTTTTCTAAAGTGTGTGTGTGTGTGTGTGTTTTTTTTTTTTTAATTCAGGGGTCCTCAAAGCATATACTTGCGGTGAAACCTCGAGGTCGAATTTTTGGTTCGAATACAATACATCCCCTACTTACTATAAGTAATAGACAAAGTACTAAATTTATAACCTGTGCAAATGTTCTGTCGGATAAAAATGTCTAAATGTCAGGAAAAAATCTGATGTGTTGCACTCACATGACTTTCTCTACTCTTGTATTAACCACTCTTAGAAACTGTTATTCCTATATCTTCGTGTCAGTTGAGATAAACATTTGTTCAAATTCTTATTGCTTATTTCCTTGTATGTGCAACGGGAATATGGGAATACAGTAGGCCTTGTGCGATAGTCAAATCTTTTAAATCTTTCAAATTCCGTTCTCTTTGCACGCTTAACATATAAAAAAAAATGAACAACGAAGTTCCATTTCACGAAAGTTTTAAGTTTTCCGAAACTGACACAAATGACAAGCAATACCTCCGAAACGCTTCACTCTACAAAAAATGTATTCAGACATAAATTGTGTGTTTTAACGAGATCTACATTTTTTTCTATAATAAGATTTTGTCTATTTCTTACGGTTTACGAGTTATCCAAAAGACATGCAGAGTAAACAGGACCACATAGGCCAGAAAATTGAAGATATATATTTCCTTTGTCATAAAAATATCTTAAACATATAGTATTTTAATCAAAATCATTTGATCCATTTTCAAGAAAATCAAAATTTTCGAATAATTTTCCATGTAAAGGGTAGTTTAGGGTGGTGCTATTTTCTTCAAAATCTTCGTGTCGCATCCTTGAAAGACATTAAACTTAAATACCAACTTTGGTGTTTAACCGACTTTTCGTCTTTGAGTTATGCTGTCCACAGACAGACAGACACACAAAGTCGGAACTTTCTCTAAAAATGCTTTTTTTGGATTCAAGGGGTCTCAAAACATTTCCGGTGAAATCTCGACATCAAGTTTTTGGGTGTTATAGAATACTTCTACTTACCAGTAGAGAAAGTAAAAAAATGACCCTTAAAACGCACTTAACTTCACCCGAAATGTCATAAGCCACGTATATTTTCTACTTAGCAACATCAGAAAAAACATGCAAGCCATAGAAATCCGACCCTACTAATGATTAATACGGTGTAATTTATTTTAGAGAACAAATGGCCTGTGGTTTGCCACAGCAAACTGTATGGAACAGCTCTGAGAAGTGTCCCCTTTAAACCCAAGAACGCAATCGTTTGTTAAGTGGATGGCTATTCTAGCGAGAAATTTTAACTGACATGGCCAAGGTTTACATTCCGAGTTCATTGTCCTCTCTGCCCATCCTCAATATCATTCTTTAATAAGCAGACGGGACATTTAATGTTCCCGACCTGAGAAGTGACCGCATTGGTGTCCGGGTTAGAGGTTAAAAACATTATTCAAGATCCCTGATGGGTAAATAACAATGAAAGTACAAGTGAAGACTGAATTCCAGACAAGGGATCTCCCTTCCTCGGTGGATAGCTGATCTCGAGAATAGGTTCCAGTTTTGCCCTGGTTTGTTTCTGATCTTTTTTATCCATAACGATTGCCAAAGCTAACGTAAACCGAGAGATGTAAATAAATATACACAACGTGCTTACAGGCATCCAATAAATGTTTTTAATTTTTAAAAGTAAAATCGAAGACTCCATGGATAAACTGCAAATCATTCAGCAATTCTTAAAGCATTTTTATTCCTTCTACAAAATCACAATATGAAGATTTCACCATAAATGCTTACTATGAGATTGCCTGAATAAAGAAAAAACATGTTCAGGAAACGTTTCCGCGCCCTTGTGTCTTTTCATCCTCATTTTTATTAAAACACTGTACGTTTTAAGATATTTGTATCACTAATAAAATGTATATCTTAAAGATTCCGCAAAGAGCCTGCAGAAAATATACCGAATATATATCATCTGAACGTCTAAACCAACAATTTTGTTTCTGATACTATTTGGAGGGAGGGGGCATTAGACATGTCTTTATTTGTTTTATATTTTCACCAGTTCTGTTATTGTTTAAGCTTTTAAGATACAGCTGTTTCTCGCGATCTTATACAACGAATATTAATTCTCAAAGTTACGGTGTTCTTTTTGTGTGTATTAAAGACCTCTAATGTGCTGTCATATTGCACGATGCATGAATGAAATAGGTGAAACAATGCTCAAATGAGCCCGAGGTTCATAGAGTTTAAAGTTACCCGTCATTCGCCTTCTCAAGATAACCGAGATTCGAACTCGGTACCTCTTGGATGCGAGGCAGACTCGTTACCACCAGACATATTGGTCCACTTTTGGAGGTTTGACTATCGTTTCTGCACTCTCATTTACGCGCAACCAACTGGGTTATAAAATTTCCTGTCAACATTTATTTCGATTGAATGAAGTCGATATTTTATACTCGACCATGCCCAAAGTTATTAATTAAAAGTTTGATAGCGATCCTTTAATGGACCTCCTTAACTTGCATTAAAGGATTGGTATTCATCCAATCGGAGAATTCATTTTCATCAAAGGACAGGTTTCCACCAATCAGAGAATTCTCATGCAGCGCAATATCGATTAATTCTCGAAACGCGCGAGTTTAGAAAACGCTAAAATGTCGGACACTACTAACAGTGAGATGCAACTTACTCCGCCTAAGTAAGACACAACTTACACAAAACATACAAATTAACCTCAATACACCATCAACTTTCAAGAATATTGCAGTATGCACAGTCGCGCAAACTAATTTAACTAATTGTACAATAAATAACTGATACATGAAATATAGCTTCGTCTGAAAACCAATATATTCAATTTGCCTTCTATTTTTCAATGTTACGTAGCGTTCCAACGATACCATTTTCATCATGCAGCTCTGACGTGCTGGAAACCAATCGATCGTTTAGCGCCTGTGCGGATCTCCAAATTATCAGACGATGCAATATGTAGGTCATTGTCCCTGGTGAGTGTATACAGTATTTCAACTATAAAATTAGGTATATGGTCCAGCATAAATTGTCGTGTGACACCTAACTATAATGGTAATTATGACGATGAAAATTAGAAAACTTGCGTTTTAATTACTATCATTATAGTCTTGTTGCATAATATAGTATTATGAGTTTAGATTGTAAAAGATAAACATTACATTATATTCCATAACATCAAACAGAGCAGGTCTAAACAACAAATAACCTTATAACATTTTCTGGTATAAGCTGGCTACTAGGAACACCAAAGTGTTGGGGGATTGCATTATTTAGAGCTGTATTTGCACATATCACTGCGTTGTACGAAGGTCTCTTTCACTTTCTCGAGGTAGAAGTGGCTTCTCGGAGGAACTTTAACGGCGAGTCCCTGGCCCTAACCGCTACTACTACTACGGCGTCCACTTCCGCACTAGAGCCAGCGCACCGGGTCAATGGACGTCGATCTGTGTAGCAACATTCCTCTTCATATTCTAGCATTCAGCCGCATCCTCGTGCTGCACTTGTAGTAACAGTACGGCAATCATATACATAAACACTGTTTATTACTGGAATTGTGGTTGTTGCCTTAACAATCACATGAATATTCCCCAAGTCACAAACATGTAAACTGCAAGTAAAAACTAATGGGCCGGTTGAATTATAAGTCCCCATTGTACGACACTGCGCATGCTCAGATCTATAGATACTACTGCGCACTTAAGCGATTACGATGAGCTTTGTAAGAAATGCTACTTAGCCCAAAGTCTACTTAGGATGCACTTAAACGTAACGACTCTTGATTGGCACTTGTTTTTATTACTTAATGCAAATGGTTCTAACTGCCGTGTGACAAAATTTTACGTAATCGAAAGGATAAGTTACGTTGTGTCACGTTAAGTCAACCCCAAGTAGCTACATTTAAACAATGTTTTATACGTTCACATTAAATTGCGTTAAGTTTATGGTAATCCCAACTTTATTGAAATATCTGCAGTATCGAGAGCTATTGTAACATACTGTAACAGTTTTCGGGCTCGTAGCACAAGGCATTCGCCATATTACATGTTTAGACAATACAGCCAACATAAACACACCAGCAATTTCAAGACAAAACAAACCAGAGCCTTCTAAAGTCCTTGGTTCTAGAGATTATTCGGAAATAACCTAGCATGGCAACTTGATTTTTAATTGCAACCTGCACTCTAAAGGATTAAATAGCCTAATAACTTTCCAATGCAAATAAATGTTGTACAAAAACTTTAAGAAAAGTATGACAATTATATGACACCAAAAGCCATTTTTAAAAGTTTTTACTTTGTCTACAGCATATCGTAAGTAGGGGAATATTATATTCGGCCCAAAATTTTGATATCGAAATTTCACCGGAAATATATGTTTTAAGGCCCCCCTGAATCCAAAAAAGCATTTTTAGAAAAAGGCCCTTTTGTGTGTCTGTGTGTGTCTCTGTGATAACCCAAAAACGAAAAGTCGGTTAAAAATCAAAGTTGTTATTTAAGTTTAGTATCTTTTAAGGATGCGACACGACGATTTTGAAGAAAATTCCTCCACCCCAAACTACCCTTTACATGGAAAATTTTTATTTTCTCAAAAATGGCTCCAACATTTTGATTAAAATGCTACATGTTTAGGATGTTTTATGGCAAATGAAATTTATATTTTGGATTTCTCGCTGCAGCCTATGTAGTCATGTTTACTCTTGATGACTTTTGCATAACTGGCAACCCGAAGAGAGAGACTAAATTTTAGTATACAAAAAATGTAGATCTCGTTAAAACACGCCACTTAGGTCAAATGATCTTTTTTGTGAAGTGAACCTTTTCTGAGATATTCTTTGTTGTCAGAATTTTGCAATACTTATAGACCGTTCTCAAATGGGAGATCGTTATTCATTTGTTTTTGTCTTAGTAATGCAAAGAGAACGGAATTTCAAAGCCATTATATAGCGACCACTCTTAAAATATTTGACTATCGCTCAAAGCCTACTGTTTCCCCTTGCACGTGCAAGAAAATTAGCAATAGTTTATCTCGACTAAGATGAAGTAGATAGTGTTTTTAAGTATAGTTTGTGAACGGGTAGAGAAAGTAACGTGATAGCAACATGTCAGCTTTTTGTAAAAATGTTTTACCTTCTACATAACCTCAATCATTGCTCTTCATAAATATCCTTCCCAACTAATTTTCATTCCTCATTAGTATTGGTGTATGTGGATAATTACGATGTTGCATATCAAGCCGTTATGCGGAAGTATGCACTTCAAAGCTTAGCTATATAAATATGCTATAGTTAAAACCCGCAAAATGAAAGTATACGACCAGGCTCATTAGCTGAATACAGCGTTTCTGTTTCTAGCATTTGAACTCATATTGACCGTTTAATTTGGAGTTTGTCTTATTGCCTGTAGTAAATTTGCCCCATGACCTAATAGGCGGTCATGATTATGCTGATGATGGGAAGACAGTAATGAAGTAATGAAAGCTTGCAGTCACATTCTTGGCCAAGAGAGAGCATTGACTTCCACTCATCCTGTCTAGAGGCGATTTGGTAGGTCATCCGTCGTCACGTGTTTGGCCGAGTACTACACCCTGTATCGGAGCGTTCCTGATGCAAAGTGAAACCGACATGCACGCATTGCGTAGCATTTGGGCGTGGTCGCTATCTGGTTAATTACGTAATCGTGTCAATACAGCCCTTGCAGAAATCTAGGCTTTTTGTGGGTTTAGGACTAAGATAGAGTAAACCACAACTATGAAAACGTTTCAATCAGTGCAAGTAGTTAACTGGGGTTATTCACAACGTCTTGTTTAGATCCGGGAGGTTCCGGCTGAGTGACTATGTCGCCGAAATGTTTAATAGCCTTGAGGGTTAAAAGCCTGATGTGTTACAGTCAAGTTACCTTCTTTACCCTACGTCGTTTATTTTTATAGTACCTACAAAGTGTACTTACAAAAACTTATTTTTTATTTAAGTCATACTAATCGAGACGGTTTCCCTGCAGATTTCTATATAAGTACTAGGGAGATAAAAGAAATCGAGTCGCTATATGTCGACCTTGAAATTTCATACGGTTTCCATAACATCGCGAGGAACAACTGAATACCGACAGTATTTTTATAAAATGACAAAGTATGAACAAATAGCAATTAATAATAACACTATTTCGGAAATGGCAGATACTATAAACACGTACTTGAAATAAACTATATACTTTGTACGTATTTTTGTGTATCTATCGCTTAATGTTTCTGTTATATAAAATTATGTAAAATTCCTTCGAAAAAAATAAAACTTCGCAGACTTACAAGAAAATCCAAGATCTCCATTGAATGGAAATTCTTAAGTAATTGGTATAAATAAACAAATTTAGAGCTATTTTGAAGAAAATAAAACTATTCCATGTAAAGGACAGATTCGGATGGTAGATTTTCTTGAAAATGTTTATGTTACATCTTTGGAAGACAATGAATTTAAATAGCAAATCAATTCTAGCATTTTTGGTTAAAATACCAATGTATTTAGTTCATTTACGATTGCCTAAAGCACACGTGTCTACATATGCACACTTAGGTTTACAAGAAATGCTTCCACCTTTAATAGGATATATATTTTCATAATCATTCAATATTTATTATCATAAATGTTACTAAGTTTTGGCATTTATTCGATGTATTGTTTTCGAAATTTGCTGCGCGTGCTCGCGCGACCATTCTCTAAACATTTCCTCCTTTTTTTGGAGGGGGGGGGGGATTTAGAGAAAAATAGAATATGTATTGCAGTTGAAATTTCGATGTGTAATTTTCGGTGGAATACAATCTTCTTTATAGTTACTGAATAGCTATCAGAGAAAGTACCTACATAGTTTATAATATAGATAACGTTCGTAAAAGTTAGTATACTCAAGCAATATTCTGTAAGGATTTTGAGAAAAGGAACCGTCGAGCTCGCATAGTTATAATTGTACAAAAATACAGCTCGCCACCAAAAATTAAATCTAAACAAAAAGCAGCCATGCCTACTCGCGGCAGTTTATTTAGCGTAACCGCGCACAATGGTTTGCGATAATAATACAGACGCAGGAATTTTCCCTTACGGTAACCTCAGGCAAAACAAAAACATCGGAAACTGCGTGAAAAATGAAAACTATCGGAAAACGCTTAAGGGACAAAAAACGGTATTATTTAAGGAAAAATCAGGAGCGTTACTGCAGTTGTATTAATATTTGTAAGCAAAATTGAATCAACGGCGGCCCATTACATTGCGTAATAATATATAATTTATACATAATACCTTGACCTAAATATTAAAATAACTAATATAACCATTTGCTTTATAACAGTTTTTAAAACTTAATTCTGCCTTACAATTGATAAAAAAAATTTATTATTGATAAAGGGCATAAAACACTAAGTATTTCTTCATAGCAGTATAGGTTATTGGCCAATTTCTGCCACATCTAGTTTCCAATTTAAAAGTCTTACGTAGTTGAATGATCTTTTGGCATATTCACAGAAGATGATCTATTGTATGCTCCCCATTACACAGGTATTCTGGTCTATCTATAATTTTAAATCTATGGTAACAGCTTCTGGTTTTTTGTGCGTCAAGTTTACTGTTAAAGCGACTTTATCTTCAGTCCGTCTTAGACTCATGGAAAGAAGTTCTTTTCATTCTCGGTGGCATTTAAGCCGGGACTATAGTACACGTAAATAACGTAAATGTAAGAAAACACCCTCAACCAAAGATGGGCGTGCAATTTCACAACATGTAGTACTTTACTGGGATTTCTTTAATGCTCAGCACACCTGTCTAATGTTTAGAATAAAACTTTATCTGCCAGTAATAATAAATATATTCCATTCTGCTGTCGTTTGTTTAATTTGAACCTTTGTCGTCTGCTAGACGAAGGAACGTAAATATGAAGGAATGGTAAGAATAGAAAAATAATTCCGTAGAGTACTTAATTTGTTAATCAAACGTAACGCAATTTAATGACAGAATGTGTTAAGTAAGGGATAAATAAGCTATAGATTTAACGTTAGGTAGCGTCATTTCACATTACGTTAAGCTAAATGCAAGATAATCTTCGTGTGTATACGGGAAATGGAGATGTCTGTCTTTGGACTCTCAGTAAAAAGTGGTGGATAGACATTTTGGTCAGAGAAATTAAGGTAAATTTAAAAATCAGGAGATTTGTTTAAATTGCGTTAGACTGTCAAAAATGCTTCAATAGATTCTCTTCCGTATACTTTAAAGAGCCTCGAAAAGAGTTTGAATATAAAATTATAGTCACTGTACCATTTAAAGTCATGTGATACACCCACATGACTGTCTTGACCTACCGTTTTGTCTTTATATCTTTTAAACAAAACAATTTTTCTGTTTACTACGTGGTGAGGTAGAAATTAAAAAATCTAACTTCATTACACATTTAGTTGGAGGTACCGTCACTTCTGCATTCGTAAATCATATCGACAGAGATGGCTCAGGGGGCGTGGGTTCGCTTCCCGTGATCGACATTTTTTATCCATGTAGTTTTTTGTGGGTATACCACCCTAAAATTTGATATCGAGATTTCACTGGAAATACATGTTTTGAGACCCCTGAATAAAAACCTGTTTAGAACAGGTATGAACAGCACAATTCAAAAGCAAAAAGTCGATCAAATACCAAATTTGCTATTTAAGTTCGTGTTACAAGGATGCGACGCGAAAATTTTCAAAAAAATCTCCACCCTCAAACTACCATTTACCTGGAATATTTTTCGAAAATTCTAATCTTCTCAAAAATGGCTCCCACGATTTTTGTTAAAATACATGTTTAAAATATATTCCTGGCAAATGAAATGTATATATTGAATTTCCTGGAAATAGCTCCTTAAGTCCTCTTAATTCTGAATTACTTTTTCTAATTGGTAAACCGTTTGAAAGACAAAATCTTAATGCACAAAAATGTGGATCTCATTAAAACGCAAATTTATGTCCAATACATTTTTTGTGGCGTTAACCATTTCGGAGACATTCTTTGTTGTTTGTTTAAAGTTTACAAAATCTACTTATACCTTTCTCAAATGCGAAGTCACTCGCTCTTTTTATGTACTGGATATGCAAAGAGAATGGAATGTTAAAGCCCCTTAAAAGATTTGACCATCTCTTAAGCCTACTGTATTCTCCTATTCACATTGTACCTATAAGAAAATACATAATAAGGCCATTTCTACAAAATTATTTTGTGTAAGAATGAATAGAGAAAGTCATGTGAGTGCAGATATCAGATTTTTTGTACAACAACGCTATGTAGACAAAATAGGCGGAGCTGATATACACAAAGAGCCTGTTAGGGCAAAATAAATCACGAGCACTTGCACTCTAGCAACTGTTTTACTTTCCCAGAATGCGTTTTGCAAGGAGGTCAAGGTGGTCCATACATGTCGGGTCTCGAACAGAGCTCGATCTAAATGTTAGAGAGCATGCAATCTATGACGTCATCTGCGGCGGTGGAAGACAGCTGATCTCCAAGTAATGCTTCATCCATTGAAATATTGCCCTGATTATAAGCACTTGTACTTTCTCTGGAACACGGAAGTGATATCTTGTCCCAGGTTGTGTCTCGTGCTTCTCTTGCATGAATATAATGTCACTTCAACTGTTTTTTAACCACTTTATTATACGTAACACAAAGCATCTTTGCACTTGATTCTGCCCAGTGGCAAAAGTCACTTTAAACTCTTATAAATATTACAATATATGAGATAGGAAAAAGCAAAACAATTCACACCTTGGACAGTGCTCTTTTTTTTTTTTTTTTTTATCCTGCATATGCCTTAGTCTAGGGCAACGAAGTTTTTTAGTGTGCCACTCTCCATTTACAGTAACAGTCTGTGTTATTTCATTGTTGTCTTCTTCGACGAAATCAGAGACAATGGTGAATTGTGAATAGAAGCCACACCATAAAGTCACGAAGATCTTCTTGAATTAAAATTTGAGGACTATTTTCTGACCAAATTCTGCAATTATGTGTGTTAACTCCACCACTAAGAGAGATTCGTGCCTCACCTCTACCAAAAAAAAAGTTGTCCAATAATTATTAAGTTGAATCTCTGCTAGCACAAATAAAGAAAAATCATATCTGACCCGCTTATCATTTTTTTACTGCAAATGTCTTTTTTTCAGGATACAGGCTAAAAAGTTTTCTTACAATCCTCCAGATTGTGATATTATTCATCAGAAGTTGCCCTGGCACTGTACTTACTTGCAGGAACCACCTTCCAGATTCATTCTTATCAGCAACAAAAACATTTTTCTCAAAATTCCTGACTAAATCTCCACAATTACGAATGGAACATATCTGATCTTCATTTGTTGAAGAGTTCTACATTTTCTCAGACCTTGAGAAAAACTCTTCTTGCTTTCATAATGGCATTGTGGGTGGTTTTCAGGTACAGTGGGTATACTGTAGATTTAACTCACACCTACATAAACACACATGCTTGGCTACATGACAACAGATGCTGTAAATGATGACCTTGATTGTGATAAAACATTTTGTCCAGAACACTAGAATAAAACTAAGCCAAGCATGACGGTTTGCTTAGAAGAACAATTAATTATCACATTTCACAAACTAAGAGCCAAATTCACACAGTGCAAAGCATGCATCAATTAAAATTACACTACGGTTTCAAAATGTACTAAAAGAGTGCAAATGAATAAGCAAAGTCAACTTTCCTATATATGTGAATTGGGAAGACTCCAAAGGTTTGTGTTAGATAACTAATTTTAAGTAAATATAAATGACTTCGTAAATCGTACAGTATTAATATAAATTTAGCTGCATAGATTCCAACAGGCTACCTCGAGAAATATAAGCATTCCTACGCACAGGTTTAAAAGCTACAAAGCAATGTTACGAAGGGAACTCTGCTGTGTTATGTAAGCACTATCAAACACTCACGTGACAGCTGCATACTTGTGTGCTCTGGAGCCTAGGTATAAGCAAACTTTCTTCATAGATCTTTATTCCTAGTTAATAACCACATGTATTCCAAGTTGATGTGAGACCAACATCAAGGTAGCAAATAGCAAGTTAAAATATTCTCTCCTCTACTCTATTTCTTGTTTATCTCTAAGTAAAGGCAAGTAAAATTCTATTTGCTGCCCTTATATGTTGCTTATGTAACGAATTGCGAATTCTTAATGTAACATTCTTAGAAACGGAGAGAAAAACTAGTCTTCACTTGTTCCCAAAAGAATAATTTGCTTACATTAGCAGCTATCCTAAATTCATGAGCTTAGAGCGCAATTTATACAAAGGAAAAAGTTAGAATGTAACATGTTCATGACTTTAATGAGAAAAGAAACATAAAGCGTAATTAAATATAATTAACTAATCTGCTGGGATTACTAAGGTCTGATACAATAAGGCCGTTATAAACTTAAAGCAAAAACAATACTAAGAGCCTTAAACAAGATCATAAACAACGAAACTTAAGTGCTTTTCTGACAAGATAAAAAGACAAGATCTTTGTGTGGTAAAGTAGTGGGAATTTGCAAGATACAAAGTGTGAAAGAAGCTATTAGAAAAACCTACTACAGGGATACGTTATTTGATGTTGTTAATCTCTTCTACTTGATGTTCATTTACTCAAAGCGAAGTACAAGTTTAAATTTCTTTTGCATAGAACTGTCTGTTTAGAAATGGCAATTATGTCTCTTCTAAACTGGATAATTATTGAGGAGCTTTGAAATTTGTATTTCGTATTCTATTAAACCCTCCTTTGGGAGAAACTAGAATCAATTTCATCTACATAAATATAAGCACGAAGTCCAAGTTTCACTTTGGTTACACTTTTATTATCACAAATAACATCATATGACATCTGACCTAACCTAGAAATTCTCGAGCGGAGCCAGAGAAGGCAAGGTCAGACTGTCGAATCACATTTATCTGGACTATTTCATAAATAAAATATGAATTTAAGTACTATATCGCAAAGATTTCCCCAGAAAATATTAAATTTAATAAAAAAGTACCAAAATATATTAATTTCGATTAGTGTAGTTCGACTTACGCAGCACTGCCAACTGAGGAAAGCAAAACGTAAGAATTACGTGCATTTCGATTTTCTCTTGTTATAATACAAGTTATAGGGCTAAGTCTTCTCGAGTTAACATACTGAATACAATTTGACTCCTTTGTTTTTTAGAGAATTAACCGACAGGGAGCGTGATTTTGCTTTCTTTCAACAACTCTCTGCAACAGCTCATACAGCCAATCTTTCGAAGAGAATAATTGAAAGTGTGTTTCAGGACAGAATTATTGGTAGATATTTGTTGCCTCCTCGTTCCCCCGACCTAACTCCCTGGGATTTCTATCTCTGGGGTAACTTAAACCATAAAGTGTGCAAGATAAACCAACATAATTAAAACAAAATATTTGCAAGGAAATTGCCAAAATTTCTCAACGTGAACTACGGCGAGTGATGGATAGTTTCCTAAAGAGGTGGCAAAAATGTATGGACAACGACGGTGGCTAGTTTCAGCATCTTCTTTAGTAACATAAGTAAACATAAGTAAACCTTTTAAGGGTAGTTAACTAGTTACAAGTTTATGGTTTCATTCGCGCTGTCCTATGACAGCGGCAGTCGGCGACGAGCCCCGAAGACTTGTACAGACAAATCACAGCGCAGCCGGTTCGGAGTCTTTTGGATCGCCCTTAGAAAACCAGTTTATAATCTCAAATAAATCTCACTTAATTTTGAACATTAAAAAATAACATTGCTTCTGTGAAAAATACGTTTTATTAAAGAGCAATTCCTTAATTTTGATTGTTAATCGATTGTAGTGTAATAATTTTTCAGCGGTTTATAGGTACAGTTGGCGACACTTACTAAACAAAGAATAACCTAGTGATAATTTGTAGAAAACAAAAGAATGACCATAAATTTAACGCCTCTATGTGTGAAACACTCTTCAGTGATACCACCAGTGCTGATATTTTGCAGTAATTAAATTAAGTTAAAGGAATGATTGTTGTCATGACCTTCGGTCTGGAAATAATTGCCTAACGACAACACGCACGAGTTGAAAGCTCAATTAAATAACCTTAGAAAATTACAAGCAAGAGGGGGATTCGGTAAGATGATTATAGTGTGAGAATGATGCCACTTTTTGCACTGTTACTATAATCATACAAATGGCTTACCTGCTTCAACTCGTACAGACCTTGCATGCCTCTTTTATATTCTGAATTCGCATATCACCAAATCTTGCCATTTTATCTTTCTCTACTACGAATGCGAATAAGGGAAGTACTAGGTATATTCCATCCGGAATGTCGATGGCTTCACCGAGAATGTATGTTTTTAGGTTCCTGAACCCCCAGAAAAGCATTTTTAGAAATATATGTGTGCCTGTTTGCCTCTGTGTGTGTCTGTCTTGATCAACACGAAATAACATAAGTATTAATAAGCATAGTTCGTAAAAAACTGAGACTCATGTGAAAAATTAAATTAAATTAAAATTACTTTGTTGTTTAACGATGCTGTCAATTGCCAAGATCGCATCAGTGTCACCGGTGTGCCGGAATTTCATCCTGTAGAAGTTCCTTCATATACCAGTAAATATACTGACATGGAATTGTTTTAAGCACACTCAAAAACCATCGACCTGGGCTGGATTTGAACCCGAGACCTTGGGATCAGTAGACCAGAGTTATGCTGTCCGTACGCGCGCTCACACACACACACACACACACACACACACACACACTTACACACACACACACACACTTACACACACACACACACACACACTTACACACACACACACACACACACCTGCGCGGAACCTTTTTCCAAAAATGCTATTTTTTTGAGTTCAAGAGGCTGCGGTGAAATCGCGACATCGAATTTTCTTTTTGTAGTGTTTAACGTCCGCTTTCACCACATACGGCACCGCAGGCGGTAACACTGAAGATATATGGAATGAAGATGGAGCACCGGTGGAATGAGATGGCGGGGGAAACCGGAGAACCCGGAGGAAACCCGCCCCAGCGTCGCTTCGTCCACCAGGAATCCCACATGCGGTTGTCTGGGATCGAACCCGGGCGGCTTTGGTGAGGAGTGAATGGTGTAACCACTCGGCTACATCAAATTGGGTGGAATTCTATTTACTATATGTATTAGAGAAGTAAAAAATGAATGTAGGAGCATATTAGTTTTTGAACATCACTTTAAAACTATAGATTAAATTAGATTCTGATTGGTGAAAAGGGCAGCAATGGGGGGATCATACATTGGCTGAAAGGCGATTATCGAGATAGTAAGAGTCACGATAAGGAACATACATTACATTAATTTATCGAGTTTTCCAACGCTAATTTCTGCTGTTCTTTTGTAGTAACATTAAAAAATGCAGTTTTTAGCACAACAAGCACTTGTTTTACTCTCGAAGCTTAGTCGGCTGCAGATTTTCAAACGGAGAAATTTGCATCAAGTGATGCAACGGCCGGAGTTTTAGCAACAATCACTTGTACAAGCGAATTCGTTGTAAAGAAGTAATGAAGTCAATCCAAAAAAGGCTACCCGGATGTAGTAGACCACGATGGTTCCTGTCCAATTTAAAGGCGGTGCTGTATAACGAATCGCGGGCACCAAACTTCGGACACGCTGGAGTTAAATGTCTCAACGCCACATGTTAAATGACTGGCGCTAAAAGAAAACAAGGTAAAAAGATCCAGTCTTACCCAAATAAAAGCAAGGAAAGCCAAGAGGTGAAGGTAATCATAGAAGGCAAGGCATGACTTAGCGGTGACTCAGCGGTTCCAGAGGCAATCCGTTTCTTGCGTCTCACCCGCATACATTTATTATATATGGGATCGTTCTTCACCTTTTTATATTAATTACACCCTGAATCTGCAAGAAAGGACTCTGCGACAAGTGCTACAGAAGCAGCGTTCCTTGTTGTGCTATTCATTTTACCTAAAGTCGCAAAAACTGAAAGCAACTACAACTTGCCAATTTTCTGCTTTAGGACATAATCGATTAACTCCGTCCTTTTACATTGTAATACAATGTATCTACTTCACCTCTTTAAGTACGGGGTCTTCGTTTTGCTTTTCCTCGCACTTGACTGCATCTGACGCCCGCAAATCAAAGCTGGAACCACCGACAGTTGAAATCGCGTTTTGCCGTGCGATTGACACTGGTGCTGCCATGCCGCCATCTGACTATGTTGTTGGCATATTTACTTGCTGCCTGTCTGCACCGCCAAGAACAATATCCACGAGATATAACAGTCAATCAAGTTCTGAATACAGGTATAATACTTAGTATAATTACATTGTTGCATAAATGTAACACCTAGCTAAATGAAGAGCCTGAAAACAAAGAATCAGATCAATACAAGCATGTGAAATACATGCATGTGGCACTGAACCCGCGGCTTGCAACGCCAATGACGCCATGCCTCTGTCAGTTGATAATATATCACACATGTGTCAATCACAAAGTAATTTCTCACCTACCGTAACCTTCTTTGTAACGGTAGGTACTTTAAATGTAACGGTTACTGAAGCAAATGATATAAAACAACTGATCAGCAAATAACAGTTACCGAATTAACGAGTACGAAGCAACCAGTAACCGAATAACGGTTAACTAAGTTACAAAGACGTAATTATCTATCCCGTTTATGTTTCGTGAACGTTCTAGCACATCATGTCTTTTCCAAACGCACTACAAAGTGGATTTGTCTATAAATACGAATTTTCAGCCGTTATCTAGTTTGTATGTACGTACTGCATTTTGTGAACTGTCGGAACTATTTATTGGCTTTGTTGTGAATCAAAGAATAGCTTTAAATACTAAAATAGTATGTAATTATGCTTTGTATTTGTACGTTATAGCTACAATGTTATTATACACAAATCTACGATGTTCATTAAAGAGTTTAACAAGTAACAGTTTGTGTTTTCGTGAAATCCATATGACTAAAGTAATTAAGTGAAGCGACACTTCCATGCAAAGCTATTAGTTTTCGTTAAATTAAAAAAATACCTACAAGTGGCAGTAGTTGAACCTGGAACCTTCACTATTGAAGGCCAATGCGCACATTGTTGCACTACGAGAGCAAGTCACTTCATACACAGCGGCACAAAGGTGACATTTCGACCGAAACTGATATGACGGGATGTAATGGACAGTGTTTACGGTATAGCCTGCAAGTCTCAGCAGAGAACAAAAAGCGGATAAATTACTAAACACAGACAGTACAGCTTTAACGTATAGGCACCAATAAACTAAGTTTTGAAAGATCTGGGTTTCAATGTAACTCACAATGACTATTAAAACCGGAATTCCAGTAGTTCAAGAGTAAATGTAGCAAGATATTTTTTATGAAAGTTAAAATGCTCGCAGCGGCCTTTCAAGGACTGCGTTGTCAAGGTTCTAGGAAAAGGGTTCAGTGTTTCACAGTAGAGGTAAGTGCTCCTGGGAGAACCTGCAAGAGGTTTCGGCGGACAAAGAGAGAGAGAGAGAGAGAGAGAGAGAGAGAGAGAGAGAGAGGGAAACATTTTGGGAAGAGAAACACAACAAATATCCTTAGGGGGTCTAATTGCAAACATAAATAGGTAGGTTAACAAGGAACGTTTAACTTATTTTCTGAACTCAAACATAGGTATTGAAAGTTGATGTTGTATGAATATTAAAAGTGAGTTATATAACATAATAGTCATGAGACGAGGTGTCGTGGGCTGCAGCATGAACCTCTCGTTCCTTCCCAGGTTCGATACCAGCCCTGGGGGGTGCAGATTTTAAGTCCCGGATATAGAACCGGTGCACACTCAGTATCGTGTTGAAACTGAGGAGCTGCGATAGGCAGCGATCCAGGTCTCATAATCCGACTTTCCGGCTGGGGATGCACACGTCACCTACCCGTATCGGTTGATCACCTATTTCCGCCGTGGTAAAGTGGGCGTGAGGCCGGCATTCTGGTTGGCAAGCCCAGATTACATTCAGCATTCTTTTTCTGCACTAGTTAAACGAAAACAAATGGCTAACTCTTGAATACCTTCAAGCAAAAATATACTTGTTTCCAGGCAAATAGATTGCCCTGTTTTATCTTTTATTTATTTGTTTCTCATTTAGTGCTTCTTCTGAATGACGTTAATTAAAGAATTTCGTTATTCGATCCTCTAATTTTCACGCCGGTACAAGGGATCGAACCCGGGTCCCCTGCGCCAGAGGTAAGCGCACTACCACTGCGCTACGGCGGTGGTCACTTGCATCATATACTCATCCAAAATCGAAAATGACCACATATATTTTCTCTTAAATGTTTGTTTTATATATATATATATATATATATATATATATATATATATATATATATATTTTAAGGAGCTATTTAAAGGTATTTAAGTGTGAAGTTATTTTAGTTAATCTGTTGTGTTCAACTCACATGACTATCTACTCTTGCACTAACCATTCTTACAAACTCTTATTCTTACATCTTCTGTGTTGAGATAAACATTTGTACAAATTATCTTATTGTTTATTCCCTTGTAGCTGCAAAGGGAATATTAGAATACAGTAGGCTTTGAGCGATAGTCAAATCTTTTAAAGCTTTGACATCCCCTTCTCTGTCTCGCTCTGCATATAAAAAATGAACAACGATGTTATATTTTACGAAAGTTTTGTTTTCCGAAACTGACACAAATAACAAGGAATATCTCCGAAATGGTTCACTTTACAAAAAACTTTATTCAGACATAAATTGTGTGTTTTAGCAAGATCTACATTTTTTGTATAGTAAGATTTTGTCTCTCTTACGGCTTACGAGTTATTCAAAAGTCATCCAGAGTAAACAGGACTATATAGGATATAGCCAGAAAATTCAAAATATACATTTCATTTGTCATTAAAATATCTCAAACATATGACATTTTAATATATCGTTAGAGCCATTTTCAAGAAAATAAACTTTTTCGAAAAATTTTCCATGTAAAGGGTAGATTAGGATGAAGGAATTTTCTTCAGAATCTTTGTGTCGCATCCTTGAAAGACAAACTTAAATACCAAATTTGGTTTTTAACCGACTTTTCGCTTTTGAGTTATGCTGTCCACAGACTGACAGACACACACGAACTTTTTCTAAAAATGCTTTTTTTTGGATTCACGAGGTCTCAAAACATATATTTCCGGTGAAATTTCGACATCGAATTTTTGGGTGGAATACAATACTTCCTCTACTTACCAGTAGAGAAAGCAAGAATACAAGATAAAACCATACAACTGGAAAGTTAGTCTTTTATTCAAATCAGAGCACAGGTTTTAAGAGAGAGAAGCCTGCAAAACATGAGAAATGTGATATGAACAGACAATGAGCCATTCTGCATTGGCTTGAGTGTTTTCCCCTCAAAGTCTGTTGCTTGGATATGCGCAACAAGTCACATGAACAGACTGATTATATCTTACAAGTTCACGCTCGTACAAGGAGGCAGGCGGAGTTTTTCCATCTCTGTAAACGGATGATAGGTTAAAACTGCGATTTTGAGAGAGATACTCCAACGTTCATGACAGTGCTAAAAAAATTAGACACGCACAGTCTCTCAAGAATAATGACTGTTATCTAAGCTTTTTAACATTCCTACATAACCATCTTCAAGGTTACTAAACATGGTGCTTGTCTTGCCATTGCCAAAATTTGGCACCAGATGTCGAAGACCTTGCAGGGATCTGGCAGCATAAAGTCAACGATATAAACGGCTGAGAAACTTGAAGCCTGAGAGAGAAACAAACATTCCTTTGGCCAGCGCATAAGAATATATTGTAAAGTGTTGAATATAAATGTACCTATTCTAAAAGGGCACAAAACATCTTATATATTAATTCACATACTTTCTCTACTTACTCTTCCACAACTAACAATTCACATTTACACAATTATTTGTAAGATATATGAGGTAAACCGATAGTCATCCTTTTGAAGAGATGTTTTATATACGAAAGACAAAAGAAATTTCCTTGTAGGTGCAAGGAGAATATGGGATTATAGTAGACTTTGAGCGATAGTCAAATCTTTTAAAGCTTTGAGATTTCGTTCTCTTTGCAGAGTTAACCTAAAAAATCTGATGTGTTGCACCCACATGACTTTCTCTACTCTTGTACTAACCGTTCTTACAAACTCTTATTCCTGTGTTTTCTTCGTGCTAAGATAAACGTTTGTACAGCTTATCTTATTGCTTATTTCCTTGTAGGTGCAAGGGAAATATTAGAATACAATAGGCTTTGCGTGATAGCCAAATATTTTGAAGCTTTTAGATTCCATTTTCTTTGCACACTTAACATATAAAAAATGAACAACAATGTTCCATTTCACGAAAGTTTTAAGCTTTCCGAAACTCGCACACATAAGAAGGAATATCTCCGAAATGGTTCATCTACAAGAAATTTTATTTGAACATAAATTGTGTATTTTAGCAAGATTTACGTTTCTTGTATAGTAAGATTTGGTCTATCTCTTACGGTTTATCAGTTATGCAAAAGTTATCCAGAGTAAATAGGACTACATGGGCTGTAGCCAGAGAATTCAAGATATACATTTCACACCCACACCCACATCCACACACACACCCACCCATCCACACACACACACACACACACACACACACACACACATACCCACCCACCCACCCATCCACACACACACACGCACACACACACACATACCCACCCACCCATCCACACACACACACACACACACACAGTTTTTTTATTCAGGGAGTCTCAAGAAATATATTTCCAATGAAATCTCGACATCGAATTTTTGGGTGGAATACAATACTTCCTCTACTTACTATGCGTAGTAGAGAGAGTAAAAAAGGTCACTATGCTCTCACAAGAATTCCCACCAATCTTATGAGTATTACTCATGCCGGGAATACGATAAAGGAGTACAGGATCATCTATAATCTTCGCAAAACTTAAAGGCATATGGAGGCGGGCCGTACTGCAGACTCCAGCGAATCCCAAGCTTGCCCCTCTTACCAGCGCTGCCAAATGTGGTACACGCGTCTCACTCGCACTTACGTACAGAACCTCTGCCGATACACGCACTACGCTTGGCAACAGCGCTCCGCTTGAGCATTGGCCAGCGTTCACATGCCTTTAACTTTTGCGAGCAGTATAGTGTACGTGATGTAAAGCTTAAATGATCATGCTGCAAGAGTTAAAACCGCAAAGGGATGTAATCAAGAGTTTAGATAAATAAATCAAGGAGTAACACAACAGTGTCCCCATCTAACCCGTTTTGTTTAATTTATATTGGGATGAAGCCATTAGAAAATGGCAGATCAATTTGAGATATAACCATAGCCTTAGGCGAGCAGCCTATTTGCCGATGATCAAGCAATATTCGCTAGCTCGGAAAACGGTTCGCAACGATCAATCTATATCAGTGCCGTCCAACGCGACGCTCGTGATGTATATCTCTGGAGCTCTTCATAAGCAAATTGTTACTCCAAGATTTCTAATATGAATTAAAATTTCAAGATAAAACTACATCCTCCCAATACACACCTATGAAGTATGGTTTTGTACATCTAAAGCTGTATTCATTACCTTCCTAACCAGTGCTTTCCCTGTTTCCTCTTAAAAGAGGCGTACTTGCCCTAGAGGTGGTTGTGATGGCGCCCGCGCCTCCTTAGATATGACTTAAATGTGCCTGAGTATATAAGAAAGCTGGAGAGCACTGATGTATATGCTGGTGATTATAAAATTCTAGCTTCTAAAGCAAAAGTTCTCACTTTACATTGTTAAGTCCTGGTAGACAAAAATTGGGCCGCGCAGTGGCTATGACCGTTTGACTCTCACCAAAGCGACCCGGGTTCGATCCGGCGTCCGGATGTGGGATGTATGGTGGACACACCGGCGCAGGGGCGGGTTTTCTCCGGTTTCCTCCGCCATCGTTCCACCAAATGCTCCATCATTATCTTTCGTCATCATAGGTATATTCATGCCGCGTGGTAAAGTGAAAAATTCAATGTCATAGCCAGATTTGAAACACAAACCTTCTGCTTTCTGAGTCAATATAATAACGCGAGGCAGTTGGAGAATTTGTCTTCCCTTGGTAGCTCAGCCGTCAGAGCAGCGGCATAGAAAAACGAAGATCTGCGTTTTGAATCCCGCCTGTGGAATTGAATTTTTGAGTTCCTTTGCAACATTAGACCAAGTTAAATATTAGTACTAGAAAATATAAGCTGAACCTAAGCGTGCTAAAACCAATACAATAAAAACATCTCTTCTGAAAAGAGTCGGGCAACAGACAATCCTGAAGAATTCATAAGGTAATGGCGCTCCCGACACAGTTGTATGGGTCAGATGTATAGACAAGATAGCTGAGCAGAAATGTATGACAGAAACTGCAGGAGATTCACTCCTAGATAATAGCTAGAAGAAAGGAATTAGCGTCTTACACACTGTAAATGAGTACACAAATAAATGGAAAGAGCATATGTTAAAACGACTGAAGATAGAATACATCTAAAATTAGACCAATACCGCAAGAGGTTTAAGAATTGTCAGCAGATCAAGGAAAACGCAGCTGTCAATGAAATATTTTTGAAATATTAATTTGGAGACGAAACGGAGCAGAATATCTAACCCATGCTGTCTAAAAAGAAGAATATTCGTGTGCATATACTGTTTTCAAAGAGAAAAGAAAGTTGAATTGTTGATCCTCGTATGTATATACAATCGAATAACAAAGACATTATTAAAATATCGGATACCAGTGTCACAACATGCAGTGTAGAACACCGAAATCATTTTATAAATGTTTTAAACTTGACTCATGGCCTAGCATAAATATGAAAGTTAAGTATAACAGCAATTAAGAAGCTCGTATGAATGTTATGAAACGAGCAGTAGCCAGTACTCGCATCTTAGTTGCTGCCATTATGCTCTCGTTGCATAATACGCAGTTCCATTGCTGGTTTTCAAAACATTGCATGATAATTAGAAAGGGAGAGAGATATGAGGGCAATACATTGCGAGAAAGGATGGAAAAGGAGGTAGAGTGAAAGGAGAAAGAAAATCTTCTCATTTAAGGACAGTATTACGTATGAATGACTAAAAAAATCAGTTGTTTCCTTTTCTCTTATGAAAATCTAAGAGATTTTACTAATAAAATTACCTATTACAATATAGGAATTCTCAATATTTATGTCAGGGTCACGCTACTTTTAAATATCAGTATCACCATCGATATTAACTTTGCTATAGCTATAACTGCACAGAGGTTTGTTGAAGAATTAATCAGAGAGGCTATAATTAAAAAAAAAAAGAAACGAATTTGTAGAAGAAGAATAGGGATAAAGAAGCATTTGAACAAGACAATAATTATGGTGCAGCAATGTTTTAAATTTTGGCAAGTTTGCCCCCCCCCCCCCAAAAAAAAAACAACATTAATTTACTTTTTTTTTTTACAAGTTTATATTTTACAGGTACATTTTTCTCACAAACTATTTAAGTTAAAGGGGTGAAATTTTTTTTGATGTTACAAACCATCTAGTTTAACAAAGTGAGTGGAAGGATAATTTTCATCTATAATGTTATGAATTTTTAAAACTTAGGAATTATGCGTTTTAAGTGGAATAATATATTTTTCTATACGCAAATACTTAGAGCATATATTTCACGGAATAAAAAACTAATCCGCTTATGTTGTTCACCATAAGTACTTGATGTCTCCTAAAAATTTGGAATATCTATAAAGAAAGTATGTGTCCTTAAATAATAGCATTGGTTTTTAAAATTTCATTCATAGACCTCACTTGAAAATTCTATTGACAAAAATTGAGTAATATTACTACTTTCATAGTATCAACATGTCAAAAAAGCATTTATTGGATAGATGTTATAATTTTCGTTACTTATGGCAAAGCATGTTAAAGGAAATTTCCATTAAGTGTGATAAAATGTGCAAGGTTTAGTTCCGGATCCGGAGCTTTTACCTTACATCTAATTTTCATGAGCCGTTCTCCTTCAAAGGATGAGTGAATTTTGAACACATTTTCTTCATCATTAATTTTTTTCATCACATTTTAGCAGAGAAGGGTAGCATACTTCAAATACAGATAAAAAAATGTAATTTTTGATGCCACACTCGGCCGTATGAGATATATTTTCACTCTTAATTATGAACATTTTACGAAGCTTTTAAAAAGTGCCGTTTTTGTACCAAAATGCTCTCAGGTGTAATTAGCAAAGCGCGAGTTTCCACGCTCGTTATGTCGCTGTTTCTTCGGGTCCCCTTCTCCCCCCTCCCAACCTGCCAACATTTTAAAGTGGAGCAACCGTAAGGGAAAGTAGTAGCTTTTTTCCGTCTTTTTACCATGTCTCCAGTGCAACTGATTAAGGTGCTTGCTTGCTTGCTTGCCTGCTTGCTAACTGTGAATTGAGAATGAAGCGACCTTGGCCTTCTTCAAAGTGTAGTGACACACAAAGGGTTTTCCTTTCGTTTCTTTTCTTTATTCCTGAGCAAACAAATGCAGACCGCACCGCGAACGTGCATGTCTGGTGGGGTAATAACCATGACAACATCTGGACACTTGTAATGCTTTAGGACCTCTTCCAAATTGTTTACAGTCCTGCCACCCAAGCATTTCGGATATGTCTAAATGCCAAATGAAGAGAGGAAGCACTTTAAATATCAAAGTTCTACAGCTGGTTTTAACTTAAGTTTGATTTTTCCACGAACTTCTATTTGAGAGATTTGGCAACATGCATGTTAGTTAGCATGCTAACACTAAAATCTAGAAGTCTCGGTTTTGATTCCCAGTTGGAGGATTGGAATTTTTCTTTATTGGTTGTCACACGATTGCTCACGTAAGATAAAATCCAGGTAAAAATCTGAAACACGATTGCGCGTAGACACTAAAACACAACTGGGCATGTCCCTTACACTGCAACCGGCTAATAGACACTTTCAGATGTTTATTTGTGAACTGTGTTTATATTCCTTCAGAACTATATTACTTTATCACTGGAAACATTATACACTCTGTAAATAAGGTATATTAACAGTTTCTTAACATTCTTACAAACGCTTATTCCTATATCTTCTTCGTATTAGTTGAGATAAACATTTGTAGAAATTATCTTATTATTTTCTTGTAGATTCAAGAGGAATATGGGAATATAATAGGCTTTGAGCGATAGTCAAATCTTTTAAAGCTTTCAAATTCCGGTTTCTTTGCACTGTTAACATATAAAAAAATGAACAACGATGTTCCATTTGACAGAAGTATAATTCTCTAAAACTCACACAAATAACAAGGCATATCTCCGAAATGGTTCACTCTACAAAAAATGTATTTAAATATAAATGGTATATTTGAGCAAAGTCTACATTTTTTGTACTGTAAGATCTTGTTTATCTCTTACGGTTTACGGGTTTTTCAAAAGTCATCCAAAGTAAACGGGACTACACATGCTATAGCCAGAAAATTCAAAATATACATTTCATTTGTCATACAAATATCTTGAACATATGACATTTTAATCAAAATTTGTTAGAGCCATTTTTAAGAAAATCAAAATTTTCGAAAAATTTTCCAGTAAAGGGTGGTTTAGGGTGGGGCTATTTTCTTCATAATCTTCGTGTCGCATCCTTGAAAGACATTTAACTTAAATATCAACTTTGGTTTCTAACCGACTTTTCGTTTTTAAGTTACGCTGTCCACAGACTGATAGACACAAACACGGACCTTTTTCTAAAAATGTCTTTTTTGTATTCTGGTGAAATCTCCCATCGAATTTTTGGGCGGAGTACAATACTTCCTCTACTATACGTAGTAGAGAAAGTAATAATGCCAATAAACAGAAATCAAGTTTATAGTCGAGAAGTTCTGATGTATTTGTAAACACAGCATATGTTCACTGTTGAAGGAACAAAATCGATCTTCTGCAATATCTTAAAATCGTTGGTTGCCGCTTTCAAGTTAAAAAAAAATATATATTATTGACATTGCAAACGAAGAATATCAACATGAGCGTTTTTAATGACAATTTAAAAAGTTTAGGGGGACGAAGCAGCGAAGTTCCACGCGGTGTTCCCTGGGTAACGCTAATAGGCTGCGCAATCGTGTATTTCCTAATAATTGTATTGCGCAGTCGTGTGTATTTTAATGCGCAATCGTTGTCATTTTAAACCACTTAAGTGCAATCGTAATTCCACATGCTTCCTAGAGTCTATGCGTGCGTGAATGTAATGAATTGCTGGTGAGGAAGTGTTACAAAGGTGACCTGAGAAGTTAATATTGGCATATAACATTTTGTACTGTGGTATTCTTAACCTTTACAATTATTTTCAAATCGGCGCTGGACTGTCGCCAAAAGGAATAGAAAATCGCATATCTGCAAAAAGTAAAAATACAACTGCAAATTATTCTGTCAAACACAATTTCCAATTGCCACATACAAGAAAGTGACCTGTATGAACTATTGTTGCTTAAGAATGAATCAGAAATTGCAACTGAGCAAAACCTGGCATATATTTTGGCACTCCTGCAAAGTTACGTAATTGTCTTGTCTGGTGTAACTTCTTTAGAAGCTAGTTTCTGTATAAAATTCTTTGCACATACTTGCAAACCCAAGTCAGCAGCTCTTCTGAATTTAAATTACAATAAAGTTGGTGTTCCATTTTCTCCTTGCCAGGTATAGCGTCGGTAAGTGTCAATAGCGGAAGAGATCATACATGCATGCTAGTGGTTACTTAACTGGAGAAGCATACAACAATGTATAGTTCAGAACAGCTCTCTCAAAAAAAAATATACAATGTGAATGTTGATTTAATCAGGAAGTTTGTGAAACAGATGATTGTTATTACATATTGAACATGGCCATGCTCTTAAAAGAGAAAAATCTGATGTGTTGCACTCACATGACTTTCTCTACTCTTGTACTAACCATTCTTACAAACTCTTATTCCTATATCTTCGTGTTAGTTGAGATAAACATTTGTACAAATTATCTTATTGCTTATTTTCTTGTAGCTGCAAGGGGAATATGGGAATACAGTAGGCTTTGAGTGATAGTCAAATCTTTTAGATTCTGTTCTCTTTGGACGCTTAACACAAAAAAATGAACACCGATGTTCCATTTCACGAAAGTTTTAAGTTTTCCGCAACTCACACACATAACAAGGAATAACTACGAAATGATTCACCCTACAAGAAAATTTATTGAGACATAAATTGTGTATTTTAGCAAGATCTACATTTTTTGTATAGTATAATTTGGTCTATCTCTGACGGTTTACCAGTTATGCAAAAGTCGTCCAGAGAAAATACGACTACAGGGGCTATAGCCAGAAAATTCAAGATATACGTTTCATTTGTCATAAAAATATCTCAAACATATGACATTTTAATCAAAATCGTTAGAGCCATTTTCAAGAAAATAAAACTTTTCGTAAAATTTTCCATGTAAAGGATATTTTAGGGTGAGGCTATTTTCCTCAAAATCTTCGTGTCGCATCCTTGAAAGACATTAAACTTAAATACCTATATTGGTTTTTAAGCTACTTTTTGTTTTTGAGTTATGCTGTCCACAGACTCACAGACACACAGACACACACACACACATGGAACTTTTTCTAAACATGCTTTCTTTTTTTGGATTCAGGGGC
This sequence comes from Tenodera sinensis, assembly GCA_030765045.1. NCBI lineage: Eukaryota > Metazoa > Arthropoda > Insecta > Mantodea > Mantidae > Tenodera > Tenodera sinensis. Next base: position 134,278,811 of record CM060967.1, read on the forward strand.
TCTCAAAACATATATTTTCGGTGAAATCTCAACATCGAATTTTTGGGTGGAATACAATAGTTCCCATACCAGTAGAGAAAGTAAAAAAGTAAAAAAGCGCGCGCGTGTGTGTGTGTCAGTCTGTGGACAACATAACTCAAAAAGGAAAAGTAGGTTAAAAACCAAAGTTGGTATTTAAGTTTAATATCTTTCAAGGATGCGACACGAAGATTTTGAACAAAATTCCTTCACTCTAAATTACCCCATACATAGAATTTTTTTCGTAAATTTTGATTTTCTTGAAAATGGCTCTAACGATTTTGGTTAAAATGCCATATGTTTGAGATACTTTATGACAAATGAAATGTGTATCTTGAATTTTCTGGCTATAGCCTACGTAGTTCTGTTTACTCTGGAAGACTTTTGCATAACTGGTAAATCGTAAGGAATAGACGAAATCTTACTATACAAAAAGTGTGGATCTTGCTAAAACACACAATTTATGCCTAAATAATTGTTTTATAGAGTGAACCATTTCGGAGATATTCCTGGTTATTTGTGCGAGTTTTGGAAAGCTTATACTTCCTGGGAATGGAGATTCGTTATTCATCTTTTATATGTTAATCGTGCAAACAAAACAGAATCTCCAAGCTTTAAAAGATTTGACTGCCACTGAATTGCCACAACAACATGAGCAATAAGCTAACTTCTGCAAATGTTTATCTCGGCTGACATGAAGAAGATAGAGGTATAAGAGTTTGTAAGAATATTTGGCACAAAAGTAGAGAGAGTCATGCAAATGCAACACGTCAGATTTTTTCGTAAGTAAAACATAATTATTTACAATGTTTCAGAATCTGAAGTTCTTTTTGAAAGATTCTCTGTGATGTGGAAGAAGTGATGTTCTGTTCTGTCGGATGCTGTTCCTCGTCGTAATACAAACGCTGTGAACTAAGGCGTTTTAAGATAAAGAGCTGCCAAAAGCAGGAATTACTCCGCGTGGAAAATAGCGCTGTCGTTCTTATTCGTTCCCTTTGGTGGTAATTGGCACGCTAACGAGCTCTATGGCGGCGCCCAAGGCTCGTCTTTCTGTCGATAATTACCTACCTGCCAAAATGTCAACACTACGCACATCTATAAAAATCTTACTTTCTCTACACACTCTTTTAGAAACTATTTCTTAAACTCTTTCTTTTATCTACTTCATCTACACAAACTTAGGCTGAAATAGTTTTATTTTATAGCCACAATATAAATAGAATGTGGTGGACTTAAGGATAGGAAAATCTTTTAAGAGCTGGTTCCTATGTTATGACTTCGTTCTCTTTGCATAAGCAGCATAAAAAAAAACTTCCTCTATTTGAGATAAGCATTTCAAAATGTAAACCAATAACAAAGAATATCTCGAAAACTGGCTATATTCAGAAAACAAAATAAAGTAAAGTAGCGTGCATAAATTGTATGTTTTAACGATGCCTATATTTTTGTGTAATGATCTCTTACGATTTACCAGTTATGTCAAATTCACTCAAAATGAAGAGGAGCAGAGAATATTCCCAGAAAACTGCATTTCATTTGTTATGAAAATATTATACCATGGTATTTGCATCAAAATCATTAGCCATTTTTCAGAAAATCAAAATGTTTCAATATTTTCCAAGTGTTGTTAACTCAGGTGAATGTGCTTTTCTTTTTCAAATATAACCTAAGAAGTTGTACTATAACTATATGAATTTCGTTAAAAAATTCATCTTAATTTTCTCATCCGGATTTTAATTAAATTAAGTAATAGTTCTACGTAAGTCAATCATTAAGATACAATTTAAAAATACAAGAATAATTTCAAGTTCCATATGTATGGGACTGGAACCAGTATTAAGAAAGGCACTAGAATATGAAACTAGCAATTCTCGTGAGCAATAATTCTTAGTTTTATTTCAAATACGCCTAGAAGTTTTTTTTAACTACCGCAGGTATAAACACATTATTTATGAATTTATTTTAGCCACACGTGTAGCTTTGAATGTTATGTGCAGCATTTTAAAGGCATTTTTGTTTGAAACGAGCTCAAAATTCAGGGTAAAGGATTTAGCCTCCTTAAGCGTAGGTACTTGGAATTATTTCCAAGAGGATCCATTATAATAATTAATTGATGTAACCACTGCGACCCATTATTTTCGCCACAAAATAAGCCACAAACGATTTAACAATATGCACTTGATTTTTAAATATAGTCATTATGTTAACCCAGTTTTGTATTACCGCATTTTAATTTTTAGAAATCTGTGAAGGGGTAAAAAAGACAATGCCTAAAGAGGTTACTAGGTCAAGGGGATTTATCAATTTCTATAATTACATAAAATAACTGATAATACGTTTCCTCAAAATATACATTAGCTAGAGCAAGTAAATATTCACCATGGCATCCTAAACTTTCCTCAGCTAATTGTATGATGACAGATATACTGCAACATTAACTTTATTTTCTGGAGAATTATGCTAATTTTGGTAGTTATGTGAAAGCTTTTTACAATTTACATTTTCTGGTACATCTTTCTCAGAAACTAACAAAACCTATACGTTCTATTTTTCTGTGGAAGTACACATTAAAATATTTAACTTCTGTTGAAAGTTTAAAGGATAAAACAACTAGGCAAATCTAAAATTATATTTTTCTGAGAAAAGAAAACCAAAACTAAATAAAGGGTTTGTATTCTCATCACTATTAATTATTTACAAACAAAAAAGAAACTAAATTCTCTGGACTTACCAGCAACCCACTCAAATTTTGAGCAATTATTGGTGAAAATTTGGAATTCTAGAAAATGCGGACTTAGAGAAAATGTGTTTTATGAAACCTAAATGTATAAATTTACAATACTTACATATGCTTTGGTTTTAGCTAAATCAGAGAACTAACACAGCTTTGAGTCTTAATTTTTGGAATCGTGACCGAATTATTGTTATTATCATTACTGATTAAAATTAGCAATTGGTTAGACGCTGGCCTACTGTTCCCAAGGTCGCGGGTTCAAACCCGGCACAGGCGGATGGTTTTTAAGTGTGCTTAAAAACGACAGCTCCATGTCAGTAGATTTACTGGCATGTAAAAGAACTCCTGCGGGATAAAATTCCGGCACACCGGCGACGCTGATGTGATCCTGGCAATTGACAGCGTCGTTAAACAACAAAATAATTTAATTTTCAGCTAGTGGTAAAAGTTTTGTTAAGCCCATAACCACCGTTATTAATTGATACAAGGCTTACCGAGTGGGATGGCTCTCGCGGTAAAGTCTGTGGTGCAATTCGGGAAGTCCCGGGACCGACCAATATCACTGGGCTTTATCGCGAGTTTCCTCAGTCGCCAAAGAAAATTCCGAATTGAAAATTTAATATTACTGCCCAAAGTTCCATTTGAAGTCTAATACAATAGTAAAAATGAAAATAGATCGTAATAGCAAATTCTCTGCCATCTAGCCACAGATAATGAAAGCATGTAGACTGGACAGTACCTTAATGCCATCTGCCCGGCACGTCTAGAGGCAGAGATACAGTTGCCTAACACTAACGTTACTGTGGACACATGTCGAAGCAGGATGGTATGCTACAGGAAAGAGAACTAGAAGGCTAACTGTCCGCCACGCACCAATCTAAGAGGTATCTAATATCCGTAGTTGGAGCGACGCCAATTGAGAGAGGGGGAGAAAGATATAAAGAGAGAAATTGGGCTTCCTTTTAATCTGCACAGAAGTTGGAATTGGGAAAACCAAGAATAAATGTTCCTATAAACATATGTCCAAAAACAAATACCTGTTGGATATGAGCTGTTTTACTGTGTCGAGTTTTTACATCAGACAATGGACTTCATCCAATGGATGGATTGGTCAAAGAGGTCCAGTAGCATTACTTCCCCATTAGCTGGATCTCAATCCACTTGGCTTTGGGGTAATTTAAGGGCGTTATGTATGCCAAACCTACTGACAATGTGCATAGCGTGTGACCAATGCATGTGCCCAAATCCAAAGGCAGCCACGTGTGCCCGAAAGAGTTCTAGGTTCTTTGAGAAGAATTGAAGTATGTGTAAGAATATGTGGTAACGACATGGATCATCTCCTGTAGTTCAGATGTTTCCAGAGGAAGAATGGCAGGAACAACTCCTGTTTGGAGTTTGTGTTTACCAAACAATTGTTTCGTTAATAGTTTGTGACAGTGTTCCCGTCCATTGTCCGATGTAAGTACTCAATACAAGTAAAATGGTTCATATCTCACCAGATTTTTGTTTCCGGACATATGGTTGAAGGAACATTTATTCTACTTTTGACCAATCCCAACTCCTGTTGCAATATAAGACAAACAAGTATAATTATAGCTTCCATCACAAGAAACAAAGGTGGTAACCATGGAAAGTTATGAAGTGTTGTTCCCACTGAGAGCTATAAGTTATGATCTTCAATTTCTGGAATGAGTGGCCGTGTTCTACTTTTAGTGCCAGTTGTCTGAACAGGCACATGTCGAACACCTTTCAGCATTAAGAGTGCTAATGCCCTGGTGCAGTTTTCATGGACATGACAGAGCTGTGCATATCTGGAAACTTCAGGGTGAACCACCAGAGACCGACTCTCTCACCTACATCGTGCAACAAAGTCTGGGGGTCAATGCCGGTCATCGATAGAAAGTTTGGCACCGCGCAAACTATATAGGGTCAAGTTTCGAAAGGCTGGGAACTTGTAAGACTACTGCAAAATGTTGCAAAATTGTGTTACGTGATCAAGTGAATCTCAGAACTTGAATTGAGCCGGCCTTTAAACCGACTTATATGTAAGTACGAAGATAGCAATGTCGACTAAACAATTTGTCAAATATTTACATTCATAATTCAGCAAGGTTTTCTTCTTTAACACCACTGCTGCTGCGATTTCTTCTATTCACAGTACGCTTCAAAATCAGTAAATCCTTTGGTTTCCAAAATAGAATGAATTAGTTGCTGGATTATTTTCCTTTAAGAACACATAGTTTCTACGGTCCAAAAATCGATTTTTTCACTATTGAAATATCCATTCTTTTCCGCATCTATTGACATATAATATGTATATGTTGTACATTTTATAGTTGCCAAAATCACATTTAAATAACATGCTGCACTGCTTTACTGGTTTTTTAATTTCTATTTTTAATTTTACAATAACTTATGGTTTTCTACATGCAGGTACAGTCATGGAAAAAGTGATTGAGCGCATTAGGAAAGCAGCACGGTTTACACAAGTTGATATTTCCAACATGGAGTTGAGTTTATTAGTAGTCTGTATTTGAAAGTGTATTCATATATGAAGCGTGGCGAATACAAGAAAGGTATTTCCATAAATATAACTCTTATACCATTTTTAACCTCTAATTTTTGGAGGGAGGGGGGGGGGCAAGTGAGATCTCGCTTAACAATTTGATACTTCCTACAATGTTTTCAATTCAATTACGGTATTTGGACGTGCAAGCACGCCCGGGCTGTTTAGGGAGTGTCCCCTCTTCAGCCTAGTTTTTGTTTTTATTTTGTGGTAGGGCAGAGATACTTTAATTTGGGTGGTACATTTTCCTTTTGTTATTTGGTGATTCTTTCTTCTTTTCGTTCCATGGTCACACAACTCGCTGCCGTCGTTACCCAAGAAGACGGATTTTGTTGTTTGCTTACTGTTTGGTCTTGTTGTTGCTGCTGCAGCTCTTGTTATATTTTATTTATGTTTATTATGGTTTGTTTGGTAAATTTAGTTTTTTAAATGCTTGCGAAATGTTGTAAGAGTTCTTGTAGTTGTTGTAAGAGTTCTTGTAGTTGTTGTTGTTGGGCTTCTTGCTGTTTATCGTAGATGTGGGTGAGAGTGAGTAATGGTGGATTTTTTCAGGTTGATTTGGTTGAATGGTTTTCATCTTCTGAGCTGTGTTGATTAATCGTCGTCTGTATGGTCTGGTATGGGCATTATCAATGTAGTTCAGCATTAGTTTTATTATATGTTGATCAATGGGGATGGCTCTGGTATAGTTATATATGTTGCTGTTATTGAAATTTGGTAGGAATTTAAATGCGATGCGCAGACATTTTCTTTCAAAAGCTTTAATATTTTTCATAGATTCAGGTGTGATGAGGGGCATGGTGGCTACTGGTAGATTAAGTTGGGGCCAATAAGGGCTATGTAAAGATGCCGAAGGATTTTTGGTGAGAGGCCTCGCTTATTAAGTTTGGCAAGATATGCAATGGTCCCAAGTATCGGTCGGGTTTTTTTCCCCCATGGTATTTTATATCTATTGGGTGTCCCACAGAAACACCGACAACGCTTAATATGTTGTGCGGGATGGCAAACCGGTCGATTTTCAAATAGGAACCCCTCTCCGGAAATGTACGGTTGGACACTGTAAAGCGTCGAATTTTGAGAACGAACATGACAATTTAACATACGTTTTGGTATCTTAATACGGAAGGTATAACATAACGTTTTAGCTATCTGTGTACTAGGATGAACGACCTAAGCATAATGACATTCCTGCGCATGCGCTAAATTCCTCCATAGAGTCCTTGGTGCGCACCCTACTGCGTTACTTGTGTAGTTTCCATTACAGTAACTTTTTTTTTAACAGAAGTGCAACACGTACCAGTGCACAGCTGCTGAAATGGCCGACATGAGCTTCAGCACACTTTGATGTAAATGTGTGGATTCACCTTAACGTCGCATATCCAAATCGTTGCGTTGGTAGAGGTGGACCAGTTTCATGGCCAGATCTGATACCGGTTGACTATTTTCTCTGGAGTTGTATGAAGAGTATGGTATATGGCACTCCTGTTACGTCAGCGGAGGACCTTGTGGCTCGAGTCTACGGGGTTCCTACTTGAAAACCGATCAGTTTACCGTACCGCAAAACATACTAAGTGTTGTCATTGGTTTTTTTAACATTCTGTGTATATAATATAATGAAAATGTAAATGACAGTGTATTGGATGACTAGAGAAAATGTTGCTGTTTTTTGTTTTAAGAAAAAGCCTTCTGCTTTACGGTTTTGCATTATTACAAGTTACCGCACACAGAGGACAATGCAGAAAAAGGTTGTTTATAGCAAGAGCAGAAAACAGTAGAATGTTTATGTGCGGAGTTTCTTCCGTACAAAGGAAAGTCATTAAGGCGTTAACTACTAGTTCCCGCTATTAATAGGGGTTGAACGGCCCTCTGGGTCATTGGCGTCAACGAAATTGTGGGGAGGCAGACTAAAATGTTTCTCCTTCTAGTCAGTCACATCAAATTATATTTTTAAACGCTTCAAAACACTACAATTTTAAGTATTTATTCTACATTGTTAATTATTTCCGATACAAAAAGCATCACTACAGGCGGAACTTGGAAGTAGAGTAACAGAATAAAATTCTGCACAATTGTATGTAAGTGTGTGAGTGATCTAGTGTGCAAAACCGAAAGAAAACCCATTGTATACGACTTAACACTATTGCCTGTAAGCAAAGGAAAAGTTGCCGATATGACCATTAACGTTAAAGGCGGGTATAAATGGAATAATAATAAAAAAACTCTCTCTGCATTTCCAGGATATCCGTTAATCTCAGCATTAATTGTTCGATATTTTGTAAGTTTTTTAAAGTTCTGCCATTGAAAAATTAGAGAATTTTAAATCCTTGCGAGCCGCTTTTAAAGATATGACTAACCCCTTTCTCGCTTGAACCAACAACAAATGTGTAATAAAAGTATATCCGTAAACATTGTAACAAAAGGATAAAAATCCAATCTGGTTACTTTTCTATCACTTTATTGTGTCCTAGAATTTTACCACGAATACACAATTTTCTTCTCGGCGTTAACACAGTCTACAGTCTTTCGAGCTATCACAGCTCACAACGTTTACTTCTCGTAACCTTGCTCAGTCCTTTCATGTGTCTTTCTTCACTTCCTCTGCCACACCCACTACGACGATGCAACCACTCGACGCCCGTTAGAATCTTCTTAGGACGCACGCGACGTACCACACACACAGCTGTCTCGCAGTTACTGACATTCTGATCGACTCATGTCTATAATCGTGAACTCTTAAAACTAAGTCACGTTCGTTGCCTCGCCTCCTTTTATAGAGGGGCTGACGTCATACGGACCTGTCAAGAAGCTCTCCGCACACACGCACTGCGACGATTCAGGTAGAAGTTTCGAGAAGACGCTAGAAAAGTCCATTTTATTTCTGCCGTTTCCATTGTTAGTCACGTACACGCAGTTGCGCGGGGTAGCCTGACCTTGAACGACTTTTTTTTTTTCCTAGCCGGCCCCAAATAAGTGTGAAGCAGCTCGGCCCCGTACGTCTACTGTTGTGTGTCGAGCCCAACAATATTTATCTCTATTAACGTGAATAAAATTGAAAAATAAGCTTGTGAAAGCTAAATGAAAATAAATAATAGTGGGAAGAGAAGGTATTGTGAATAGAACAAAACCTTTTAATTCCGTAAATAGACCTTTATGAGTTAGTTCATGCGTAGAGACGAACTGACAGATGGGCGCACAAAATGACGCTAATGGCGAACGCAGCTTAAAAGAGGCGTGTGAGAAGCACAATGCAAACTGCCCATGTGTGACTGATGAATCTGCCGTACTGGCTTAGCTATGCAAGTAAATGAACAGAACATGAAAACGGGACAATACGTCAATGAAATTGGACATCTCTGAGATGAGCCATACCTTTTCGGAGAGTTAATCATAAAGGACTAAGCGTAGGAAGGGAGAATTACAGGTTTTTAATTAAACCAGAAAGATTGACGACTACAGGAATAATCAATATTCCATATTTCTACAGCGGTTGTCATTAAGCGACTTCATAAGTGAAACTGCACAGCGACCACACAGAAATGGGTGACGTCCTTATAAACGACGCTGTATAGGTAGCACAGGTGTTGGTGATTTAACTCATGGAGTAGGAGGTGACAAAGACAGGGGTACATATTTGATGTCCAGTGAACAACGCGTTGGTTTCAGAGCGCGTCCAAAAGATATTGGAAGGTTTATTTCATGCATATTCCAGCTGACTCATGAAGACCTTTGCCAAACAGGTCTACCACACCTGGATAATATCCGTTGGAAATGACTAGTTTGGCAGGTACAAACCTAACAGGTTACGAACCTTTCATTTTACTTCAAACAATAGAAGATTTCTTGTTTCGTGCGGAGGGCCAATTTAAGCCATGGTGAAAAGTTAAAAGCATATCTGACTTGTCAGGTATCAAATGCTAAATGAGCACCAGAACAAAACAGCAACTGTTGCCGAGAAGAAGATAGATGATGATGCAAACAACCCTTGCAAAAGCGCTTTCCAAATTAGTCAATGCAGAAAGCGTTCTGAACGATCAATTAAGCCTAGTCCAAGAGCAGGTTACAGCCAAGACTTCCCACAAACTGTTACTATTACTTTTAATCTTGGGGCGTATGAATCACTAGGGATATCAGAATGTATTATCTTATACACCTACCTAGAGGTTTCACGGCTCGTGTCGGGACGTTATCTGTTACCACAAACCAAGTTCCAGAAAAATTAGAAGTTGCACCTACAACAGACCTACTCTCATTGTTAATAATGAACCTTTGGGAAATTTACTCATTTAGGTGAAATGTCCTTAATTGACTTCTTCTATTATTTTTCTTTATTCTGTGTCTTCTAGTGACTCCTAAAATTGCTCTTAAAAATCTCATTTCCGCTGCCTGTAATCTACTTTTGTCTCTATTTGCCATTGTCCAAGTTTCGCTACTGTATAGAGCTAATGGAACTGTACAAAAATCACCATTTTCCACTTTCTCCGCTTGTAACTGGCCCAAAACATAATACGTGTCACGTAACATCTCAGGTACCTTGTCACGTTCGCCCGACTCCAAAAGAATTTGTAGCGTTATGTACGCCAGGTCACCCTGATTCTTCGGGGCAAGGAGGAGCATTTTCATCAAGGCGGATGAGCAATTACTCCTTCTGGCTTCAGAAGGCATCAGTCAAACGCTTCTTACGACTCTTGCTTGGTATTTCTTCGTAACACGTGGACATCTCTCATCATTCATTTGTCATGTGTTCAACCCATTTTGAAGTATAGCCATTAATTTATTATATAAAGGTTAATTCCTACCTTATTTATTCATTTTTAATCCAATCGAGTTTGGTGCAACGCTTGACCTGCCTTAGGAGCCTCATCTTCGCTGTCTCAACCGTATTTTTTTTTTTTTTTTTTTTTTTTTTTCGATGGAGCCCAAGTGTCACAATGTTATGGGGATGTTATGGGGATTACTATAAGTCTCTAGACTTTTATTTTTTTTTCTCTATTTATTTTACGTCACTTTAACTACGTGGTCATATCGCGACGGATCTGTTAGGAAACACTCCTTAGATCGGTGTGTGGCGGACAGTTAGCCTTCTAGGTCTCATTCCTATACCATACCGTCCTGTTCCGTCACACTCCACATACAGGACAACTGTGTGACGGGCAGATGGCATTAGGGTGCCATCCAGTCTATCTGCTTTCATTACCTGTGTACAGATGGCACAGCATTCGCTATTACATCTATTTTTAATTTTTACTATCGTTATAGACTTACGGTGGAACATTGGGTCGTGATATTAAATATCTAATCCGATGTTTACCTTTTCGTACCACCATGTTCGGTAGTTTTATTTTGATTTCTATCTTGTGCTTTTTGAAGTTCTCTATAGTGCCCCAAAGTACCTAGAAATTATTTGCTTTACAATCCATCTCCCTTTCTACATTGAAGCTGATATGGCATACTAAACATTTGAAGTTCAATACAGTTGCAATTCAAAATCTAAAGCAACATTGTGGATCAGACGCGATATCAAATTAAACGAAATAAAATGACTTGAAGAAACAAACCACAAAAGAAGGAAAATAACAGTTAATACTAAGGTAATGGAACTAGTAAATAAGTACACTTATTTACGATGTACCTACTGCTAGAGAAATAGCAAATGTATAGTATATTTTTATTACTGTTTTTGGAGATAATACGATAATACAATATACTAGTTTAGGACAATAAAATAACAAGCTGACAAAACAAAACTTGTATGAACTAAGAATGGAATGAGGACGAGAGATGTGTCGAATACTAAAACAGGATACTGGCACTGTTGGTATGACACTATTTTAGCATAACTGTGAACCTACAATATAGTTTAGAAGCGTACACTGTCCGAATGTTGTGACTGACATTGTAGATTCCCCCTTTAGCCTGTTTACATAACGTTTAATGATGAGTATGGCCATTAAGGCGCTCAGCCATACGAGATGATCATCCTATAATTTACACTGAAGAATCTCAGTATGAACACTTGGGAATACTCTGTGGCTTTTCAGGGTTGGTAAGAACTTTCACTCCATAAAGCACCGTTTGGTGGCAGGTATTTGTTTTCTCAATATGAGAATCCCAGTGTTCACGCCTCTGCACGAACAGTACTAATCATCCTGGATTACAAATGGGATGGATTTTAAGACAGAAAAGTGATCAAAATGTTTCAACTAGTACTAGTAAAAGCAGCGGTAAGGATAATAACCAGAAGGGTTAATGTAAAAACTGGAGTACAAGCAGAGGATACAAAAATCCAACAATTACAGCTATACAGAGAAAACAAGTAATATAACAACTTGAACATTACGGCGCACATTTAATTAACCGAAGGAGACAGTTGTGGATAGAAAAGGGAGAGAAAGAGGTAGAAATCATACAAAAAAGAAATATACAGCGCGTTTCGAAATTCACACATATTTTTGCTGTCACTAAATACAATTAATGTGTTTCAAGAAACGCTTAGAAAATAATAATATGAAAAGTAGCTTAGAAAAGTGAGACACTTTTCTGATGAAACAAACGATTCTTAATGACATTCTTTTGCAAGCTGGACATCATGGGAAACAGTCTTAAACATTTTACATCTCAAAAATGTTATTATTTTTTGTGTTATATTCCACTTCTATGCCACCTTTAACATATTATGTCATATAGGTGCCTTCTCTTTTGGAACAGTTGCTCACCGACAGCTGAATAAATAAACTGAATGAATAAATGCATTTACGCTCAAAAAAGTACAATTTAACCTAGTAAAAACAAAATACAATAAAACAAGTATAGTTAAATTGAACTGCTGGAAGACAGCCTTTATTCCAACTGGAAACCAGCTAGAATTTACATTTACACAAGATTTATATTACACAGGCTGCATCTATTGCTCCTCGTTGTTACTTTCTCTGCTACTTTAGTAAACAAGCAAGATGGCTCCGAGGTAATGTGTGCGACTCGCATTTGAGACGCCGTGGGTTCGATTCCTGTGAATGAACGCATTTTGAGGATGAATCCCACAAGAATAACACAGCAGGCACTCTAATACACTCTAAAAAGAATTAGGATTTTTTCCAATTTGAATCTTGTATTTGTATACATGCTTTGTATTGTTCTTATGAGATGCTGAGGAAATCCATTTCTGAGCATTATTCCCATAGCAGGTGTCTGTCAACTTTGTGAACAGCTTCCACATAACCAATATTGAACTACCACGTGAGAGTTGGGTGCTGACCGCCTCACAATACAAAACAAATGGTTGCCTAGATGAGATTTTTAAGATATGTGGCTGGTTACAGTCTTGGAAAAAGAAAGAAATAAAGACATCAGGAGAGTTCCGGATCCACAATCTATATGAATACAGAACAAAATTACAAGAACATATAAACAAAATGGATAAAGATCGATGCCAGAAATAATACCAAATTATAAATCAGTAGGTAGGAGTGTCGGCATAAGGAGAGCAGATCACTTTCCTTAAAGACAGAACAAGCCACAACGACAACGGCGACGACGATGATGATGAGGAGGAGGAGGAAGAGGAATTAGGATTTTTGACATCGATGTAGATGACAAGATGACCTATGAGATGAAAGGAGCCTGATCGCTCCCTTGCAGCAGCAACTGAAGAAGAAGAAGAAGAAGAAGAAGAAGAAGAAGAAGAAGAAGAAGAAGAAGAAGAAGAAGAAGAATGCAAAGCAACTCCGATACTTCAATTACCAGTGACATGCCTGCCGAAGATGTCCTCAGTTTTGTCAGCATTAACAAGAGTCAAAACAGCGACCAGTGGAAACTCTAACCTTTGCAGACCGATGAAAGCACACTGAACTAGACAATGGTGAACACCGGTTTGGTAAGCAGCACTTATGAATGATTATGTCTGAGAAGGCAAACACAAACACTTGGTGATGGCAGGTTTCCTTTCACCCTCGGCGAATTCCTCTTGCCAAAATCCATGCCAGAACCTCATACAACAATACAATCTCGTATATTAGAATGAAGAGGATTTAGTTAGCATTATTTCAGTTTACCGTTTCTCAAATGGGATTCCGAACGCTTGTCTTATTGACCACACTAAGTTCGTTCAGCAATTAAATTCATCATAATTACCAATATAAAATATGTAAATGAATGAGCAATTCAGTTATTAAGAATTATGAAAAACTTTGCCATAATTAAGTAGTAAATGTCGTATACGTAAGTTTTAATTCTGGTCATCTCCTTAGCGCAGCTGTTTACTAAGCGGAAGACACGGTTCGATCCCCGGTACCAGGGTGAGCATTTTTTCCCACTAGAAGGCCTGGCCTGGAGTGCACTTAGTCTCACTAGGTCCATGAGGGGCCAACTGCGGAGCCACTTGACTGAGAAGTAGCGGCCTCTGATTGAGAAGACACACACGCACGCACGCACGCACACACACACACACACACACACTGGCCGGGAGGGACCGCGGCGCTGACCATGTCCCATCCTCCAGTGCTGCACCTCACTTATGACGCCTGTAATGGGCAAAGGTGGGAGACGCCGCGGCGTGCTTAGATAGTGTGACGTCGGGCTCGGCGCGGAATAAAGAACGTGTGGGGCCAAGGTACTTCACACCACATGCGGGCAAAGACGTTCAAGGCCAGGCTGCCCCGCGAGACTGCTTTGTGTACGTGACTGTCAACAATTGTAACGGCAGAAACAAAAGGGATTTCGAGAACGTTCACAAGACTTCTAGCTGCTTCATTTCCAGTGCGTGTGTATGGAACTCGAAAAAGTTCCATGCGACGTCATGCTCAGGCCTGAGAAAAACAGTTGTGAGTGAGGTTTTAGAGTTACAGTTACAGACACGAGTCGGTCAGTGTGTCAGTAAGCTCAAGCAAGCTGTGCATGTGCGCCATCATGTTGGTACATCGTAAGAAGATTCAATAAACGTCGCTACTAATTACATCTTCGTAAGTAGGAAAATGTATTTGTGGTACAACTTTAGAAGATATTAAAGCGATAAAAAGTAACCGGGCTGGAGTTCTGTCACAATCCAGTTGTTTATTTTCTAAAACCATTTGCACAAAGGTCTGTATTTCAACTTAGCTTTAACGAACATACTAAATCTATTAATGTTATGAGCATTAACACTGCTATAAAATACGTTAATTAGTGCAGATAAGCACATACAGCAGTTTTCAAAGGCTTCTGGAGTTGAAAAGAAGTAAATCAGATAATTACACTGTCACACAACTCAAGGTCGTCATAATCTCTGAGCTTCATTCATAGTTTATCTAAGTTTCAACGCTTCATTCACAATAAACGCACTATTTTAACACACACACAATGTTATTTAGTTGCGCAATCAATAGTAGTTACTGTCTGAAACATTTGCACAATGTTGATATCGTTCTGGACACCGTCCACTGTTGCTATGTTACATAACACCAGCCCTACATGTTTTGTATACCAACTATGACTCACAAAGACTGCAAATATTTTTCATCGTGGTTTGGTGTTACTTCATCGCACAAGTACACATTTTTAATAAACTTTCATCTAACCAGAGTCGTCAATATTCTCAGTAATAGCTACATACTCTATTGCTGACCTACCTACATATATAAAAATCTGACGTGTTGCACTCACATTATTTTCTCTACTCTTGTACTGACGATTCTTACACTCATTCTTTATCTTCTTCGTGTTAGTTGAGAAATTATCTTATTGCTTATTTCCTTGTAGGTGCAAGGGGAATATGGGAATACAGTAGGCTTTGAGCGACAGTCAAATCTTTTAAAGCTTTGAGATTCCATTCTCTTTGCACGGCTAACATATAAAAAATTAAACAACGATGTTACATTTGACGAAAGTTTGTTTTCCGAAACTGACACAAATGACAATGAATATCTCCAAAATGGTTTACTCTACAAAATTTATTTGGACATGGATTGTGTTTTTGTGAGATCTACATTTTTTGTATAGTACGATTTAACAGTTATTCAAAAGTCGTCCAGAATAAACTGGACTACATAGGCTATAGTCACAAAATTCAAAATATGCATTTAATTTGTCATAGCAATATATTAAACATATGTAATTTTATCAAAATTCTAAGGTAAGGACCTCGCCGCCACTGAAGATGTCTGCCGTAGTCGCAGACGAAACGTTTGGGAAGAAGGAACCCAATAGACCACGGCCCACAAGCCCGGTTAATATTATTGCATCTAGTATGTAATTTTAATCAAAATGATTAGAGCCATTTTCAAGAAAATAAAAATTTTCGGAAAATGTTCTACGTAAAGGGTAGTTTAGGGTGGAGGAATTTTCTTCAATATCTTCGCTTCGCATCGTTGGTTTTTAACCGACTTTTCATTTTGAGTTATGCTGCCCATTGACTGACTGACAGACAGACAGACAGACAGACAGACAGACAGACAGACAGACAGACAGACAGACAGACAGACAGACAGACACACAGACAGACAGACAGACAGACAGACAGACACACACACACACACACACACACACACACACACATGGACCTTTTTCTTAAAGTGCTTTTTTAGATTCAGGGGGTCTCCAAACATATATTACCTGTGAAATCTCGACATCGAATTTGTGAGTCGAAAACAGTATTTCCCTACTTACACATAGAAAATATTTTTACTTTCTTTACGAAGTGTTTGTACGTAAGATAGATACACATAAATGAACGAAAATAGCTAAAGAAAGGCATGTGAATGTACCGCCAGATTGTTTATTTTGATGGCAAACTAATTTTTTATCTAAAGGTTGATCGTTATAAGGCAAGAGTTAATGATCGATGAACGCCTGTGTTTATAATGGCATATCTTAGTAAGTTTTAATTTATTTGCATTTGTCATAAAATATTTTCCACGAATTTAATTTGAACTTATAAACACGTTGTCAGTACTGGATTAATTGATGCTAATTACATAGCATGGCAATTACTTGAACACTTTTCAACGAATAGAATTCACTAAAATTCACTTTGGTTTTCTCAAAAGAAACTGTAAAGAAATAGGAAGACGTGGGAATGTTTCTGACAGTCTGTGTGGTCAATAGAGCAGAATGCATACAAATAATTCACCAAGTGCCGAGAGACCTAAAACACTGTGACAAGTATTGTCTGTATGTTGTTCATACTTTTAACAAACTATATTAGTTGTTTCGAAAGATTTTAATGCGGTAACACTGCTTAGCATATAAAGATTCCATGTCAACAAACAGAAACAAAAGAAAAAAAATGGAGGGCTTAGACACAGTTACTTTTATTCTTCAATATTTTACTTCATGTGTACTGTATAGAAAGGCATCATTTAAGTGATAACTATTGTATTCTACGTTAACGTCAAGAATAAGGTAAATGTTCTCCTTCAAGAGCTATCCATAACAATCTTATATTACGAATATTTATGACATATAAACGAGTCTTTTAAAACCCTTAGACTAACTGTGGCAGGCTAATCCGAACATTAAAAAAGATGGATATGAACTGTTCGCATTTAACATGACATTGTACTATATTTACATGTTATTTGTGTTCTTTTATCGATTTGTATAGGCGTTCAAGAAGGAAGAAAATAATTCTTTACTCTCCGATTAAAAATGTGCTTTCTATGTGGATAGTATTTTAAAAGTAACACCATAACCCTAACTGAACTACGAATTTGCTGACTTTAATTACACTTATGTTATATATTCCACTTCTATATTCTTATATTTATGATATTCAGTTTAACAAAGGTGTTAATTATTCATCTTTTTTACTATGATAATGGTATGTTTGCTTTCCTGCACCGTATATTTGCAGAAGTTGTGTGTAATTTTTCGTCAGTTGCGAATTTGCATAATTTGTTGTGGCTGTAGTTTATTACATTCCTTCATTTGTTTCTCATCTGGATAAATATGGAAAATAAATACCATGGCTGCCACACGCAACAAGATTTAAGATAAAAGAATCAAATTTTTCCTTCCTCGTCTGGTTTTCTTAAAAGAGGAAGTATTTGTATACAAACACAAAGTTTATATCCAGAATCAGCGGAAATGTGTGTTTTGACTTCAAAATTCACAATAAGCATTACTGAAAAATGTTCTTGGGTATTGTCAAGTTATTAAACTTGACCTCTAAATGCCTGAAAACCAGCGATTCTCTCTTTTTTCGTCATAACTTTATAACCATAGTTTGTAATACAGATTCTATGCTCAGAACTATTAGAAACTATGACATAAGGAGGTTGATATACCTAATCTTATTTTCTAAACTTCATTTGTAATTTGTTTTTTAATATACCTAAATATTTTCTTTTACTTTTCAGAATATTACTTGTAGGTTGAGAATTTTTGATGGCCAAATTCTGTAAAACATATTTTCTTCAAACAGATAATACTAAAATACTCCCGAACAGATATTTAGTTAATTATGCAATGTATTTATTGAGGAAACGATATGTTAAGAGAAAGAGTAATTAACAAATATTGTCGTTGTATTCGGCATTTTTTGATGCTACTGTCATATGTGATTTTAAAGTAAAAATGACTGAAGGTGATTTTCACGGTTCATCAGAAAAATTTTCAAAAAGCAGGATGCAGCTATTAAAATACTTCCAGAAAAGTCAAGGAAACTTTATTTATGTAGTTATACGAAATTCAAGGGCTGGTGTTTGGATAATGAAGAAGACGTAAATGAAGATTATTAATTGGCGAATTTTTTCGAGTCTTTGGAGTGAATATTCCAGGGCTATAGGTGATCGTAGGTAGTAAGAATTCGTAGAGTAAATGTGACTGCAAATTGTATTAATATTGCTATAATATTACAATAAGTATCATTTATGGGAGAAAGCTTTTGTTTTAATGCATATTATTATAAAATAGGATGCAGATGATCATCATTAAAGTGTATTTCACATTTTGATGAACCTGTAGTTTAAGCTTTTGAGTGTTTTGTGTTTTGTTAGAATACAATGTGTTGCTTTTGTTGCCTGGTAACGACGAACTAAATCATCGCTGATTATTATAGTAATTGATAGAGTATTTACGAGAAGAAACAAACTTTCTCACAACTGTTTGTAAAAAGAACTTTCGCATGAAGCACACAGCTTGTTTTTGTTTGTGACAGCTGTTACAAAGAAGAAAAAATACACATATATACGACTACAGTATTCTGTTGTTTAAAATTCATTTTAAAATGAGCATGGAATACAATACGCTTCTCTATTAATTGGAAACTTGAACGCCTCGCCTGTTTTGATCTTCGTTTCGATCAGTTTTCAATAAACAAACGAATGACCTTGCTCCAGCCCGCGCCGGTCAGATGTCAACCTCATTACTCTCACATTTCCAAGCGTGTTGTTTCTGTGGGTCATTTATATGCCTAAGTAAAGGTCTTTCGAATGTGAAGCTCCCCCAATTCAGCGTGAGATGCGGAAGACAACGAAAAATGAACACCAACAGCTGATTTATAGCCTCTATAACAAACCGGCTTTCATAGCAGCTGGTATTTTGACGAAATCAGGGAATAATCTGACAATGTCAGCTGCAGGGGAGACATCTGTGACATGTGCAGGCCGGTAAGTTTGTGTTTGGCCTAATAAACTGCAACGGAATGTAAACACGTGCGTGTTATCTATCTGTGATAACATAGTAACCCAGGTCATGTGATGCAGTTCTCTGATAAACTTTGATAGATGTACCAAACATTGAAGTGCATGAGTTGTGAAGATGCTGTACTAACCTGTTAGTGTGTTTGCTGAGGTTGTGTCACTTTACCAGGGATTGAAGATCAGACGACAGGGTGCATGTTGTCAATTAGTGCCGTTGCATAGCCATAACCTTGTCCTGTCAACTGAGTGTGTGTTTATGCTTGGTCGCGCAAATGATCCGGCATGATGTGCCTGTTTTTCACAGCTGAAAATCATCCGTTCTATTTAGTTATTTTCCGCTGAGCCTGCCCGCATGGGAAAGTTCACTTGCACCACACACGCAAGCATGCACACACACACGCGGCTTCAGCAGGCTTGTAAACACGACCGCACCACTGAACGCGATGTGTAACACTGAACATTCAGCCCGCTCTTGGCTGGCTGGACAGACGTACGTACGGACGGATGGTCGTCATACTTTCGATCGGCCGGCAGAAGGAGAAGCAAGAAAGGCGAGAGGGGGCACAAAACACATTCACCGCGCGACGCGACGGAGGCATCCCCTCCACCACTATCAACCACTTCTTTTTTGTCTTCCCCACCCTCTAACAAACCGACGGCGAGCGCGAGGGAGACGGAGATACGTGCCAAGGTTCGGGGAAAGTATCAACAGGTAGCGCTGAGATCGCAGCGCATCAGAGCTGGTAACCTAGTGAGGAAACGACACTAGACACAATGATGAAAATTTGTTTTTCGGGAGTACATGGTGTAGGGGCGATAAATAAAAGAACATGGGCGGAACGAACACTAACATCTTTACTTCGCCTAAACCCGTTGTTTTCAGAAGTCTCTCATCGCTGCTAACATCCCACTAAGCTAAAATAGATTTATTGTAACTTCAATGTTTTATAACTATAACAATTTGACGTGTCATATTCTCATGGCTTTCTCTACTCATTCGTCTAAAACTACTTTTGCAAAACCTTGTTATTCTACATATTTCTTGTTGATCCAGATATAATTTTAGTCTACGTTTACATTTTACGTGTAGAATACTGTAGGCAAACCGATAGTCAGATTTTAAAGAACATGGCTTTGAAACACCACGCTGTTTCAACAAAGCAAAAGAAAAAAAGAAAAAAGAGGTGGGGGGGGGGGGGGGGACACCCGATCAGTTGAGAAAAGTGTAAGTAGCTGAAAATTCAAGACAACAAGGAATATTTCCAAATGTTAAAACAAGGTTTCTTTGCCTTCTTCATCAGTTAGGCCTATTGACTCTGCCACCATTTCTTCGGTCTTCCTAGAGATCTCTTTCCTCGTGAATTGAAAGTAGCTTCAGTTAACAGTTCCTACTGGCATGCGTCGAATATACTCCAGCCATCCTTTTTTATATTTTTTATCATTTCCAAAATACTGTGAATTTTTAATTCAGTCCTTATTTCTTCACTCCTTTTTTTTTTTTTTTTAATCAAAAAGTGTATAACCTGCGACGAACCTAAAAATTTCATCTCAGCAGCTTCGACTCTCCTTTCATCTTTCCTTCTTAGTGTCCAGGTCTCGCTGCCAAAATTTAAAAATGTTTCTTTTCTTACCTTTTCTCCTATACTCGCCTTAGGGTTGCACAGAAATAGTTAAAGAAGTTAATTTTATTTTCAATTTCACAATGTTCCAGTAACTTACGTTACAGCACAGACACTTAAATATTCTTACTCATTCTATTACAAGTATTTACAAAGTATTTAACATAATTCTACATTTTAACGAGACCTACACATTTAAGTAGTAAGATTTTGCTTACCTTTATAGCTTGCAAATTTTATAAAAGTAATCCAGAATGACGAACACTTCAAAGTTATAATCAGACCGCCTCCATAGCGCAGTGATAGCGCGCCTGCTCCTGGAGCGGAGGACCCATGTTCGATCTCCGGTACCGACATGAGGATTTTTCCGCCGCTTATAGGTCTGTTATTAGCGGTTCGAATTTATGAATACTTAAGTCATTTTTAAAAAGCGCTGTCGTTATTCAATTGTTTCACGCTTAGTCTTGGAAACAGTATGGAATTTAAGGATTTGCATATGGTGACGCGGTTTCCTTATGCGTTTGTAAGAATAATTTACAGAAGATCAGTGGCGGCTGGTGAACAAAATAAGGTGTGTGCTACAGTACCGCACAATGATTACACATTTTATATAATTAGTCTTACCTAATGGCGAAATATAAAGTCCATACGGCGCTCCATCCGGTTGCAGAACTTATCGATCACCCTGGTATTAAACCCCTCCATGTTAGAAGCGATGCTTTTCTCCGTGGACAGCATTGCCAGAACAGTAAGACTATCCTGTGACATAGTGTTTCTTAAGAACGTTTTTACGCGTTTTAAGCATGAAAAGCATCTTTCTGGCTCAGAAGTGGTCATTGGCGTTGTGATCAAAATTTTTAGTAAAGTTGTAACTTCAGAAAACGAATCTTGCAGACTGTTAGAAATTATGTATTGCAATAGTTGCACAGCCCCGTCAATGTTTCTAAAGTCAGGTCTTGCATACAGAACGCTAAGTTGTGTCTGTTCTGTGTTGTATACGTAGTCACAGCAGTTTGAAGTTCATCCTCAGGAAACTGACTTAAAAAGCTGCCAAAGAATTTAGAGTTTAACAGCTTTGCTGCATCGAGATGACTAAGCGACTGAAAACGACGTCTAGCTTCCTCGATAATGCGGTCACACACTTCTTTGGCTTCTATTTTTAGACATTCTACCTTCTGGCGTTTGCTCATTGATTCAGATGGAATCACAAATATATCATCGGCTGCCTCTCGAATGTCACAGATGCACTGAATGAATGAAGACACAGCATTTTGTACTTTAACAGTCTCAGTTGATCTTGATTGCAGTTGATTATAAAGTACATCAACATGAGGCATTACTCGGTGAAAGAATTTCAACCATGAAAGGAATTTGCTGTCTTCTAAACAACGCCGAAGCCCATGTGCTTCCAGACAAGTCTTATCATGGGCAGAATTTTCCAACTCCGAAAAGCACTGCAGCAATTCTTCCTGATTTTCATAAATGACATTAACAGTTCTGGATCTAAAATTCCACCTAGTTGCAGAACCACCAGGAACTCTTCTAGCCACCGCAGAATCCAGAGCTGCCAAGCGCTGTGGGGATCTTGAGAAAAAGGCAGGAAAAGCAGAGAGATTAAGAAAAAATATTCTGGCAGACTTATTCTCCGAAGCTGCATGTTCCATCACTAAGTTCAGTTGATGTGCATAGCAGTGAATATACTGCGCATTTGGAAACTGAGATTGTACTTTGGCTTGTACTCCACCAACTGCACCACTCATTACTGAAGCTCCACCGTAAGTTTGGGCAATAAGTTTATGACGGTTATCTCTGAATAGTTCATTAAGCACTTTTAATATGCTTTCAGAAATTGCTTCTGCGTTTTGTCCCTCTGATTGCAAAAAACCCCAAAATCTCTCATATGGAACACCCTTTTTCTCATATCTAAGTACTAATACAAGCTGGGTCTGATGCGAAACATCTGTGGTTTCATCTGCCATAACAGCCACAAAATCAGCTTTTTGCATTTCCTCCAGAATCACCTCACGACAGACTTCTAACATACAATCTAAGAGTTCGTTTTGGATGGTTTTAGAGGTCCATTTGAATATATGGTTTGAGTCCATGTGTTCCTTCACAGCACTATCAATGTTACTTACTAAATCTATAAGTCCTAAAAACACGCCAGGATTTTCAGAAGATTCAGTCTCATCATGTCCTCTCAAAGCAAGCTCAAATGCACCACAAAACTTTATACAGTCAATTATGCGGGACAACACATACCTGTTTTTCTCTACTTGTAGATTATGCTTCAGCTTCGCCTCTTGATAAGCACGGCTTAACTGAGTCACAATATTTGTACTACCTAAAGCACTTAAATCTAGTACATTGTTTAAATGTTTTACATTTTGTTTGTGTTTGTTAATAAGAACATTAATATGTCCTAGGTCTGTCACTCCCGTTGTACTCCACGAATCACTGTTCCCAAAAAGCAAACATGGAAAACAGAAAAGAGCATTTCTTTCCTGACATCCACATATCCATGCATGCTCATAAATTTTGAGGTTAAATCGCCTGGTGTAAGAATTATTTCTCCCTCCTTTTGCAGGTTGCGTGATGTTTAAATTTGGTGTTTGCCTCCCTAACTGCTTCACTTGAACTTTTTCTTCTAGAGTCCTCCTAGAGAAAGGATAATTTATTAGGCTGTCCACAGAATTCCTTTTAGCGTACACAACACAGATATTGCTCAGCACACGAAACTGACGTTCATAAACTGAGTTTATGGAGTATTTCGCGGTTATTTGTTGCTGCCAAAAATAAGTAGTGCCAACAGTAATTGCTCCACATGAACCAGAACCGTAATCAGGTCGTACAGGTTCTCCTGTACGGTGTGTCTTGTTTGCACAGAACCTAGCCGCTAATGCGACTTTATCTGTGCGATATGGGAGGTTGTCCTTGTGTTGTCGTGCGTTTGTGTCCTGGGCAAAGGTTTCTTTCTGTATACCTAATTCAGGATACAGAAAGGGGGCAGGAATAGGTGTTGGGTAATGATGTGTTGGAGGATGGGAGTGGCATTACCCTTATCCAAGGACGTCCTTGGGTAAGCGGCAACTTTTCCTTCTTCGAGGTGCTCTGTGGTCATATTGACCTAATACCCGTACCAGCTGATTGGTGTGTGAGTTAATTTTGGAGTACATGGTTCGGGATCGCTCCTTTACCAAGTCCTCGATGTAGGGAAGTCCTGATTGGGTATGAAGGATATGAGACGGGAATCTACGTCCGGTATTGAAGATCATTCGTAACGCCCTGTTCTGCACCGACTGTAGTTTGAGTATGTGAGATGGTGCTGTTGATCCCCAGGCTTCGCAGCCATATAGGATCGTTGGCGGAATGATGGCCCGGTAAATCCTTAATTTAAGGTGGTTGGGCATAGTAGATCTGAGGATAGGGTAGAGCTGTCTGAGCGCAGCGTGACCAACTTTGGCCTTTGCGCGGACGTGTGGGGCGTATGTTAGCCCGCGATCGAGGAGAACGCCTAAATATTTGGCAGAGGTTACCCATGGGATATTTCTCCGCCTAAGCCGAAGTGACCGATCCGGCCGCCAATTGCGAACCTTACCAAGGAGGAGAGCGGAGCTTTTCCCCGGACTAATAGCCATTCTCCACTTCTCACTCCAACGGTCGACGGCGTCGAGTTGTCGTTGAAGGGGAGGGAGGCAATATCTCACATTTTTATTCTGTGCCATGATGAGGACGTCGTCCGCATACTGGCATTTCGCAGTATGTTGTTCCGTGGGGAAATCGGACATGTAAGCTGCGAAGAGTAGCGGGGAGAGTACACTGCCCTCTGGGACTCCTGCCGCTATTTGTCTTTTGGTAGACAGTTTTCCTTCCACTTTCACTCTGAAAGTGCGGTCCTGAAGGAATCTGCTAAGTATAGTGAGATATGGAGGAGGGATATTTGCCTGCTTAAGTTTGTACAGAAGGCCTTGGTGCCAAGTTGTGGCGAAAGCCTTTTCCACATCCAGCAGCACCGCTATGGTCTTGATGTTTCCCTGGAAACCCAGGGATACCATCTCGGCCACACGGAGCAACTGCATGGACGTGGAATGACCCCGACGAAAACCAAACTGATGATCCGGTAGGAGTTGCCTCTCCTCAAACAGAGGTAATAGGCGGGTAAGGAGCAACCGCTCAAAAACTTTTGAGACAATTGGGAGAATGCTCATGGAACGGTAGTTGTTAGGAAAGACGGGGTTTTTGCTCGGTTTCAATAAACATACCACCCTCGCCTCCTTCCAGAAAACCGGAAAGTAACGAAGACGGAGGCATGCATTGAAAATCCGAGTCAAACGAACTACAGCCTTTTTGGGTAGGTGCTGAAGCATGAGCGCCGTGACGCCGTCATGTCCAGGGGATTTATTAGGATTCAGACTTTGGATTTCGGAAATCACCGCTTTCGGGGTGATTATAGGGAGATGGATCCTCTCATGTAGCCGCCGCGGTTCCTCATAGAGGTAATCCACGGTTGCATCCACGAGTTCAGTAAAGTCTTCGTCTTGCGGGTCCTCCCGGGGTTCGAACTGTACCTCAAGGTGGTCCGCGAACACAGTGGCTTTCTCATCTGGCTCAAAAGCGAGTCTCCCACGAGTGCCGTGCAAAGGATGCTGGTATAAGGCCTTGTCCTTCCTCAAGGCCTTTATAATCCGCAAGGGTTTCTTTTCCTGAAGGTTGACAGTTTGCAATGTATTTTCCCAGGCTAATGTTCTATACGCACGGAGCAGTCGCCTTACCAGGGATTTGAACCTCTGGTAAACTGCTCCTATCCTGGGATGGCGGAAATGCTGCCATAGCTTCCGAACAGTTGCCTTGGCTTTTATCAACTGTCGGAGTTCTATTAGTATGGTTCTAGGGTCTGGGATGTTGGTGGGAATGCGGTGGGTGTGTGCGCGTACTGCATTTAGGATATGGTGGGAAAAGTCCGACGCTGGCTCTTCCAGCGCCTCGATATCATCGATGCGAGGTCGAAGTTCTAGGACTGCTGCATCCCAGTCGGTCTCAAATGTCCAGTCTGAGTTTAACAGAGCTGGCATGGCTACTGTGGAATCTACCACAACAGGGTCATGGTCAGAATCCAGCTCATTTACTGCCGAGAGGTCAAGGTGTAATGGCATGTTCTTGGTGATCATGATGTCTAAGACGTCAGGCCTGCCGCGGGCCAGATGGAATGTAGGACCTCTCGGCCCGTGCGCGACGAGGTTTGGGTCTCCGCTGATGAGGCGGTAGAGCCCGCGCCCCCTCTGGTTGCTAATGCGACTGTGCCAGAGCCCATGCTTCGCGTTGAGATCTCCAGCGATGCAGACTACTGGGTGTAGGTTGAGGAGTGTGGTGTAATCTGCTTCATAGAAGCGATGATCTGGAGGGTCATAAGCCGCAATCAACAAAGTTTCCACACCACCAATGGCAAGCCTAATGGCAGTAGCTTCCACATGTTGAAGGGTAGGAAGAGGGAAGGGTGTATGGGTGATGATGCATTATATAAAGATTGCTGTACCACCGCCCTGTCGGCCGACCCGATCAGACCGATGGGCGACGTAACTAGGCAGCGAGAAGTGTATACCAGCATGCAGGTGTGTCTCGGTCACCATGAGGATGTCGATCCCGTAGGACTGTACAAATTCTAGAATGCCTAGACGTTGTTCCGTGACGCCATTAGCATTCCAGAAAGCGGCGCGTAATGGTCTACGCACGACACGGTAGGCCATTACTGGGAGGATCTAGGGAACAGCTGCTCTAGTGTTTGCAGCAGGATCTGGTGTTTTTGTAGGACGTCAACATTGGCGTCCGTTAATGTCTGCATACACCTCCTCAAAATGGGAAGTGTCCGTTTGATCATATCCCCGAACCAGTTGGACAGGGTTCTGAATTCCTCGAGGTCTGCCGAGGATATAACACCTCCGAGTGGGGTCAATGGGGCCAACGGAGTGGTGCGTGCCGGTTGGGCACGTTGGGTTGGGGCCGGGGTGGGTACCCCGGCAGTAACGGTGACTGCTTCAGACGTAGTCATTTGCTCAAGTAGAGCTGACTGTTGTCTTTCAGTCTTTCTTTGTTTCCTCTCTTGCTTTTCTCGAGAGGGGCGGGGAGGTGGAGCTACACTCTCCTTCACACTGGTGTCTAGTGTAGTTTGCACAGTTTGTGCCTGTGCAGGTGTGGTTTGTGCATGTTCAACTTGCTGCACAATTTGCTCAGCCTCTTTAAGGGTGGCGGCAAAACTCACCCCTGCTCGGACTGGTGCCACATTTTTTGGACCGCGGCGGCGGCTGTCAATGATTTTTTGCCGCACTTCACACCCCTTGTACACACTTACATGGGGTTTGTGGCAATTGGCACACTCTTTTTCCTCTTTGTCGCAATTTGCGACAAGGTGCTCCCCTGCACAGCGTAAGCATGCGAGCTTTCGTTCGCATGCTTGGCTGGGGTGGTGAAAGCCCATGCACCTACGTCATTGGGCTGGGCCATCTTGCCCATAGAAGCGCTTCACCTTGACCACAGTGTGGAACAAGGTGCGCACAGCGTCTATAGGCTGAACCTGTTGGTCCAGGACTTTGTCTACCACACTAAGTATAGTGGCATGGGTACCTTTTTGGACCCCTCCTCGGTCCAAATGGTTTTTCTCAGCTGCGCTGCAGCTGAGATTTTAATGCCATGCTCCTCTAGGAGTGCCTGTGTTATTTCCTCTGGTGTACACTCAGAGGAGAGTCCCCTAATTATGCGTCTTTCAACGTTAGGACGCTGGAGTGAGTAGGAGTAGAAGTGAATTTGCTCCTCTCTTAGGACCTATTTCGCCCTTTCAAAGTCCTAGGGCGTGTAGGTTCGGATATGAACCTTTCTTGGCTTCCTTTGAGCCTCGAAACCCTTGATCAATTTGGCCGCAAGAAGTTTCATAATTTTTATGTGGTTATTAAAAGAATCCGCTATGATGGGCGGAATCTTAAGGCCCTTTTCGATTAAGGGTGGTTCTTCGGCCCCTTGTGGGGGATGCAGACTTGTATTGGAGGAGGATTTTCTTTTCCTCCTGCGCTCAACGACGGTGAAACCGTCGTCTTGCGCCATATCGTCATCCTCGGGCTCTGTCTCAGACAGCGGGAGGTGCGGGTTGCTTGGTACGGGTATTTTCGATGGTTGAAGTACCCGTTGAGGGGCCAAACCCTTACGTTTGGACCCTCTTGAGCCTCTTTGTGGCGGGTTCTGCCACTTCAGGTGGGGATGGTTGGGAACTAGTCCCTGGT
Organism: Tenodera sinensis; assembly: GCA_030765045.1. Lineage (NCBI taxonomy): Eukaryota > Metazoa > Arthropoda > Insecta > Mantodea > Mantidae > Tenodera > Tenodera sinensis. Next base: position 134,306,626 of record CM060967.1, read on the forward strand.
TGTTGCCCGTCAGTTGTCCATGTCGTGTCCCTGTCACTAAGTCAGTCGGCACGGTGCCCTCCGGCTGCTTGTAGCGGACCCGACCCCCCTCCTTAATGGAGGAGGCCCCTAAAATTGCTCCCACCACGTCCAACTTCCGAGAGTTTTATTCTGTGTGTTGCGTGCAAGGTCTATCACCGGCAACAGATAGTTGTCTCAACCCCATATAGATGGCAGAAGTTGCATAACAGCAAGCAAAGTCGTTAGATGACATTGCAATCCTGCTATCTAGCGACTTTGTACAGAAGCAGCATGAATTCATGTGCTCCACTTTATGAGAGCACAACGCTAGGTAAATTCAACCAATAGGAGAACAGATTTCAAAATCGTACACCTATGTTTCGCATGCGTGGATTGGTCTACATTCCCTGCAAAGGACTGAAGAATTTTGTAGCACCCAACGCATCACCTATCTCGTGTATGTGAGGCGTGCATCATCTTCGCACACAATGAGGAAAGAACACTAGCGCGCGGCATATAAAATAGTGAAAGTGAAAGAAAATGTGCAATAATAATTGAGTATATGTTTAACACAAAGAAGAAACTATTTTCTGCAAAATAATGATTGTGCTGTAGCACTGTAGCACATATTGACGAGCCGCGCCTGCAGAAGATACATAAAAATTGATGAGTTTTTGTCCTTTAGGTATATCCTGTATACTCTTCAAGGAACCATCTACCCTATGTCTTCATGTTCCACCACATTTCGGAGACATAGATAGGATAGATGAGGTTCGGAGGGGGGACTTGGCTCTTCGACATGCCCCTAACCGTTATTAAGATGAGATAAAGTCGTAACAAAGTAGGTGTATCGGAAGGTGTACCTAGAAAGGAGCTACCCCTGGAAGGGAAGGATGAGGTCAGAGAATACCAAGGGCAATCGGACCTGAGGAGAGGCGTCAAGATAGGGCAGGGTCCCTAACAACTACAGAGTTCAACTTCCCGGTGGCGGCTCATAGTTCGGCTCCTCTCCTCCCTGCGTGCTCTAGCTCCCCAGGGGGCCTTGGTCATCGGAGACCTCTCCCAGTCCAAAGGATGAGGATTTACAGAGAATAAGCAACTGCCATGTACTCCCCCGAAATTAGAACCCTGAAAGAACCAAGCTGATGAAAGCTCAAGTAAAATGAGGTGAGGGGTGAAACAGAGGGACAGCAAATTCGTGGGCTGTAATTATCTTTCCAGCATTCGCCTAGTGACCCGAGAAAACCACCGAAAAAATCCCTAGCCTCACTTCACACGTTACCGCGGAACCATCTCGCTCGGGTTTCAGAGACTTAGAGCCGCCTTTTAATCTCCCATATGCTAACAGAAATCTACTCATGTCTGTGTTAAACGTCAGAATAATATGAGAGAGGTTTCGTTGTTTCTACGATCATGTCAGGCGGCTACGAAACAGCTGGTGTTATTGCCAGTTGGTTTTATTAATTTTTATCGGGAAACACACATTCATTTTGGCATGCATATCTACGATCTAAAGATGATATGAAGGGTATGAAATGATTCTATTTAAAATGTTTTACCCGCCTCAGCTGTGAATCGAATGCCGGATCTCTGCCTTCAGAAGCCAGAACGCTGGCCAATCGACAAAAAACTATTTATGTTGAAAAAAATTAATAAATTTCATAAATAATTAATTCTATCCATCTTTTACCGTTTAAAATAACAGGAATTTTTCATTACACTATGACGAAAAAAATAGTTATGTAACTACTCGTATAATCTGATTGTGACGATAGCAAACTCCCTAATTTTTACAATGAAAAGATACTACGCGTGTTACACACAACGTTTTAAGCAATTCTAGCATTAAAATACGTAAAAGTATTACGTAAGTAACAAATTGGGTAAATGTAAAATTATAATGTATCAGAAATGAGAGATGTAATATGTAGCTAAGCAAATGTTTCATTTGTTTCAACACTTATAGAGAAAAATGGAAGGTTATGATAAAACTATTCAAAATATGCATTATATTCCGCTTGAAATTCTGAACGAAGCCAAGAGAGCTGAGAGTTTATGAATTCCAGAAGAATCACAAAATGTTTGCGAAATAGAATATGAAAGGTTTTGTGGATGGAGAAATGAAAAATGCGTTAGCGAGACTAACGATTTCAGGTTTTTTTTTTTTTTTTTTTTTTTTTTTTTTTTTTTTTTTTTTTTTTTTTTTTTTTTTTTTACAGGCACACATCGGAGAAAATTATGTTGGGGTGGTGATGGCGTCATTTCTGTCTTGTTGCTATGTTAATTAGTCTTTAATTTTCTGCCACTTAGTAGCAGAAACAGGGGAATTTTGCCGTTTTATGGCGTCATAACAAGCCATTTTAATGCTAGAATTGCATAAAATGTATTCCCATTTCTTTCTTCATTTATTTCTTTCTTCATTTATTTCTTTCTTCATTTACTTACTTCATTTACTTACTTCATTTACTTACTTCATTTACTTACTTCTTTACTTACTTCTTTACTTACTTCTTTACTTCTTTACTTACTTCTTCAACTTCTTCAACTTCTTCAACTTATTTATTTACTTATTTATTTACTTATTTGTTTGTTTGTTTGTTTGTTTGTTTGTTTATTTATTTTTATTTATTTATTTATTTATTTATTTAGCTTGTATATTGCAATAGGTTAGTATTTAAAATTTAATAACGAAAATTCGGTATTATTCAGTATATACAACTATGATGTTTTGAATGAGTAAAGGCAAGTTGCAACGTGGGTGTCTAGCCAAATTTAAAAACATTTTTTTGGTTTGAAGCTTTCATAATTGCGATGAGATAATATAACCTTCATGCTTTTATCAGGCATTGAAAAGTAACGTGGTGTTTTCATTACGTATAAATATAGAAAGCTAAGAATTGCTTTAAACAATAAACAGGATGATACTTTTACATATAGGCGGCAGTATATTAGGCTCGTTTTCGAACCCTTTATTAGATTCTCTTCTGTCCGGCCATCTGGCGTTGAATGATTTTACCAGATCGAAAGAAAGAAGGAAGGAAGGAAAGAAGGAAGGACAGAAACAAAGAAAGAAAGAAAACAAAGAGAGAAAGAAAGAAAGAAAACAAAGAGAGAAAGAGGGAGAGAGAAAGAGGCAGAGAGAAAGAGGGAGAGAAAGAGAGGGAGAGAGAGGGAGAGCGAGAGACAGATAGAGAGGGAGAGAGGGAGAGAGGGAGAGAGGGAGAGAGAGTGGGAGAAAGAGGGAGCAAGAGAGAGAAAGAGAGAGAAAGGAAGAAAGAAACAAGGAAGAAAGAAACAAGGAAGGAAGGAAGGAACGAACGAACGAGAGAGAGAGAGACAAAAACAAAGAGAGACAGAAACAAAGAGAGAGAAAGAAAGAGAGAAAGAAAGAGAGAGAGAGAAAGAAAGAGAGAGAAAGAGAGAAAGAGAGAGAAAGAAAGAAGGAAAAGAAAGAGAGAAACAAAGAAAGAACAAGAAAGAAACAAAGAGAGAAACAAAGAAAGAACAAAGAATGAAACAAAGAAACAGAGGAAGAAAGAAACAAAGAAAGAGAGAAAGAGAGAGACAGAGAGAGAAGAGACAGAGAGAGAAAGAGACAGAAAGAGAAAGAGACAGAGAGAGAAAGAAACAGAGAAAGAAAGAAACAGAGAAAGAGAGAGAAAGAGAGAGAAAGAGAGAGAGAAAGAGAGAGAAAGAGAGGAGAAAGAGAGAAAGAGAGAGAGAAAGAGAGAGAGAAAGAGAGAGAGAAAGAGAGAGAGAAAGAGAGAGAGAAAGAGAGAGAGAAAGAGAGAGAGAGAAAGAGAGGGGAGAATGAGAGAAAGAGTGAGAGAAAGAGAGAGAGAAAGAGAGAGAGAAAGAGAGAGAGAAAGAGAGAGAGAAAGAGAGAGAGAGAGAAAGAGAGAGAGAAAGAGAGAGAGAAAGAGAGAAAGAAAGAGAGAAAGAAAGAGAGAAAGAAAGAGAGAGAGAAAGAGAGAAAGAGAGAAAGAGAGAAAGAGAGAAAGAGAGAAAGACAGAAAGAGAGAAAGAGAGAAAGAGAGAAAGAGAGAAAGAGAGAAAGAGAGAAAGAGAGAAAGAGAGAAAGAGAGAAAGAGAGAAAGAGAGAAAGAGAGAATGAGAGAATGAGAGAATGAGAGAAAGAGAGAAAGAGAGAAAGAGAGAAGAAGAAAGAAAGAAAGAAAGAAAGAAAGAAAGAAAGAAAGAAAGAAAGAAAAGAAAGAAAGAAAGAAAGAAAGAAAGAAAGAAAGAAAGAAAGAAAGAAAGAAAGAAAGAAAGAAAGAAAGAAAGAAAGAAAGAAAGAAAGAAAGAAAGAAAGAAAAGAAAGAAAGAAAGAAAGAAAGAAAGAAAGAAAGAAAGAAAGAAGAAAGAAAGACAGACAGACAGACAGACAGACAGAAAGAAAGAAAAAAGAAAAGAAAGAAAGAAGAGGTACATGATTCTCGTCGAAGTAACTCAGACGGCTATTCTCTTGGTATGATGCTGAAACTGAAAGTAGAAGGTTATGAAATGATTCACATAGTTCTGAGATAATCTGGGATTATCATGAATGATGAAACTGTATCTAACTGCGAGGAAGTTAATCGCTTTTTGACCTACATATCGATGGTCTCCTCCGCCTTTTATCAGCAATTATCAGTTTCTCAGACGCCTTCAGTATAAACAAGTACGAGTAATAAGTATGGTGGAAGGAGGTAAACCCACACTCCCCTCTTTCGCAAACGTTGGACGCTGCTGGTCTAAACGATTCTTGTTTCTGTTACCGCGACCAAATTTTAGAGCCCAATGGCACTTGAAAATACCTTTTATTATATCGCATTTAATAAGTTGAAACAATTTTTCTGCTATACGAAGCTAAGGAATCTACGAATGGTTGGTTCTGCTTGTTTTGATAACTATAAAGTAAATATATTTTTTCTGAACTAAAACGCTAAAATTTACCGTCTACATAAGTATCAAGTAAGAGATACTTCTTCCAAATTCAGCTATCAGATCTACCAGTATAAATATTTTTATGTCCTTTGCATTCCTAAAAGTATCAAATTTCATACCGTGAATAGCTGATGAGTGATGACTATATGTTCTTTAAACAAATCCCTTTGAAATGAAAAGTAAGAAAAAAGAGAATTTTCAAAATGTGGTCCAAATAAGAAATACCGTTATAACCTTTCTTACTTTTATTCACAGACATAAAAGTTGCACTAATGGATGATAGATGCGTAAGGAAAGGACAAATACATCATAAGTATTTATTAATTTACAAGTGAATAATTCTCTCTCCAAACAGTAATGATTGAGTACCTGTTGCAATATAAAAGGCTCTTCTTCAACAACCTAGGTCAGTACGCCTGTCACTTTGTCAGGCAGTATTTGTGTATCAGCACCACGTAAGTAACAATGTGCCATCTAAACAGAGGTATTATATTACAACTACTTCCAACAGATAGCAGCACGTTGTTGGCGGGATACAATGGTGTCTTTTGTTAACAGGTTTGAGCTGGCAAGTCGACCTTTGAGACCACCTGGCATAACTAATAGACAAGCCACCCTGGCTTCCCCCCGCGGCTAGGAGCATGTAACTGGAAAACAATTGAAGCTCACTGTACGATCCTGCGCGTCACTACACACGACACTAAACCATTGGGTATACAAGCTACATAAAACTTTAAGCTATGGGATGGAATGATTTAGATCTCTGATTAGGGATCTGATTAGGATCTAGATTAGGATTAGGATCCTATTAGGAATGGGAAAATGAATTATCGGTTTTCTAAGACGTATCTGAAAGTCTTCTTTCTTATCAAATACAAGTTTATTTTCAGATGGTAAAAGGCCTAAGAAGTACAACTATAACGTATGCAAAGAAATGTCTTGGTAGATCCTTCTGATGAATTAAATATTTATATACGCCCTACAAGCGCGCGCAGTCTTTATTATTAGCAACGGGAAATCTCCCCTTCTTAAAGATGGGGGATTTTTCACAAAGAGCTCGTGCAGTCTTTGCTTCTGAGAGACTGGTTTATGATACCATAAAAGATGAAAGGCTTCCAATTATTCAGTCAGTCGCTGAAAGAAGCAACTAGACTAGTGAATATGAGATGACATTTGAATACCCTTTAAATAGACTGACAGATCCGTGACTTTATGCTTAAATAAACCCACAGAAATACATCCCTTAGAGATAACCGGAAAACCAACACGACTTTCTATACAATAAAATTAGAAACTCAAATATTATACATATTCAATACACTTGTAGCAGCCATGTCCAACCTTGTAAAGAGAACGGAATTTCTAAGACATCACATACCAACCAGGTCTTAAAACATTTCACTATCACTTAAAGCCTGCTGTATTCCCATATTCCCCTTGTACCTTGAAGGGGTCTCTTCCGGCTGGTATCTCCCGTCTCCAGTATGAAGGGAATCTTCTGCTCGTCGTCACTTTGAAGGGTCGGTATGATGAATTCTTTCCTCATATAAAGATCCGGTTAACCTCTTTCGATGAACTGCGATGACTCTTTCTCTCCTATCTCGGTCGTGGTACGGGTATGAAGTATGTTCACAATTTACAGCTGATAATTTTCCTTGAGACGCGACCCCCCCGTGAAAATTATATGTTACGTCGATGTATTAACTTTTAGTCTTTCTAATGAGATAGTCTTCTTTGCTCTGGAGGCCACAATTGAAATAATATTAGTGTATTTATTATCACAATTTTATTCGTTAATATATATAACATTTACAATGAAGACAAAAGATAATCGCACTAGGCCAACTGCAAACGATATAATGCAAACAATCAAACAATGGGAAACAAAACACTCCAACACAACACCTACCATAACTAATAATACTGCATCAAATGCCCCTCATCACAGTATATGCAACTAATTCTATTTTGGGAAAATTGTTTTCAGCCATACAATGTTGCATGTACTGTGATGATCTCCCCACAACAATGTAATTGTACAACAATATAACAACTGTGTTGAAAAACATGTCATCGTTGAATACAAAAATATTTTCTCTTGACAATGTTTCGATTTTTGGCAACTTTCAGGGGTTCTATGCCCCTCCCCACTAAAATTTGTTTTATGATTTTTCTTAATGAACCATCGGATTTATGAACCCAACATAGTGGATGGAGGTAGGGTGTATCAGATATTTCTATAATATCATCTTCTAACATTTTATTTATTACTCTTTTGCTTTGTCCTTTATTGAATTTGGAATGGGCCGGCTTTTATGGGAGTAAGGGGTAGCGTTTTCCACTTTAAAGATGTGGGTGTACTTGTTGCACAGACCGGGTTTCGAACTGAATACTTCTCGGTTCTTGATTAAGCACGCTCTCAGTTGATTCTTTTGTTCTTCATTTATATTGTGCGCATTATTCACTTTTCGTTCAGCGTAGCCATAAAAGATTCTTCTTCTTTCTTTTTATCATCTCTGACGACATCCAATCTGTATACTCCGCAATCATCTCGCAGATGGTGATTCTCTCCTCGAACTCCGCGAACATTATTATTAAACAAATCAATTTCGACGTATTTTTGTATATCATCGCAGTCGTCTTCTTCATTTGCACTTACTTTTTTCGTCGTCGTACAATATAACATTCTCTACAAAAAATCTTCCATTATTAACATCGTCGAAATCCTCGTTCGCTTCAATATTTTCACCTTCTAACAGTCTCACTATTCGCGTGTTTTCACCATCTTTAACGCGTAGTTCATGCTCTTCGAAATCGATGATTGCTTGCCAGTGATAAAGTAAGTCGTTTCCAATAATAATTTCTCTTGCCAAACGCTGAATAACTAATGCGACAAAATCAAATTTCCAACCATTTACATGTGCTTTAACTAACATTTGATATGAGTAGGCGTAGGCTTGTAGAATAACATTTGATATTTCACCCGATCTCTCTTTTTACCGATCGCTGTACTACAATACACATTGTTTACGTGCAAGTACTCTATCTTGTTTGAGGATAATAATTCCTGGAATAATTCCTCTGAAATTACCGATGAGCTTGCCCAGTATCTATTAACACAGTGAAGCTACGGTCCCATATATTTAACTCAATTTGAGGTGGATTGACTAACTCTTTATTGGACTTTACTGGGTTAATTTTGTTGTCGGTGATTAAATTTACGTGAATTTTGCCCTGTGCCTGCACCATCAAATCATTTTCCAAGGCATAAAATGATTTCGGAATTAATTTCCCTGATTCTCATTCGTTTGATTGTTACTTGTTGATATCGTGCCAGTATTTGTTTCTTGATTCTGTGTTCTAGGAAAGTCGCGATCATTCCTGCGTTCGACGCTTTCCTCCTCGAACCTAGGCACTTGGTTACATTTTCCTGATAATTTGTACTATGATTTCTCGGATCGTAGCTTCCATTCCACCTACGATTGTAATTTCTGTAAAACCGATGTGATTAATTTGACTGGTTCTTCCACGCCCTCTGGTATCGCCACCATAATCATGATTACGTCTCTCGTATCGCGGATTTTGTCTGTCTCCGCGGTATAGGACCTCTGTAATTCGATCTTACATCAGGACGTCTATTTGTTCTGTAGTTTTCACCATTATTTTGGTGTGTTTCATCTCTCACACCATTTCCCTGGTTCTCATTCGTTGTTGGAAAATTATTTCTAAGACGTTCTAATTGCGTTCCTTGATTCCTACCTTGGCCACCTACAGCGCGCTGTCCATTTTCATATCGCTGACTGGAGTTAGGTCTCTTGGTAATTATTCTGTGCCTCGAACTCTGCCAGTAATTCAATTACGTCCGAAAATCAACCGGTTTCGCCACGATCAGATTATTTCTTATGTGCGGTGGATAATGGCGAATAAGTGCTTCAATAACCTCCTGTTCACTCAACTGAGGTTGGAGTAGTTTCGATTTGTTCGCCAGTTTCAAAAAATACTCCATCATTGAAATACCAACGTTTACTGTCATAATGTCCGGTAGCCAGTTCGACTTTAATCTGGTTTTGACGTCCTGGTCCCCAAAATCTATTTATAAAAAGGTTTCGAAACATACTATATGTTTCGTGAGACGCCAAAGTTAGTCTTAACCATTCCAATGCGTTTTTCTTAAGACAGCGTTTAACCACCATCATTCGTATCTCGTTCGGAATTCGTTTGATCCTAAAATAATCCTCCAGTTCTTTTATGAAAATTTTTGGATTGTCACCGGCTTCTTCGTCAAATGACGGAGGGGTTAGGTCATGGAACAAGTGACTAGCGTGACAATTATGGTTTTGACTAGGGGAGTGCATTGGCATAGCTAAATCATTCTCCTGAAAGTCCGCCATATTACTGTTATTGTCAAGTGCATCAGTATTGGTCATATTTTTGCATTCACTCACAAATTGATCGTGATTGTCATTAACTCTATCAGCCTGTAGAGCAATCACAACTTGGGAAAGCCTTCCTGTAAATTCTTTTTCCTTTGTAACCGTTTCATTTATTCTATTTACATTTACATTGGCTTCCTCCTTTACTTTATTCAATTCTTCTCGCTGTGACTGCATCTCAGCGCTTATAACCCTTTACAACATTTTCTAAACTATCAATTTTTACATCAATGTCATTTTGTTTTGACCTAATTCCATCTTGATACATTTTACAACTCTGTTCTACCACGACTATCTCTGTTCTCAATTCATCTCCTACCTTTGCAATTTTTGCATTCTGTTCTGCTAGTTTTTCATCAAATTCTTTACTTAATTCAGCTTTCATTTCTACCACTGTCTTCTCCTGTCCTAACTTAACTTCATTATCAATTCTCCTAGCCTAGCTATTTCTACTGTGTTTGATTCCTGTCCTAATTTTATCACGCTTACTAACTCACCTAATTTAGCTATATCATTGTTACTTGATTCAATTCTTTCTGTACATTCCTTCTTACATAATTCAATTTCTTGTGACAATTTATTTATATTTCTGGCATTATCCTCCTTCAAATCTGCTACAATTTCTAACACTATCCTCTCTTAGTTTTGCTACATCTGCTTTTAGTTCTGTTACATTTCTAACACTATCCTCTCTTAGTTTTGCTACATCTGCTTTTAGTTCTGTTACATTTCTAACACTATCCTCTCTTAGTTTTGCTACATCTGCTTTTAGTTCTGTTACATTTCTAACACTATCCTCTCTTAGTTTTGCTACATCTGCTTTTATATCTGCTGTATTTTTGTTCATCGCTTCCAATATTTCTTTCAATCCTATTTCAGATTCCTTACATACTACATTCTTTCTACCTTCTACTGATAACTTATCACTCACTTCCCTCTCTACACTATCATTATCTTTCTCAACTTTTTCCATCTTCTGTACAATTTTCTTATTGCGTAGTATCATAAATTAGTACTAGTCTTATTTGAATTCTGGAGCACAAGAAAAAGGATACTCCGTCAAAATGTCTTCTTTTCACTCTTTGTCCAGGTACATATTTTTACTCTATACGCCTGTATTCGAGCCGTCGCGCGTCTGGGCGCCAGTATGAAGGGGTCTCTTCCGGCTGGTATCTCCCGTCTCCAGTATGAAGGGAATCTTCTGCTCGTCGTCACTTTGAAGGGTCGGTATGATGAATTCTTTCCTCATATAAAGATCCGGCTAACTCTTTCGATGAACTGCGATGACTCTTTCTCTCCTATCTCGGTCGTGGTACGGGAATGAAGTATGTTCACAATTTACAGCTAATAATTTTCCTTGAGACGCGACCCCCCCGTGAAAATTATATGTTACGTCGATGCATTAACTTTACTCTTTCTAATGTGATAGTCTTCTTTGCTCTGGAGGCCACAATTGAAATAATATTAGTGTATTTATTATCACAATTTTATTCGTTAATATATATAACATTTACAATGAAGACAAAAGATAATCGCACTAGGCCAACTGCAAACGATATAATGCAAACAATCAAACAATGGGAAACAAAACACTCCAACACAACACCTACCATAACTAATAATACTGCATCAACCTACAAGAAAATTAGCAATAAGATACCTTCTGAAAATGTTTATGTCGATTAAAATGAAGTGGATAAAGAAATAAGCATTTGCAAGGATGGTGTGTATAAGAGTGAGTATAACTCTACATATATTAACGAATAGTGTTTCTCGAAAATTAACTACTAAAAGTCTGTATTACAGTAGGTTATGTAATGATCACTTGATGCATCCACTTTGACTTTGTTGCCATATTTTAATAGACTTCCTAAAGTTAAGCAGTACCATAGAAGTCACTAATGAATAAATATTTATCGCATCAGATTTGAAAGTGCTTTCGTAAATTAAACGCACACACATATAACAAAACCGCCACTGGAACACAATACACGTCTGTCTATTAACAGTGGCAAATTCCGCGTATAGTGGAAGGAGGTAAACCCCAACTCCCCATCTTTCTCAAACGTTGAACTTTGCTGGGTTGTACAATTCAAGATAAATATTTGCCTAGAAATTGCTTGAAATCGAGCAATATCGTCTTAATTATGCAGGACATACAGATATAGCAGTCAAAAGCTTACCACAAGCTATAGTTTTTCAATAATGCTTCACCTTTCTAGGGTAACTTGGTTGAATTTTAGTGTCACTTCATTTCTCTTTGCGCGTAGCAGTGATATGAACCACGGACGAAAGGCCTCTGCTTATTCACACTTCACTCATTGAAGTGTTGGAGTATCGAGCATCCCTCACTGGGAGAATAGCTCTGTTTCGCACTAACATCATGAACTCCCAAAATCACTCGTACGCTGAACTGTTGGAGAGTTCCAGAATGTTCACGGGAGGCGGGGGAAAGGAAACGTCCAGAACTATCTGGTCGGGTCTTAAATGCGTTCCTGATATTTACATCGGTCAAAGCGTCCTTCCCTCTCCAACTAATCGCTGGCGAACACTGCTGGACACGTCATCTGCGTCCGGGGGGAACGGATTTGTCACACTAGTCTAAAAAATACTCAAAAAGAGTTTTGTATTTTAGTTCAAACATATAACAAGTAGACCCTTCCACCCCTCCATTTATATGCTACCTTTAGCATGTGTCGCATTGACGATTTTCCCTTTGGAACAACTGCTTATCGGCAATGATGCTTACTCGATTACTTATCTGTTAATCCTTGGTTTCTTTAAGTTAGGCTTCTTTATACACATTAAATTCATACACACACTCTCTCTCACTCATATTCCAGACCCAAGGGAGGATAGGAAATTACCCCGACTAAGAAAAATGTTCATCTTTCAGCCGAGAATCGACCCCGGGATCTCTGGATTTTGGAAGCTATCATGCTAAGCACCAGACTACAGAGGCAGTAAATGCTTTACATTCAGATATTCTTTTTCTTTTGCTAACTGTAATTTATTGTTACATAACTTCTTCGAGGTATTCTAAGAAAAGCTTTATACAAAATAGTTTAATTACAGACACATTCCGTTATGGGTACAAGCGAGAAGCCGAATCAATAGTCAGTTGTTAAAAAAACTGCACTTTTTATGGACATCGCGAAAAACTACTTAATGAGAGCACATTAAAAATGACATGATTGAAAAATCAAAACCAGTAATGAGGTATGTTCCAGAAATGGGCTGATACCACAAAAATATTTGAAAAATGAGGGTTTTAAAGAGATCTGCATTTTTGTAGTGTATTCTTTCTATGTATTTAAAGTTGGCTAATTATACATAATTATGCAAATCATTTTATTTCTTGTTTTAACATGCTGTCAATTGCCAGAATTATATCCACGCTATCGTGTGTCGGAATTTCGTCCCGCAATTCTTTTACAGTCCAATCTGCTGTTGCTTTTAGAATCACCGCTGTAGGCTGTGTCTGAACCCGTGAACTTAGGGTCAGTACCTTACCACCCAGATCAATGCGAAATTTCTTCATTTTCTTTTGAGAATGACTTCGCGGTTTTATTATCAGTAAATTCAAGATATACATTTTATTTACCATGTAAATATCTTAAATATAGAAGATATAAATCAAAACAGTGACAGCCAAGTTTGAGCCAATTTTTATACATTTATACATTTTTACTTTCTCTACTACGTAAAGTAGAGGAAGTACTGTATTCCACCCAAAAATTCGATGTCGAGATTTCAGCAGAGATATGTGTTCTGAGGCCCTGTGTATAAAAAAGGCATAAAAAACGAAAAGCCGGTTAAAAAGCAAAGTTGGTATGTAAGTTTAGTGTCTTTCAAAGATGCGGCACGAAGATTTTGAAGAAAATTGCTCCACATTAAACTATCCTTTACATGGAAAATTTAATTTTCTTAAAATGGCTCTAACGATTTTCATTAAAATGCCATATGTTTGAGATATTTTTATGACAAATGAAATGTATATCTTGAATTTTCTGACTATAGCTCATGAAGTCCTATTTACTCTCGATGACTTTTACATAACTGGTAAACTGTAAGAGATAGACCAAATCTTACTATACAAAAAATATAGATCTTGCTAAAACACACAATTATGTCCATATACATTTTTTTGTAGAGTGAACCATTTCGGAGATATTCCTAAGTATTTGTGTCAGTTTCGGAAAATTTAAAAACTTTCGTCAAATGCAACATCGTTGTTCATTTTTTATGTTAAGTGTCCAAAGAGAACGGAATTCGAAAGTTTTAAAAGATTTGATTATCGCTCAAAAGCTGCTGTATTCCCATACTCCCCTTGCACTTACTAGGAAATAAGCAATAAGATAATTTGTGAGAATGTTTATCTCAACTAAAACGAAGAAGATATAGGAATAAGAGTTTGTAAGAATGGTAAATACAAGAGTAGAGAAAGTCATGTGAGTGCAACACATCAGATTTTTGGGTTATACTTTCACAGACACACACGATAGCAGGCAGAGAGACAGAGAGACAGACAGACAGATAGGCAGGCAGGCAGTACTTAAATAGATTTCATATATAGATGATCCCACTTATATATATGGAACAGAGAAGCTCAAACAGTAAACCATTTAATGTATGATTGCCAGGACGAATCACGAGAGAGATCAATACTAATAAGAAAATAAAATATAATGGAGGAAGCTGGTTAACCACTAGTCAATTGACGAACAAAAATTTCACAACTTTGTATCAACGATTAATTAATGTAACGGAAAAGACAGCTATAAATAAATTCATCATATACAGAAGAACCAGAAAAGAGCAAAAGTGTCAAAAATATATATCGTAACTTAGAATTCAAATTGTATTTAAAGTAACAGTAATGTGACAAATGACTAAGCCCAGTTACTTTTTAGTCACTTCATTTCTCTTCTAACTGAAGCACAAAATCCTAAATAACAATTTGTCGTGACCTGGCATTGCACAGGTGTTCTATCCTCTAGTAACTTTGACATTGTCTTCAATGTCCATCAGTTCTCTCTAACAGTTGACTGTTAGAGTTAGCACTCATTAAAACTGCTTCACACAACAAACAACAACGATGTGACGGTTAAGTTTCCAAAACTAACTCTGATGACAGACACCCGAAATTCTTTCAACAACTGTACGTGCGCACGCACACGCTCTCTCTCTCTCTCTCTCTCTCTCTCTCACACACACACACACACACACACACACACACACACACACACACACACACACACACACACTGAAAACTAACTGCTAACATCTGTCTGGTTCAACACTTAACGACTCCGAAGCACTGCCACTCGCCACTGTACTCGCTTATTTAGGCGAGAATGGCGTAGCATGGATTTTTCTCGAATTCACCTTTTCTTAAACCTCTCGCAAATAAGCCGGTAGTCGAAAGTCTCTCGAACAGTCTGGAAACGCCTTGCTTTGATGCACTCATAACGATATTCTGATCGTTCCATTGTCGGGGCACGGCGTTTACAAGCAGTTGTAGAGTAGCTTGACCTTGAGTCTTTGAGGCGTGCGGTAGCGGCCTACGTCACAGTAATTTGCAAATGTATAATTTAAAATTGTAATATTCTGCATTGAAGTACGTAATATTACATCTGTAATGGGGCATGTCGATTATTCAATAAACAAAACAGACACACAACGCAAGCGGTTCCTTTTCTAAAAATCGTATGTGTTACACTCACATTACTTTCTCTATTCTTGCACTAACTATTCTTACAAACTCTTATTCTTCTATCTTCATGTAAGTAGAAATATTTGCACAAATTATCTTATTGGTAATTTTCTTGTAGCTGCAACGGGAATATGAGCGATAGCCAAATCTTTTATAGCTGGTCACTATATGAAGGCTTTAAAATCCCGCTCTCTTTACGCGGCAAGAGATGAAAAAGTGAATAACGAACCACCTTCCATTAAGAAAAATATTACAAAACTTACACAAATAACACGGAACATCACCGAAATGGTTCACTCCACATAAAAGACGCATAAATTATGTGCTTCAACGACATCAATATATTTTGTATAGCCAGAAAATTCAAAGCATACATTTGAGTTGCCATAAAACATCTTAAACATATGGCATTTTAATCAAAATCGTTAGTCATTTTCGAAAGGGTAGTTTAGGATGGAGGAATTTTCTTCAAAACCTTCGTGTTGCATTATTGAGAGATGTTAAAACTTAAATATTCTACCAATTTTGGTTTTTAACCGACTTTTCGTTTTTGAGTTATGCTGTTCACAAACACACACACAGACCTACACACCCCCTTTTTCTAAAATGCTTTTGTGATTCATCGAAATTTTGTGTGGAATACGATACTTTTCTTACTATACGTGGTACAGAAAGCGAAAATAAATCCAAGCTCTGGAACTAGCATTTTTCAGGGAAAGTGGTAAACAGTGGTTAAGCGTTATTCAGGTGTTGGGGATTGAACCCGGATATCCGAAAGTCTAGCCCGCTGATCGCAAGACCATGGGGGCGGCGAGTACTCAATATTTGACAGCATAAGTAGCACTCTTACGTCCCATATCATTATTTTAGGAATACTATTTCTTATGCATGTCCGAATGGGATTTGTATCATTTATTACTTTCTGGCTGGAGCAACCGGGTCTCAAAGTACAAACAGGTTGAACTAATAATCCTAAATTATGGGTCTGACAGTTGGAACTATTCTGTTATTATTTATTGCTATATCAACTCACCATGGACCACTTGTTCCAGTTACTCTGTTCATGATCCGGTCTGACGATCTACAGCCACTCCGCCTACTATGCCTGCAAAAAAAGAAGAAAGAATTCATTTAATTTCAACAGAAAATTACAATGCAATCAGAATATTTTCAGTAATGGAAAGAAATGTTCGTACTTCAAGCGAGTGCTGTTGAGTTGGATTTATATAAAAACATGTGAATTGATTGCATTTAATAGAATTTATGGATACATATTTAAAAATAATAGAATTAGAATACAAAGACTTGGAAATGGAAGAGCGATTGGGATTCAGAGCAGGAAGAACATGTGTAGAAAATATATTCTGCTTAACGTAATTAATAGAGAAAAAGAAAGCCACAAACACAGAATCACATTTATTATTTGCAGGCTTAAAAGCATATAGAAACAATATCATAAATAAAAGCATTACATGAAGAAAATATTTCAAAGCTTAAAACAAAAGATAATATTACAGAAGAATTCAAAGTCACTAAAGGATTGAGACAGAGACGTAATCTCTCCCCAACATTATTTAAATGTCTCCAACGTGTATTAATAAACTGGAAAAGAAAATGTCAGAGAATGGGTGTAAAAACTCAAAACATACTCATTTATTTATAAAATTTCGCAGATGATCAGGTAATCATAGCACAAGATATAGAATACACGGCAAAACATTAAAGAAGGAATGGGGTTTGCAATAAATATGAATCAAACAAATTACCTGTACATTGGAGAGGCATTAGAATCCTTGAAATTTGATGATGGTCAATAAATTTCACCTGTTTGGAATGCACTTATTTAGGCATGAAAAATTAAGGAATTGGGCAATAATACAACGGAATTTAATAGTAGAATTACTCAAATTAGGAAAGCTATAACTTGTTAAATCCGTTTTGGTAGAACAAAAATGTAACAAATAATAGAACATTACAGATCTACAGAACTATTCTACGAAGTATCCTTGTATATGGATCACAAGTTTGGCAATTATCACACAAGGAAATCAGCAAAACTTTAGTTACTGAAATGCACGTCTTCAGAAGATCAGCTAGAGAATGAAGGTTAGAAAACGTTCGAGATGAAACTGTAATAGAAATTATGGGAGTTAAAGAAGATTAGATATTTTGAATGTTATTGAACACAAAAGATTATGTTGGTATGGGCATGCTAAAAGAATGCCGGATAACAGGCTGCCTAAAATAACAATTAAATGGGTATCAACAGAAAGAAGATAGAGGAACGTCTGAAGAAGACCTGGCTGGTAGTAATTGTAACATCATCTAGAGATTTGCAAGAAGAAATGTGGGAGGACAGAGAGGAGTGACATTTGGGTACCGGAAGACGGCGACAACTGTTATGACAGCGGAAGAATGGATAGATAGAATTGATTGCACAAGATTGATTAATTTTCTAATTATTATTAATTATGTATGCCAACAAACTTACTGTTGGTGTTTTTAAACACACAAGCCGTGTGTGGGCAATGTTTAAGTAGTGGAATCAGACTGAAAAATTCAATATCATAGCCGGGATTTGAACCGCGGATCTTCCACTTATCGAGCGTCTGCTACCATGGGCCAACTTTCCAGTACGACATTAAATTCCCCAGCCGATTTGTACTTTTTCCCGGTTAGACCACAAGAGAATCTCACATCAGAGATAAATACCCCTAGGGCGACTTACTTTATGTCCCCGGTTTAAGTAACTTTAGATGGTAATTATTATTAATAAGGTTTAGTTACTACTTGGCAAAGCGACGAGGCGCATTGACCTTGGCTGCCGAGCGCTACGATCGCTTATCTCATTAGAACAGCGAAATAATAGTAATTTGGTGTACAATCAGTGATAAAACACATATAGATAATCTCTCGCGCCTGCCGATATATGAGACGTTGCTGTCAATTTTACACTTAATAATTTCCATCGCATGCAATTCCCATTTGCTGCGAGTCGAAGAGCGAATCGTGTGTTAGATAAGCAGCAAAAGATTTCTTTCGTTTTCTTTAAAATAATATCACGCAACCACTGCCATTTGGATTTAAGTTTTATGGTTACTAATGCATTTAAATCGTATGCCAACTTTAGATGAACTTTACTTTTGTGGTGTAAATGGTAACTTACATAATTTCTTTGTTGTTACATATAGTTGAAATTATATAATCTGAATATTAGTACATTATAATATTTCGTCATTCAATGTGGTGGGCCTACGCTTTTATTTGTAACACAGAAGGAAGTGAAGCAGGTAGTTGGGCCTTTCACCTTTTCCTCTGCTGCAAATGTTCAAAAGCTGATTACAAAGAAGAGGTCCACAAACGACATATGTCATTAACTAGACAAGTATGCTTTCCAGGAAAAGTTTAGCCGCGGTCACTTGGCTTGTATAAGGTACAACTGGGAAAATACTTCAGCATAGATTATACAAGGCAATTTATCACCATGTTCGTGTATTTCCTCCAGTGGCACATCCCAACTATGCCATTAGCCACCAGTACTAACGAAAAA